>NIVC01000982.1:0-80790 GCA_002269645.1 Macrostomum lignano
GAATAGCTGGACCGTGGGAAATGTGCATTCTGGATATCGGGATCTGGGATATTGGGATCTGGGATATCGGGATCTGGGATATCGGGATCTGGGATATCGGGATCTGGGATATCGGGATCTGGGATATCGGGATCTATATCGGGATGATATCGTGATCTGGGATATCGGATCTGGGATATCGTGATCTGGGATATCGGGATCTGGGATATCGGGATCTGGGATATCGGGATCTGATATTGGATCTGGGATATCGGATCTGGGATATCGGATCTGGGATATCGGATCTGGGATATGATCTGGGATATCGGGATCTGGATATCGGGATCTGGGATTGTGATATATTACGAAGTATCTTTACTATCTACCTGTATTTTTCATCCCTATAAAGCCTATACAATGCTGTAGTTTAGAAAATTTGATCAACAAAACGAAAATAAACAAATACGAGTGCACTTTTTCGAGGGATTCGTGAGGAAAGGAGGGGGTAGAAAATTTCTGGTTGCCGGGGGCTGCTCAGCTCTCCCCACAACCGGGAGTGAATTGAAGCGTGCAAGGCCCGAAGACGCCAACGTTAATGAGCACCTACTGCTCGAGTGTGAACAGGAATGAGCGAGTGCTCGCAATGCTGACTGACCAATGCTTAATTAAGGTGGGTGAAAAGGGTTGTACCTTGCACGGCTTGCATGGTCATTGCAGGATTGCATTGCTCGATTCTGCGTCAGAAAATGCGGTCGCAGTCACAGCTTGTGAAACAGTAGTCACGTCTCACCCTTTCCAAAACATTTCATCATGACTACTAGGAGCTACGTTCTCTCCTTTCTTGGCCCGCACTTCCCACAAACTTAGCGCCTCAATTTCCTCCAACTTGGCGCCTCACTTTCCTCCAACTTGGCGCCTCACTTTCCTCCGACTTGGCGCCTCACTTTCCATAAATTTGCGAATCACTTTCTCCATAAATTGGCGCCTCACTTTCCACCAACTTGGCGCCTCACTTTCCTCCAACTTGGCGCCTCACTTTCCTCCAACTTGTCGCCTCACTTTCCTCCAACTCAGCGCCTTACTTTCCTCCAACTCAGCGCCTCACTTTCCTCCAATTCGGCGCCTCACTTTCCTTCAACTTGGCGCCTCGCTTTTCTCCAACTTAGCGCCTCACTTTTCTCAAACTCAGCGCCTCACTTTCCTCCAACTCGGCGCCTCACTTTCCTCCAACTCGGCACCTCACTTTCCCTCCAACTTAGCGCCTCACTTTTCTCAAACTCAGCGCCTCACTTTTCTCAAACTCAGCGCCTCACTGTCCCAAAACTTGGCGCCTTGCTTTCTCATAACTTGGCGCCTTACTGTCCCATAACTTGGCGCCTCACTGTCCCATAACTTGGCGCCTCACTTTCCTAAAACTTGGCGCCCCGCTTTCTCATAACTTGGCGCCTCACTTTCCCATAACTTGGCGCCTTACTGTCCCATAACTTGGCGCCTCACTGTCCCATAACTTGGCGCCTTACTGTCCCATAACTTGGCGCCTCACTGTCCCATAACTTGGCGCCTTACTGTCCCATAACTTGGCGCCTTAGTGTCCCATAACTTGGCGCCTTACTGTCCCATAACTTGGCGCCTCACTTTCCTAAAACTTGGCGCCCCGCTTTCTCATAACTTGGCGCCTCACTTTCCCATAACTTGGCGCCTTACTGTCCCACAACTTGGCGCCTCACTGTCCCATAACTTGGCGCCTCACTGTCCCATAACTTGGCGTCTCACTGTCCCATAACTTGGCGCCTTACTGTCCCATAACTTGGCGCCTCACTTTCCTAAAACTTGGCGCCCCGCTTTCTCATAACTTGGCGCCTCACTTTCCCATAACTTGGCGCCTTACTGTCCCATAACTTGGCGCCTCACTGTCCCATAACTTGGCGCCTTACTGTCCCATAACTTGGCGTCTCACCGTCCCATAACTTGGCGCCTTACTGTCCCATAACTTGGCGCCTCACTTTCCTAAAACTTGCGCCCCGCTTTCTCATAACTTGGCGCCTCACTGTCCCATAACTTGGCGCCTCACTGTCCCATAACTTGGCGCCTCACTGTCCCATAACTTGGCGCCTCACTGTCCCATAACTTGGCGCCTCACCTATTAGAAACTTGGCAACTGTCTTCATTAGCGTTTTAACTCTGCTTTAATAAATCTCGGCAGCAGAGAAAGCAGATAAAACCGCAATGGTCTACGCGGATCCACTTAACAGATCGGCATGAAAAGAAAAAAATCCAAGTAAAAACTGTCGCATGCAGGCGCAGTATTCAGCTACAGCTATAGTGCTCAATGTGCGCAATTTACCCACTAAACTGTATATATTATTCTCAACAGCCCGAGTCAATGAAGACCCTGTGCGTCACTTGACCAAAAATTAGAACAGGGCGGCAACGAGTAGTAAAGATCTTCGGGAATTTCCTTTAACGCTCACCGCGGAGCTTACCTGTTTATTGCTACCCGTAATTTTAATTTTAGTCAACATCTATGAATAATCAGTTGGTACCGCGTGCTGAGGAATCAGTGAGGCGCAGCAATAGATATTCCAAGGAGTTGATCTCTCTTGCGAATAAACAAAGGTACAACTAAAGTGTCCAAGGCCAAAAGTAAAGTGCTAGCCTGCACGAGAGAAAGAGAGAGTGACAGTGACTGACAGACAGAGACAGAGACAGAGACAGAGACAGAGACAGACAGAGGCGGTTTACAGAGATAGACAGACAGAGACAGTTTACAGGGGTAGACAGACAGACAGACGGAGAGAGTTGCAGCTGAGAGAGCTGAAACAGATGGAGCGCATAGGGAGCTAACGAGGTAAATTAGAGAATAAAAAGTTCCTAAAAATATTTTTACAATCCTAAATAAAACTTAAAAACTTTGCAAAACCCTAAAAATTGGGTGCACGACAATTGACTGCCACAATTTGACTGCCACAATTTGACTGCGGTCAATTTGACTGCCGAGAAATTTGACTGCCGACAAAATGACTGCGGACAATTTGACTGCCGAGCAATTTGACTGCCGACAAAATGACTGCCAACAATTTGACTGCGGTCAATTTGACTGCCGAGAAATTTGACTGCCGACAAAATGACTGCGGACAATTTGACTGCCGAGAAATTTGACTGCCGACAAAATGACTGCGGACAAAATGACTGCCAACAATTTGACTGCGGTCAATTTGACTGCGGACAATTTGACTGCCGAGCAATTTGACTGCGGACAAAATGACTGCGGACAAAATGACTGCCAACAATTTGACTGCCAACAATTTGACTGCCAACAAAATGACTGCCGACAAAATGACTGCCAACAATTTGACTGCCAACAATTTGACTGCCAACAATTTGACTGCCAACAAAATGACTGCCGACAAAATGACTGCCAACAATTTGACTGCCGACAATATGACTGCGGCAATTTGACTGCCGACAATATGACTGCGGCAATTTGACTGCCAACAAAATGACTGCCGACAAAATGACTGCCAACAATTTGACTGCCGACAAAATGACTGCGGCAATTTGACTGCCGACAATATGACTGCGGCAATTTGACTGCCGACAATATGACTGCGGCAATTTGACTGCCAGCAAAAAGACTGCGGCAATTTGACTGCCGAGCAATTTGACTGCCAGCAAAATGACTGCGGCAATTTGACTGCCGACAAAATGACTGCCGAGCAATTTGACTGCCAGCGAAATGACTGCCGGAAAAATGATGCTCCCAAAGTTTAGCACTCTGTCAACCCTTTTAAGTCTATGCATGTAGTGAAATATTGTATTTACGAGCTAGAATGATGCAGAACAGAATACATAACCTTTATACAAGCTGTAACGGCTGTTGAAACCCTCGGATTTTGAACAGTGGGAAATGGGAATTCTAATCTTAGGAACTATTTTGCATATATTCTAAAATCTGAGTTTAAACTCAAGCAAAAACTTTTATTATTAGTTAGGAATTAGGATAGAGTTAAACATAACATAGATTACATTCGTGGAAAATAAGGATTGGAGGCAAACTATTGATATTGTTGGCTGGGGTGCGGCGCAGAATGTCAGAAAAACTCTGGCCTCTACCTCTGCCTCTCGATCCCTATGTCCCTTGCATCCTTTGAACCTTCTATCTTTCTTCTGTTTTCTCACTTCTCTCTCGTCTCTGCTCTCTCATCTCCCCTCTCTTATCTGTCATCGACTCATCTTACTCTTATACTCGCATGTTCTCTCACCTCTCTCCTGTGTACTCTTCTCTTCCCCTCTTTCCTTTCTCCTTTCTTCCCTTTTCTTTTCTTCTCTTCTATACTCTCTCCCTCTCTTGTCTTCTCTCATCTCTCATCTCTCCTTTCATCTCTCTCATTTCTACTCTCTCATTGAGTCTCATCTCTCCTTTCATCTCCACTATCTCATCTCTACAATCTCACCTTTCCCCTGTCTTCTTTCTCAACTTCTCTCTCATCTCTCTCTCCTCTTTTGCATAACGAGAATGCGCCTAGCAAGCTTTTCAATTTCATTCGTCAATATAAAGCTGTGCACAACTAGGCTAAGCTTTTGGTTTTGGTGTTTGGGGTTGCCAACTTGGGGGTTTGGAGTCAAAAAATGAAAGTAGAGGGTGATCAGTGGAGCCCACAAGTTTAGGTGGCGAGCAAACTCATAAAACTCCATTGTGAGAGAGAGAGGGGGGGTTTAAACTTTAAAGTGGCAAACATTGAGGGACTGGGTGAGAGAGGAGGAGGGGTGGCCTCTTGTTTTCTATATTAATTTTATGGGCTAATAAAATTTTATGGGTTCACTAATTGTGACTTGGCATATCTGGTATGTCCTAGCATTGCCTACTAGTCTAGACTCTACTATTAAGGTGATGATTTCCACATTTAAAGGTTCTTTCTTTCTCCTATGTCATATTAATCTCATATATTGGATGGAATCTTCCAGATTTAAAAGCAATACCATAGACTCGTACTATACAATCTATTAATAGCCTAATAGACTAATATTTAGTATATTTGGATTAATCAGTCAAAAGCTAAAGTTAATGGTAAGCTAGCTCTATAAAGAGCACTCTGCTCAACAAACCACAGCTATGTATAGATGATCCGTTTGAACATTCGTCATAACACATGCATGTATTGCTGAAAGGCAAATGTAGCTTGCATCATTACTCGTAAAGAACGAATTTTTAGTCCTGCATAAATATGATCAATACATATATAAAGAGGATGTACGTGTAGTATTTGAGGCAGTCATATTGCTCGGCAGTCATTTTGTTGGCAGTCATTTTGTCGGCAGTCAAATTGCCGCAGTCTTTTTGCTGGCAGTCAAATTGCCGCAGTCATATTGTCGGCAGTCAAATTGCTGCAGTCATATTGTCGGCAGTCAAATTGTTGGCAGTCATTTTGTCGGCAGTCATTTTGTTGGCAGTCAAATTGTTGGCAGTCATTTTGTCGGCAGTCATTTTGTTGGCAGTCAAATTGTCGGCAGTCAAATTGTTGGCAGTCATTTTGTCCGCAGTCATTTTGTCGGCAGTCAAATTGCTCGGCAGTCAAATTGTCCGCAGTCAAATTGTGGCAGTCAAATTGTGGCAGTCAAATTGTCGGCAGTCAAATTGCCGCAGTCATTTTGTCGGCAGTCAAATTGTTGGCAGTCATTTTGTCGGCAGTCATTTTGTTGGCAGTCAAATTGTTGGCAGTCATTTTGTCGGCAGTCATTTTGTTGGCAGTCAAATTGTCGGCAGTCAAATTGTTGGCAGTCATTTTGTCCGCAGTCATTTTGTCGGCAGTCAAATTGCTCGGCAGTCAAATTGTCCGCAGTCAAATTGTGGCAGTCAAATTGTGGCAGTCAAATTGTTGGCAGTCAAATTGTTGGCAGTCAAATTGTCCGCAGTCAAATTGTCCGCAGTCAAATTGTGGCAGTCAATTGTCGTAGACCCCTAAAAATTACAACCCGAACACCCCAAGGGGTTACTGCTTTTGATAGAAGGCGGACCCAATGTTCATCTTCTGATATCTTGCCTAATAGTTCTGCTGCAACTTCCAACCCATACTCGTGCACTCGTGTACTGTCAGTCTGTCACCCTTTTGTTGACAAAATCGTAAAAATAGAGATTCTACAAAGTTTGAATAGAGCCAGCCGCCGTAAGCTGTTTCTAGACGAAAAAAGCCCACTTTCAGCTTTAAAATAGGCTCGTATAATAACAAGCGAGTCACATGAAAATACGATAATAAAAAAATATGCCCGTGTTTTTCTGCACAGTTTTGTTATTCTGCATCTTTTCTATAAAATGCCTGTTATGCCATTCGGGGTCACGTCTAGTTCTAGTCAGGACCACAGGGCTTGGGTGAGACACTAGGTGCTCGTTTATAATCGAGTTTTGACGAGTAGTTACGGCATAAACAGCACTCAAGATTTGATAAGGACGGGAACCGCGGATTGAAAGTTTGAGAGTAATATTTACCACGATTTTCTTTCCCAGAAAACGCAGGAAATCAAAACTTTCAAAAAGTGTTTTTTCCACGTGAGTTTGAAGATTAAGAAAGAAGCTCCACAGCTTTTTGATTTTGCTCATTGCACTGTATTTGTGCAGTTTAAATAATAACGGGCTAGGAGAATACTCGGTACCCGGTACTCAGTCACTCACCTGCGCTGCAACTGCAATGCTGGGAATCCGCTGAATAAAAAGATCTCAATAGAAGTAATATATTATAATTTTAAGCGTATTTATTAGTACGTTAAAACTGATTCAATTTGAATAAAAAAACGCAAGCGAAGTCCAATATAAATAAATAGCGACTTTATCTGGCCGCGGAGTCCAACTGAAGATTGTAATTGGCTGCCGTAACTGCTGCAATAGGCCTCTGTAGCTATGTACACACTCTGCTGAATGTGCATGCTTTTCTAGCCCAGATAATATTACTGGCGATTTTCGCGCCCCTGGCTTTGGCAATATTAATTTCACCGAACAAAACACGAAGTGAATAACTCACGAGCTATAATAAGAAAATCGCGCGCGTCGGCTCTTATGCGCTATCTTAGCACACCCCCCCCCCACCAAACTAAATTGCCTCTGCGCAAGAGTGAGGGTGGCGGGCGGTGTGCGGAATGACTCGAATGAGTGAGTGTACACTTTTTTAAAATTCAACCGCGGGTCAACGCAAAACGCGGCCACTAGCCAATGTGTTATTAAAGTAAGGGTTAGCAAATACCACTTTGGGAATGGAAAACCTTGTAGCTAAACTACTAAAATTGAGATCAAACAATCGCGACCGCCACTAAAAGCCTTGGCTGATTTGTTTAAAATTATTTTAATCAATAGTTTTAAATATGCACGCGCTATGTAATCTGGGAGAGTCGTATTTAAAAATGCGCTAAATTGCCCATTTGCACCAATGTACAGCTGGCGCCCCCTCTGTACCTGTGCAAACCAATCGGCTCTGGCGCTGAAAGGTACAACCACTAGGCCTCGTCCCTTAGACTCTTTCCGCCTCTGGATGGTGCGGTAGCTGACGTTGCGACCAAGATCCCATTACCTATAGACTCCGGGCCCGGGTTGTTTGAAGGTACACGCCAGAGGTGCGGCCGCCACCAGTCACCTGTGCAAGAGTATACACCCGGTAAAATCTCCCACTAACGAGACGGAACTCCCGGTCTGCAACAGTTCTTGACCCCACCTGTAACCTGTACTAGAAAGGGCCGATTAATGGGCTCTATGCGAGGCTTACAAGGACAGTCCAGTCAGTGCTGGAAACGATTCGACTTTTGCATGGGGGATCTTTGAGCTGGTGAGCAGTTTTAGACTACGATTCCCTCCTAAGCCCCGGGATTCCAAGTGTGGATAATAGATAACGCCATATTAATATCTTTCCTCCTAGATGGGTTCGATGCAGCAGGAGATGGGGAAGTGCAGGTCTCTGAGCTCAGAGCTGCACATCCTATGGGGACTTATTTAGAAGTATTGTTATACTGCTATGATCATTTGGTTAAATTCGGTTCATACTCGGTGATCTTCCACTCTGATCCTCAGCTTCTAGTCCATGCACTGCGACACGCGCACTACTACGTATCGCGCCAAATCTGCAGGGTTTTCAGATGTTTTGACGCAAAAAACGCAAATTATACTACTATCTGAAAATGAAGTAAGTAGTATACAAAAACGCTATCCTAAGCGTGATATGGCAATATGTAGTCGTAATAATCCATGTGCTCATATATGTACATTAATTCCATGTACATTAATCCCTAAATATCTCAAATTGGATATGTACATTAATCCCATGTACATTAATCCCTATCTATCTCAAATTGGATATGTACATTAATTCCATGTACATTAATCCCTATCTCAAATGTCCATGTCTATCCCCAATTCTATATGTACACTCACATTAATCTACAGTGTCATCCCCAGACGGCCCGCGCGCGCACCAAAATTACAACTCGAAACCCTACTACATGTACAATCTCATCCAAATGAGTCAACATTCAAGTTTTACAAACCACGTTATATACATATTCCTATTTATATGTCAATTATTCAAAACCTACATGTAGCTGATTACACTACTACCTTTAGTAGAGTTACAAATCAAGATTCTATTGAAAAAGACTGTATTCATATAGTTTTCACATTGAAAAGCGTATATTTTCATTTCAATAATTGAAAAAGAGAGCAAAAACAGTAAGGAGACAACAGCAAGTTGAGACTTAATTATAGCCTGTACTACCAAACCCTCCTGCACCGCGAATTGAGCGGCTGCTGGAAGCAACCTCCTCATCGCCATTCCCTCTAGTATATCCTCACCCCTCGAAGCCCCTATACTGAATGTTGAATCACCCTTTAACTCGGACCATAGTCAAATTCAACCCTGTTCGAAAACAGCCACCCCTCCGATGTTTACCAGACACAGCGCAGACCCCATAACAAATCGAGCTAAATTTTAACACTCGCCCCTGTTCTCTCTGTCCCCCCCCTTCTAAATGCCAAGGAATTTCGACCCTCTCTCCATTTTCAGTGTACAGACAGATCTTTCCTCAGCACAGACCATATATTAAACTTCAAAACCCCTCTCTTCTCCGATTACGTCATCCATGCCGCCCCAGTTAGCAAGAAACCAACTTTTAATGCACACATCAACCCCCGCGAGCAAATCCGAGTCCGCCAACCTCTACCTGCATTGACAAACCCCAGCTGCATTTGTAAATGTACACAGCCTATGAATCAGTGTCTCCACCGCATGCAATTCTGATTTACTTGATTCTAAACTTTGTAAATTGTATAAGTCACCCTTGCGTTATACTAGAAGTAGTGAAGTCCACATATTTAAATACGTGAGGCTATTCAATTCTGCCTCTCCGCATCCCCTACCTTCTCACTTCAAGCTTTCAGACTTGGTCTTTGAGACGGTCGGTTTAATCTGTTAGAAGCAGGAATGAATCATGCACTGACCTCTCCATACAAAGTAAAGTTGGAATTTCAGACAAGAAATTTGGTTATTTTAAAAGCTAAATGACTAGAAAAGCACATTTTTTTCATTAAAATGCAGCTTTTACAGTTTTTTTACGATTTTAACCTTAAAATGCAGACTTTGTTGATCAAAATCAGTAGTTTCATCACTAGAAACCATACTTTCAACAGCTAATTTGTCCAAATGTCGCTTTCAACTTGACCTTAGACTGCTTTTAAGCAGGAATGAACCCCACACAAACATCCACAAGCCAGCCCAAAATCATCCAAAGACATGGCTATTGAAGCCTAAATTGCTAGAAATGCGCATTTTTTTCATAAGAAAATACAAATTTTCACAGTTTTTATGCATTTTTTACGTTAAAATGCAGACTTTATTGATCAAAATCAGTAGTTTCATCACTAGAAACCATACTTTCAGCAACTAATTTGTCCAAATATCGCTTTCAACTTGACCTTAGACAGCTTTTAAGCAGGAATGAACCCCCCACGAACATACACAAGCTAGCCCAAAATCATCCAAAGACGGCTGTTGAAGACTAAATTGCTAGAAATGAGCATTTTTTCATAAGAAAACACAAATTTTCACAGTTTTTACGCATTTTTTTCGTTAAAATGCAGACTTTATTGATCAAAATCAGTAGTTTCATCACTAGAAACCATACTTTCAGCAACTAATTTGTCCAAATATCGCTTTCAACTTGACCTGTTGAAGTTGACCAATTTTAACACAAAATTATCACAAATGCTACTTCTGGAACTCTGAGACAGCTTTGAGCAGGAATTATAACCGCACACGGATTACCCGAGCCAGTCCAATATTCCACTGAAGCCAGGGTTTTTTAAAGCTGAATTGTTAGAATTGCTCATTCTTTCGTTTAATAAATGACAATTTTCACAGTTTTATTATTTTCTAACGTTAAAATGCGAAATGTATTGGTCAAACTTAGTAGTTTCATCCCAAAAAGCCATAATTTCAACCGCTAATTTGTCCAAATGCTGATTTCAAAGTTGGCAAGAGACAGCTTTCGAGCAGGAATGAGTCACACACTGATCTCCATATGCACACCCCGGCCCAAGTTGGAATTCCACCCAAGACATTTTCATTGAAAGCTAAATTACTAGAAATTGCACATTTTCGTTTTAAAAAGGTCAATTTTCACAGTTTTTACTCTTTTTAACGTTAAAATGCTGACTTTATTGAACAAAATTAATCACTTCATCAGCAGAAACCATAATTTTTACAACTTAATGCTGTTTCATCATTCAAATGTATGTATTTTGTACGTGTAATACCCCTCAAGAAGTCAGGGAAGGGATTATTCTTGAATATTGGGTTAAAACGTACAGTTTGCTATAAACCTAGCTATAATAATTTTAACATATACAGTAGGCGAAGCGGCCCGTTGATTTCGATTGACATTTAAACTGTCCCTCCCAGACCTCTCTCTCTCTCTCCTTCTGCACCCACCGAGAAAAGTGACTCATGCGGCAATCAGTTTGACAGGTTTAGTATATTACTGAATTGGCAAAACAGCCAACACACAATGTTCATTAGACTCGTCTTCACAGCACAGACCCATGTAGAACAGAACCACTCGTCCCTGTCTCTCTGACCTTACCATTTCTAACTGTCAAGGAATTCCGACCCTCCCTCTCCAGTTTCAGTGTACAAACAGATATTTTCACAGCACAGACTCATATATTGAGCCTCCTCCAACCAAAACCCTATCTTGATTACGTCATCCACCTCCCCCATAGAAGCAGTTAGCAAGAAACAAAATTTTTCGATGCACATATGAACACTGTGAACCATGCAAAATAGCACATCTACGGGTCGATTTTGATTGACAATTTAATACCTTTTGTTGATGCTGCTGTGTACAGTAGTCTTATTTCCGAAGCCCTAGCAGTCATCTTTTAGATGTGGTGAATCAGTGTTGTTTTTGCCAACTTTACATCTTGATTCATCCTCCAAATTCTTCAACTCTGACCATATTCAATAATTTAACCCATGCAAGTAGATTTGCCAATTCGCCAAATTAGCCAATACGAATGGGGCCAGAGGACCCACCCAAATCGAGCCCTTGTCTCTCTCAGGCCTCTCTCTCCTACACATACCCCAGAAAAGTGACTCATGAGGCAATCAGTTTAACAGGTTCAGTATACTGAATTGGCAAAACAGTAAACACCCAATGGTCAATGGACTCGTCTTCGCAGCACAGACCATTTTGAATAAAGCCAAAACACACATACACCCCTATTCTCTGACCAAACCTTTCCATTTCTAGTTGTCAACGAAATTCGACCGGCCTCTCTCTCAATCCCAATGTACATTTTGACGAAGCAAGCAGATCTTTTCACAGCACGGACCCAGCCTCCCCCAACCAAAGCCCTATCTCTGATTACGCCATCTATACATCCCCATAGAAGCAGTTAGCAAGAAAAAAATTTCGATGCGCATATATGAACAATGCGAACCAAGCAAATCCGCGCGTCTACCAAAGCCAACCCTACCCTGCGTGCTGTAATTGCATTTGTCAATGTACACACCCTATGAATCAGTGTCTCCTTCTTTGGAACACACGAATGCATTAGTCAGAAAGTTTGGATGCAATTAAAAACTCTCTCGATGCTTTGCGTATAAACGAGTAATCGATTGAATCAATTGTACACTTGACACATTTAATTACGTGCTGCCATGCAACGGAAAGACAGGATAATGGGGTGGGTGGTCACGCAGCCTCATTCTCTCTTTCCTACTGATTTTTCATTATCTATCAATCTCAGCTCTTTCCGGGGCAACTTACTTTACATTAGTAGTAGGCAGTAGAGACAGGGACTGTGCTGCGCACAGTCACGGTCCGGCCACCCTCCGCCCGCTGCCGCCGCCTCTCAATGAATGTAAAATAGGAGTGTTAGTTCATGTATTAATGCTCCTTGACCTGCAAAAATTATACGGTTGCTAGGCAGTGTCGTAACACAGGACATGCGTTTTTCTGTAAAGTAATAATAACCCCACCATTAATATAGACAGTTGGTCGTGTAAACGAATGATTTGAAAGTTTAGTCTATGTTTTACAAAATGTCTCTATGAAAACTCATCTTCCTACTGACAGTAGAGTTTGCAAAAATCAGTTCTTTGAATAATGCGACATTTTCGTGAAAATATTTAAACTGCTATATTGGGCCTATGGCAGATTTTTATTGAGAAACTATCGTCATTTCCACAGAGAAAGATAAACATGTGAAGCTTTCGTGAAGATTTCATCTTCATACTACGGGTGTCAAATTTTCCTGTATTTGACTGAACGTACGTGCATTTAGTCATAGTCGGGGGAGTGCTTCAACCATTTCTCAGGTTTAAATCGGCTGCCGCTTGCATATGTACATCACATGTAAATGAACATGTGGTAAATCTGATGAGGAACTATGCACAAATGCGCGAGTTGCCCCGGAAAGAGCTGAGATTGATAGATAATGAAAAATCAGTAGGAAAGAGAGAATGAGGCTGCGTGACCACCCACCCCATTATCCTGTCTTTCCGTTGCATGGCAGCACGTAATTAAATGTGTCAAGTGTACAATTGATTCAATCGATTACTCGTTTATACGCAAAGCATCGAGAGAGTTTTTAATTGCATCCAAACTTTCTGACTAATGCATTCGTGTGTTCCAAAGAAGGAGACACTGATTCATAGGGTGTGTACATTGACAAATGCAATTACAGCACGCAGGGTAGGGTTGGCTTTGGTAGACGCGCGGATTTGCTTGGTTCGCATTGTTCATATATGCGCATCGAAATTTTTTTCTTGCTAACTGCTTCTATGGGGATGTATAGATGGCGTAATCAGAGATAGGGCTTTGGTTGGGGGAGGCTGGGTCCGTGCTGTGAAAAGATCTGCTTGCTTCGTCAAAATGTACATTGGGATTGAGAGAGAGGCCGGTCGAATTTCGTTGACAACTAGAAATGGAAAGGTTTGGTCAGAGAATAGGGGTGTATGTGTGTTTTGGCTTTATTCAAAATGGTCTGTGCTGCGAAGACGAGTCCATTGACCATTGGGTGTTTACTGTTTTGCCAATTCAGTATACTGAACCTGTTAAACTGATTGCCTCATGAGTCACTTTTCTGGGGTATGTGTAGGAGAGAGAGGCCTGAGAGAGACAAGGGCTCGATTTGGGTGGGTCCTCTGGCCCCATTCGTATTGGCTAATTTGGCGAATTGGCAAATCTACTTGCATGGGTTAAATTATTGAATATGGTCAGAGTTGAAGAATTTGGAGGATGAATCAAGATGTAAAGTTGGCAAAAACAACACTGATTCACCACATCTAAAAGATGACTGCTAGGGCTTCGGAAATAAGACTACTGTACACAGCAGCATCAACAAAAGGTATTAAATTGTCAATCAAAATCGACCCGTAGATGTGCTATTTTGCATGGTTCACAGTGTTCATATGTGCATCGAAAAATTTTGTTTCTTGCTAACTGCTTCTATGGGGGAGGTGGATGACGTAATCAAGATAGGGTTTTGGTTGGAGGAGGCTCAATATATGAGTCTGTGCTGTGAAAATATCTGTTTGTACACTGAAACTGGAGAGGGAGGGTCGGAATTCCTTGACAGTTAGAAATGGTAAGGTCAGAGAGACAGGGACGAGTGGTTCTGTTCTACATGGGTCTGTGCTGTGAAGACGAGTCTAATGAACATTGTGTGTTGGCTGTTTTGCCAATTCAGTAATATACTAAACCTGTCAAACTGATTGCCGCATGAGTCACTTTTCTCGGTGGGTGCAGAAGGAGAGAGAGAGAGAGGTCTGGGAGGGACAGTTTAAATGTCAATCGAAATCAACGGGCCGCTTCGCCTACTGTATATGTTAAAATTATTATAGCTAGGTTTATAGCAAACTGTACGTTTTAACCCAATATTCAAGAATAATCCCTTCCCTGACTTCTTGAGGGGTATTACACGTACAAAATACATACATTTGAATGATGAAACAGCATTAAGTTGTAAAAATTATGGTTTCTGCTGATGAAGTGATTAATTTTGTTCAATAAAGTCAGCATTTTAACGTTAAAAAGAGTAAAAACTGTGAAAATTGACCTTTTTAAAACGAAAATGTGCAATTTCTAGTAATTTAGCTTTCAATGAAAATGTCTTGGGTGGAATTCCAACTTGGGCCGGGGTGTGCATATGGAGATCAGTGTGTGACTCATTCCTGCTCGAAAGCTGTCTCTTGCCAACTTTGAAATCAGCATTTGGACAAATTAGCGGTTGAAATTATGGCTTTTTGGGATGAAACTACTAAGTTTGACCAATACATTTCGCATTTTAACGTTAGAAAATAATAAAACTGTGAAAATTGTCATTTATTAAACGAAAGAATGAGCAATTCTAACAATTCAGCTTTAAAAAACCCTGGCTTCAGTGGAATATTGGACTGGCTCGGGTAATCCGTGTGCGTTATAATTCCTGCTCAAAGCTGTCTCAGAGTTCCAGAAGTAGCATTTGTGATAATTTTGTGTTAAAATTGGTCAACTTCAACAGGTCAAGTTGAAAGCGATATTTGGACAAATTAGTTGCTGAAAGTATGGTTTCTAGTGATGAAACTACTGATTTTGATCAATAAAGTCTGCATTTTAACGAAAAAAATGCGTAAAAACTGTGAAAATTTGTGTTTTCTTATGAAAAAATGCTCATTTCTAGCAATTTAGTCTTCAACAGCCGTCTTTGGATGATTTTGGGCTAGCTTGTGTATGTTCGTGGGGGGTTCATTCCTGCTTAAAAGCTGTCTAAGGTCAAGTTGAAAGCGATATTTGGACAAATTAGTTGCTGAAAGTATGGTTTCTAGTGATGAAACTACTGATTTTGATCAATAAAGTCTGCATTTTAACGTAAAAAATGCATAAAAACTGTGAAAATTTGTATTTTCTTATGAAAAAAATGCGCATTTCTAGCAATTTAGGCTTCAATAGCCATGTCTTTGGATGATTTTGGGCTGGCTTGTGGATGTTTGTGTGGGGTTCATTCCTGCTTAAAAGCAGTCTAAGGTCAAGTTGAAAGCGACATTTGGACAAATTAGCTGTTGAAAGTATGGTTTCTAGTGATGAAACTACTGATTTTGATCAACAAAGTCTGCATTTTAAGGTTAAAATCGTAAAAAAACTGTAAAAGCTGCATTTTAATGAAAAAAATGTGCTTTTCTAGTCATTTAGCTTTTAAAATAACCAAATTTCTTGTCTGAAATTCCAACTTTACTTTGTATGGAGAGGTCAGTGCATGATTCATTCCTGCTTCTAACAGATTAAACCGACCGTCTCAAAGACCAAGTCTGAAAGCTTGAAGTGAGAAGGTAGGGGATGCGGAGAGGCAGAATTGAATAGCCTCACGTATTTAAATATGTGGACTTCACTACTTCTAGTATAACGCAAGGGTGACTTATACAATTTACAAAGTTTAGAATCAAGTAAATCAGAATTGCATGCGGTGGAGACACTGATTCATAGGCTGTGTACATTTACAAATGCAGCTGGGGTTTGTCAATGCAGGTAGAGGTTGGCGGACTCGGATTTGCTCGCGGGGGTTGATGTGTGCATTAAAAGTTGGTTTCTTGCTAACTGGGGCGGCATGGATGACGTAATCGGAGAAGAGAGGGGTTTTGAAGTTTAATATATGGTCTGTGCTGAGGAAAGATCTGTCTGTACACTGAAAATGGAGAGAGGGTCGAAATTCCTTGGCATTTAGAAGGGGGGGACAGAGAGAACAGGGGCGAGTGTTAAAATTTAGCTCGATTTGTTATGGGGTCTGCGCTGTGTCTGGTAAACATCGGAGGGGTGGCTGTTTTCGAACAGGGTTGAATTTGACTATGGTCCGAGTTAAAGGGTGATTCAACATTCAGTATAGGGGCTTCGAGGGGTGAGGATATACTAGAGGGAATGGCGATGAGGAGGTTGCTTCCAGCAGCCGCTCAATTCGCGGTGCAGGAGGGTTTGGTAGTACAGGCTATAATTAAGTCTCAACTTGCTGTTGTCTCCTTACTGTTTTTGCTCTCTTTTTCAATTATTGAAATGAAAATATACGCTTTTTCAATGTGAAAACTATATGAATACAGTCTTTTTCAATAGAATCTTGATTTGTAACTCTACTAAAGGTAGTAGTGTAATCAGCTACATGTAGGTTTTGAATAATTGACATATAAATAGGAATATGTATATAACGTGGTTTGTAAAACTTGAATGTTGACTCATTTGGATGAGATTGTACATGTAGTAGGGTTTCGAGTTGTAATTTTGGTGCGCGCGCGGGCCGTCTGGGGATGACACTGTAGATTAATGTGAGTGTACATATAGAATTGGGGATAGACATGGACATTTGAGATAGGGATTAATGTACATGGAATTAATGTACATATCCAATTTGAGATAGATAGGGATTAATGTACATGGGATTAATGTACATATCCAATTTGAGATATTTAGGGATTAATGTACATGGAATTAATGTACATATATGAGCACATGGATTATTACGACTACATATTGCCATATCACGCTTAGGATAGCGTTTTTGTATACTACTTACTTCATTTTCAGATAGTAGTATAATTTGCGTTTTTTGCGTCAAAACATCTGAAAACCCTGCAGATTTGGCGCGATACGTAGTCGCACTCACTACTCACATTTCAGGTCACGTCTCATATTAAATAAATAAACAGACAGAAACAAACGAGTTGAATTATAGCTAATGCTCTGAAATACTGGCCCTAAACCTGGCCTTAACCTCTCGGTTAATTATTAAAACGGAATTAGTAAGTTAAGATTGATAAACTAGGAGATGCAGATGATCAAGGGGGGACCGGGGCTGACTATACCCAACGCCAGCCCAGCGCAACAGATAAAGAAATACCTTACAGACGCGACCGACGGGCAGGGCTGCTTGGCGCGGTGGTCGTCGGGTAGTCACGGCGGGCGGTTGCAGTCACGGACGATTAGTCCAGACGAGGCGCGTCGGGAGGTTAAAGCCAAGGGAAGTTACAGCTCAGCACGGTGGTTACAGCTCAGCGCCGAAAAGGGTGAAGGGGCTCCAAACGGTTTTTGCAGCTCCAAAGTGTCCGTACAGAAGGGGAAGAGGAAGGAAGCGGGAAGAGGGAAATGCTTGCCCCTTTGAGCTCAAAACAGCTCCCATGGAACGGTAGGCAGTCCAGGCAAGCCCGGCACGCAGAGCACGACGGTCTTCTGCGTGTTGACCACCAGGCCGACGCTCGCCACAACGCTTAACAGCCGGTCCAGCTGGCGCTATGCTCCCTCGACGGTCAAGAACAGCAGGGCGAGATCGTCGGCGTAGCCATGCAAGCACGCTGAGACGCCTCTTCGGTTGGCGTCGACCCACGCGTCGCTACAGCAGGAAGCCGTCGTCTTTAGAAGGGAGAGCATCACCCAGTCAAGCACCAGAACGAACAGGAACGGCGCAGGCGTGACGACCTGCTGGATCCCGTTTGCCGCTGCAGGTAGACAGCCGCCTGCTCAGACAGCATAAAATTTTATATAAAATGAGAAAATTTAGGCAGCCGCAACTTACTATACAGTATTCACTGTTAATAATACCCTCGAACTATACGATATACGCACTGAACTATATACGCAAGTAACAATTGATGTAAGAACTCAAAACACAAATTAAAACAATAAAAATCCTGCCTTACATGCGTGCCTCAAAAGCATCAATCGAATTATCATATTTTGAATACACCATGTATACGAGCTACTTCGATAGATTGCGAGCTCGTATAAAATTGTATCTAGAGCACAAAATATATTCTGTGATCTAGAGCCCGATGAAACAGTGTTCGATGCCAAAAAAGCAACATAAAATTGACGCAAAACGAAGCAAAAATAATAGATCGACTTATCGAGTCAGTCGAATTAATTAGTAAAATTTTAAATAGACATACTTTTCAGAAAAAATAACTAGCTATAACAAACGCATAGATTGACAAGTGCTTGACTAAAGTGAAGAGAAACAAAAAAATTGGACAAATTATGGCTGTCCAACTTTCGGGAATTTTTTCTCCTTCGGAGCAAATGACTGCATGCATTGTTCACCCCGGACGAAAAGTCAATGCGAATTGATTGTAACACATGGCGAGTATACATGTACGATTGACTAACTTGAATTAGCTGCGGGGGCTCCGTGCCTCCGGAAACAGCAAGGAGGCGTTGCCGCCCATTTCGCTAACCCCTGGTGACCACGGGCAGCTGGTGCTGCGGTGTAGCGCAGGGAGTTCCGGTGGTGCCGGTGTCTGCAGCGCGGTCCCCCTCCGGAGAGTCCAGGAGGTGGATTGTCGCTCGCCCGGTAGCCCTTAGGTAGCGGACGAGCTGGCAGAGATTCTCGGGCCTGAAAACGTCGGAGAGGTCCGGGTTTGGGCCGTGGTAGGTGAGCCTGACCTGAGTAAAGGCGGGCATTCACAGATAAAGTGCTCCGCATTCTCGACACCGGAGAGGCAGAATGGGCAATCCTCGCTGCGCATTTTTCCCTGGAGGTGACGATGCCTGGCAAAACAGCCATGACCCGAGAGGGCCATGGTCACCGCCCTGATGTCCCTGCGGTTGAGTCCAAGCAGGGCCCTGCGCAGGGCGGAGGAAGCTAGACAGGGGGCAGCCGCGCGCGGGATTGTCGGCAGTCGAGGGCGTTAGCCCACCTCTCCCTGTGCTTAGAAGCCACCGTTACTCACTGGTTGATCCGAGTGGTGACAACGGCGATGGGGGTGGGGGCCACGGGCAGGGGACCAGTAAAAGAACCGGTCGAGCCAGCCTTGGCCAGGCGATCGGCCATGCAGCTCGTTGCCGGGGTGGCCCGTATACATGTACGATATATATATGGCTTGCAAAAGCCAATTGATAATGTATTTAATAGGTCGGATATTTAAAGAAAAACAACATGTAAATGGTGACACGTACATGTACATGTTGCAAATGAGGAATTCAATATGTATTGTTCATACTCGTACATATGTACATTACAGTATTACACAGTTGCATGGTCCTGGTTTTGGAGTTGATCTAATTTTCAAGTCCACCTTGTAGAAGAAGAAGAAGCCATCCGCATATGAAGAATTCGCAGATGAATAATTAGACCACCCCTGCTATGCTGCACCACACCCTCTCTCTTGTCAAGCGAGTGAACACCTTTTTGTGTTCGATTTCAACAAAACTCACATTCTATTTCGGCAAGCTGATCATTTTCATCATTCTATTCACAGCTACCTCAACATTCGAATTCGGCAAGGACCAGTCAATTTCAGTAATCACCATTGAATGCAATATCAATAATCACAAGCTATTCAGAGCGCATTTTGGTGATCTTACAATAAAATAATTCATTTTAATTGTACATTGTAATTAAATACAATAATTAATTCTTAATTATTATTTTATTGGTGACAGTTTGACTTAACATGATTACATCCCCAGTAGCATTTTGTAACTTTGTTATATTGCTTGTTTGTTTTAATAGTACAATGTATACAAATTTAAAGTTACACTTTCGTAGAAAATAAGTCTTCGTGTGTTTTTCAATGAACCATGAACGCTTACGCAGGCCTACGGCTTATGCTACAAATGAAAGTCTAAGACAATAAACAATTAGTGCAAGTACTAGGATTATTAAATACTGACTTATAAAAATGAAACGCGAATTTTTGCAGAAAAAAGTAGTCTAAAGGATAATATATTAGCTTATTTACCATCTTTTTTAGAGTTTCTCTATTGTTTTCTACTTTCCAAAACCCTTAGGCCTTACTCCATACGACCATAGCATAGTATTCTTTTTACTATGAACTGAAGCATCATTAGTATTCTTTTTTTGGTAACTGATGCTGACAATTTGCACCCGTGAACCAAGGACTGAGTTTATGATTACCAATCAGAATGAATTTTCTCACTTTCATTCCCTGGTTTAAAATAGTCAACTCAAAAGTCAAAGTTAACATTATGATCTGCTTTTCAATTTTCATAAAAAACAATAACTGAGCCAAAGTCACTTGTTATAGCTAATGTTATATTAAAGTGATTGCAAAAATCAATGTCAACCAGCCACTCGAAGTCTGCTCTTGCTGAATGTTCTGATTGTAGTGAATTAAGTAAGTAATTTTATATTATTTTATGCATAATATAAATAATAATTAATTAATTAATTAGTTATTTATTTATTTAATTTATGTAATAAAATTATAAATATAAATATAAAATAGAAATACTGCTATTGATTTGAATCAATTTCTTCTAGTCATTTAGAATATAAAAAGAAAAATATAATACAGTGCCTATTTATGTATAGGCTTAGAAAGCCAAAGCTGGTAAGGACTTTTTAATAGGCTAAAGCAAAAAATATCTAGGCTAACCTTAAGACATATAATCATATAATATATGATATAAGATATAAAATTTATATATATTATATAAAGTATTATTTAATAGTCAAGTTTAAGCAAATCAATATCAAAGTTTAATTGAATATTACTAAAAAGAATTATTATATACTAAATATTTTATAGAAAGACTAGGCTCCTAAAGACAAATTAAAATTCATTTATTGTTTATATATATTTTGGGTTGATAAACTACTTTATTTTTGTTATAATAATTTGCTATGTATAAATGTATTAATCTAGTTAACCAAAATTTCATTATTTGGTTTAATTTATTGTATAATCAATTTTACTTGAGGCTTATAATAGATAAAATATTGGCCAAGAAATTGTCAAATACAATTTATATTTTTAAGGGTCAATCCCAAGGTACAAAGTGTATATATATATATAATATGCCTACCAATTAGAAAAGTAAGACTAATATATACCTATATCATGGGCAGATTTAGGAAGAGGTGGCAAGGGGAGGACAGCTGCCCCCCTTAAAATAGCTTGATAGAACATATTGCACCCCCCGAAAAACCTAAGTTTATGCCCTTTAAACTTGATTTTTTGCCACCAAATACCTTTTTTGCCCCCCCCCCTACACACTTTTTTTTGCACCCCTAAGCTTTGATTTTTTGCCTCCTATACACATTTTGTGCCCTCTTGCTTAAAAATTAGCACCCTTTATACTCCTATTGGCATCCCAAACTTGGACAGCCTCCCAAAAATGAAACTCTAGATCTGCCACTGCCCTATATAAACATGTGTATAATAAATTTATGTCTATATATTTATTGTAGTCAATACCCAATTTTTGTATACAATATCTAAGATAAATTAGTCTAATTGTAGCATATAGCATATAGAAGCATATGCAAGGTGGGATACAAGGGCAACTGTGAAGAGTTTGCATATGAAAAAAAATTGAGAAATGTGTCCATTACAGGGATAGATGTCTAGTGCAATTCAGACATGGCTGAAATAAATGCCTATAAGTTATTATAATGGGCAGAATTGCTTCAGTGCTATTTGTGAGACAATGCTTCAAAGGGTTTTCTCCAAGGTGCCAACAACTAGCTCTTGTAATTTTTTTTAATATTACTATTAAGGTAGCTACTTATTTGAAAAAATTTTCTAACTGTGTATCTAGCAGAGAAGCATAATTTTAAGCATCATTATTAGCCTTTAATGGCTTTTCATAACTTAATTAAGACCTAAATATTCTTATTGACTATAAAATTCAATTATTGACAACTTTTAGTCACTTTTATTTTATTGAATTTTGATATTGAATTTCAAGGAATTCTTGTACTGAATCAAACGATATATTTCTGCTTTAGTTTGTGTTAATATTAAAGAGAAACAAAGTATGGTACTATGAATCTTGTTCATATATGAAGACCCATGCCACATTACTGTATTGCCACCCCACCTTCACTAGATCCACCATGGGCCTCTCTGAACCGATGCGTTCTCATGTGCGACGCCTGTTGCTCAATTCATCGCAGCCTCGGGCGCCATCTTTCCCAGGTGAAGTCGCTCACACATCAGCAGTGGCGCGAGACGCAGCTTAAGGTAAGAGTTTTGGGTTACTAATTGGTCAGCTAAGTTTGGCTGCCAATTTTCACTTGACTATAATAATCACCCCTTGCTTCTTGTCGCTCTCATATTATAGTCACTCCTTGCTTCTTGTCACCCTCTCCGATTCTAATCACTCCTTGCTTCTTGTCACCCTCTCCGATTCTAATCACTCCTTGCTTCTTGTCACCCTCTCCGATTTTAATCACTCCTTGCTTCTTGTCACCCTATCCGATTCTAATCACTCTTCGTTTCTTGTCACTCTCTTCGATTTTAATCACTCCTTGCTTCTTGCCACTCTCTCCGATTCTAATCACTCCTTGCTTCTTGTCACCCTCTCCGATTTTAATCACTCCTTGCTTCTTGTCACCCTATCCGATTCTAATCACTCTTCGTTTCTTGTCACTCTCTTCGATTTTAATCACTCCTTGCTTCTTGCCACTCTCTCCGATTCTAATCACTCTTTGTTTCTTGTCACTCTCTTCGATTTTAATCACTCCTTGCTTCTTGCCACTCTCTCCGATTCTAATCACTCCTTGCTTCTTGTCACTCTCTTCGATTTTAATCACTCCTTGCTTCTTGTCACTCTCTTCGATTTTAATCACTCTGCTTCTTGTCACCCTCTCCGATTCTAATCACTCGTTGCTTCTTGTCACTCTCCAATTCTATTCACTCACTGCATCTTGTCACTCTCCAATTCTATTCACCCATTGCTTCTTGTCACTCTCCAATTCTATTCACTCACTGCTTCTTGTCACTCTCCAATTCTATTCACCCATTGCTTCTTGTCACTCTCCAATTCTATTCACCCCCTGATTCTTGTCCCTCCATCTCATTAATTAGTTTTCGATATAATTTTTAGTTAACAATTCTCTATGCTTTTGTGTCACAGCGTGTGTCATTTTAATTATTGGGATTCGATTGAATTCGGACCCTGGATGACAAATGGCACTGAGATTCCGACGCTCGGAAGATCCAGAAGATATTATCGATAATGTTATCGTTTCCGCCATCATTGCAGATGCTGCACCAGGTGGTGTCTGGCGGCTCGAACAAGATCTGGGAATACCTGATACTCGATCCCAAACGAAACCGCGACAACGTTCGGAAGCCGCGTCCCTGCGATCCGCTGCAGTGAGCGGTTTTTTTAAATTCACTTTTGCTTGCTTGCTTGTTTATAATTTAATTTCATTGCCCGGGATCCGTGGGATTTCTAGGACAACTGCGTTTTAATGAGGAGTTTGTTTTATACTGCTAGTGGTCCTTGTTTGATAAATTTAAGTACTACGTACAGGCATTTATACTTAGCAAAACTGCTTTCTACTTTCAGTTCAGTAGCAATGAAGAAGAATTTATAAAATAAAGGCAGCTGAAATGACTTTGATAAGCTTAGAAGCCCAAGCTTGCAGGCGTAAACAGCTTGCTAATTGGTTCAGCAATAATGTACATTGGCCACTGAAATGTACATGGCAGATTTAGGCTGGAACAACCGAGGAAGGCAATAAAAATTGGGTGGCGGGGCAGGGGTAGAGGTTCTGTGTGGAGTTTGAGGGTTTGCGCTTAGGGGGGTGGGGTAAGAGCCAATCAATAAGACTTGGCTTTAAAAATACATTAAAATGCTTCAGTTTACCTTACTACTGAACTGAAAGTAGCTGGCACGCAAATGTGCTGAATGACCCATCTAGTTATTCTAGTACTCGTATCTGTACCCTACCCTTTACACTGCTGAGGCTCTCTGACTCCGTGTTAACCAAATTACTCAAATCTGACAATTGAGGGAATTCATGAAATCTCAAGAATCCTATGAAGTTATAAAATTTTTGATAGTTGATATGAATTATGAGTTACAGAAAATATGGATAACTGATGCACGATCTTACTGATGATTTTACAGTCCAGTGAAGGCGGACTTTATCAAGCAAAAGTATCAACTCCTGGCCTTCTGCAAGCGATACAAAAACAACGAGTTGTGCTCGCTAGAAGACATGAATATGCAGCTGCACGCCAGCGTGCGGACGCCCAATTTAGAGACATCATTTCGCCTCCTGTCTCTGGGCGCCAACCCCAATTTTTATCATCCGCATAAGCGCAACACACCGCTGCACGTGGCCACCCAGGAGAGGCAGGGCTTGCAGGTGAGAGCAGGTTTCTTTCTTGAATAATGGTGGAGAATGGAGCAGATTGGATGGAGGATGGAGCAGATTGGATGGAGGATGGAGCAGATTGGATGGAGAATGGAGCAGATTGGATGGAGGATGGAGCAGATTGGATGGAGGATGGAGCAGATTGGATGGAGGATGGAGCAGATTGGATACAGAATGGAGCAGATTGGATGGAGAATGAAGCAGATTGGGTGGAGAATGGAGCAGATTGGGTGGAGAATGGAGCAGATTGGGTGGAGAATGGAGCAGATTGGGTGGAGAATGGAGCAGATTGGATGGAGAATGGAGTAGATTGGATGGAGAATGGAGTAGATTGGATGGAGAATGGAGCAGATTGGGTGGAGAATGGAGTAGATTGGATGGAGAATGGAGTAGATTGGATGGAGAATGGAGTAGATTGGATGGAGAATGGAGCAGATTGGATGGAGAATAGAGCAGATTGGGTGGAGAATGGAGCAGATTGGGTGAAGAATGGAGCAGATTGGATGGAGAATGGAGCAGATTGGATTGAGAATGGAGAAGATTGGATGGAGAATGGAGAAAATTGGATGGAGAATGGAGAAGATTGGATGGAGAATGGAGAAGATTGGATGGAGAATGGAGAAGATTGGATGGAGAATGGAGCAGATTGGGTGGAGAATGGAGCAGATTGGGTGGAGAATGGAGAAGATTGAATGGAGAATGGAGCAGATTGGGTGGAGAATGGAGCAGATTGGGTGGAGAATGGAGCAGATTGGAACAGATTGAGAACAAAGCATGTGAAAAGTGTATAAATATTGTTAGAATTAGTTGGTAGATATGATTATAACAATCAGAATTCAGTCCGAGCTAATATATATCTCACTATCCAGGTGGAGCTGCTGCTGGTGTACGGTGCCAGCCCGACTCTGCCAGACGGTCGCGGTGCCACTCCGATCAGCATAGCAGAGCGGATGCAGCAGCAGCAGCCGCAGCAGCAGCAGCAGCAGCAGCAGCAGCTCCAGAACAGCTTAGCGGCGATTCGCCAATCGCTAGTTGAGGCTCAGTACGAACTGACCGACCGATTCAGCCTCTACCTGTGCGGCCGGCAGCCAACTCATCAGCTAGGCGTTTTTGCCGGCGCAGCGTTGCACTTCCTGCTGCCAGACAGGGGCGATGACCGGTCGCCGGAGAAGGCCGCCAGCGCCACCAAGGAGGGCCGGGTCCGGCTGGCCACCCTGCCTGATCGAGTGTTTCAGGTTGTGAATTGGCAGATTCTATTGAGAGTTGCGCTTGACAGTTTATTGACAGTGTACATGTACATCTAGGTCATTGACAGTGTACATGTACATCTAGGTCATTGGCAGTTTACATGTACATCTAGGTCATTGACAGTGTACATGTACGTGTAGGTCATTGACAGTGTACATGTACATGTAGGTCGTTGACAGTGTACATGTACGTGTAGGTCATTGACAGTGTACATGTACATATAGGTCATGACAGTGTACATGTACATGTAGGTCATTGACAGTTTACATGTACGTGTAGGTCATTGACAGTTTACATGTACATGTAGGTCATGACATTGTACATGTTCATGTAGGTCATTTACAGTTTACATGTACGTGTAGGTCATTGACAGTTTACATGTACGTGTAGGTCATTGACAGTTTACATGTCAATGTAGGTCATTGACAGTTTACATGTACGTGTAGGTCATTTACAGTTTACATGTACGTGTAGGTCATTGACAGTTTACATGTACATGTAGGTCATGACATTGTACATGTTCATGTAGGTCATTTACAGTTTACATGTCAATGTAGGTCATTGACAGTTTACATGTACGTGTAGGTCATTGACAGTTTACATGTCAATGTAGGTTATTGGCAGTGTAAATATAGGTCATTGATGACACTTGCCAGTGCTAGTTCTTTGCAGCGTGGATCCTATATACTAAAAATGAGTTGTCTGTATGTATGTGGGTAGGTATGCGATAGATTTCAGAAAAATTGGCTCAACCGATTTTCTTCAAACTTGCACCATTCGATCAGAAATTTTCCTGGGACGGTACATGCATCTGGGCTAAGAAATTGCTCAATGATAAAGGGATTAAATATTCGAAAAACATGCTTTTTTGCAAAGGTCAAGCCAAATTTTTGACTTGAATTGCATTGTAAGAATGCTAGAGAAAAAACTGACTGACTGAATTCTGATTGTGATAAAGATTGCATCACAACAAGTTGAAAACAGTGTCAAAGAAATGCACACACGACTTGAATGAAATTGCGTAACCATATTGGCAACTTAAATTGAGACTGATTCTGGCTGACTGAGAAATTGATTATGTCATAACTTTTTACTCCAATTGACTTGCTGTAAGAATTGAATTATATAAGGGCCACAATTTATGTTCTCCAATTGAAAAAGATAGCCCAGATGCGAACAGACTGGACTGCTAATGTAGCGACTTGGGTTCGAATCTTAGTAGGGCAAAAAAGATTTTTTTTTATTAAAACACCTTAAAAACACAAAACTTCTAAACATAAAAGAAGCGCAATGTCAAACATAGAAGAGCCACCATGTCGAACATAAAAGAGCTAACATATCGAATATTAAAGAGCCACCATGTCAAACCTAAACGAGCCACCATGTCTAATATTTAAGAGGCACCATATAAAACATATAAGTGACTTTATGTCAAACATAAAAGAGCCACCATTTCGAACATTAAACAGCCACCATTTCGAAATTAAAGAGCCACCATGTCGAAAATAAAAGAGCCACTATTTCGACCATTAAAGAGCCACCATTTCGAACATTAAAGAGCCACCATGTCGACCATAAAAGAGCCACTATTTCGAACATCAAAGAGCCACTATGTCAAACATTTAGGAGCCACTTTTTCGAACATTAAAGAGCCACCATATCGAACATAAAAGAGCCACTATTTTATACATTAAAGAGCCACCATTTCGAACATAAAAGAGCCACCATGTCTATCATTAAAGAGCCACCATGTCAAAAATTCAAAAGCCACATTGTCAAACATTAAAGAGCCACTATGTCAAACATTTAGGAGCCACTTTGTCGAACATTAAAGAGCCACCATGTCAAACATAAAAGAGCCAACACGTCAGACTTTAAAAAAGCCACCGTATCAAATATAAAAGAGTTACCATGTAGAACAAAAAAGAGCCACCATTTCGAACGAAAACGAGCCACCATGTCAAACATAAAAGAGCCAACATATCGAATATTAAAGAGCCACCATGTCGAACATTAAAGAGCTACCACGTCAAACCTAAACGAGCCACCATGTCTAATATTTAGGAGGCACCATGTAAAACATATAAGTGACTTTATGTCAAACATTAAAGAGCCACCATGTCAAACATAAAAGAGCCAACATGTCAAACATAAAGAGCCACCATGTCAAACATTTAAGAGCCACCATGTCAAACATATATGTGACTTTGTGTTAAACATTAAAGAGCCACCATTTCGAACATTAAAGAGCCACCATGTCAAACATGAAAGAGCTATAACATGAAGAATATTAAAGAGCCACCATGTCGAACATAAAAGAGCTGCCATGTAAAATAACAAAGAGCTACCAAGTTAAACATAAAAGAGCCACCATGTAAAACATTAAAGAGCCACCATGTGAAACATTAAAGAGCCACCATGTTAAACATTTAAGAGCCTTCGTGTCAAACCTAGAAGAGCCACCATGTCGAACATAACAGAGCTACCATGTCAAACATTAAAGAGCCACCATGTCAAACATTCAAAAGCCACATTGTCAAACATTGAAGAGCCACTATGTCAAACATTTAGGAGCCACTTTGTCGAACATTAAAGAGCCACCATGTCAAACATAAAAGAGCCAACATGTCAGACATTAAAAAAGCCACCGTATCAAATAAAAAGAGTTAACATGTAGAACAAAAAAGAGCCACCATTTCGAACATAAAAGAGCCAACATGTCAAACATAAAGAGCCACCATGTCAAACATATATGTGACTTTGTGTCAAACATTAAAGAGCCACCATTTCGAACATTAAAGAGCCACCATTTCGAACATTAAAGAGCCACCATTTCGAACATTAAAGAGCCACCATGTCAAACATGAAAGAGCTATAACATGAAGAATATTAAAGAGCCACCATGTCGAACATTAAAGAGCCACCATGTCGAACATTTAAGAGCCACCATGTTAAACCTAAAAGAGCCACCATGTTAAACCTAAAAGAGCCACCATGTTAAACCTAAAAGAGCCACCATGTCGAACATTAAAGAGCCACCATGTCAAACATTAAAGAGCCACCATGTCGAACATTAACGAGCCACCATGTCAAACACTAAAGAGCCACCATGTCAAACATAAAAGAGCCACTATGTCAAACACTAAAGAGCCACCATGTCAAATATAAAAGAGCCACTATGTCAAACATTAAGGAGACACCATGTCAGACATAAAAAAACCCCGAATCAAACATAAAAGAGCCACCATGTCAAACATAAAAGAGCCACCATGTAGAACATAAAAAGCCACCATGTAAAACATAAAAGAGCCACCATGAAGAACATTAAAGAGCCACCATGTCGAACACTAAAGAGCCACAATGTCAAAACATAAAAGAGCCACCATGTCAAACATTAAAGAGCCACCATGTCAAACATTAAAGAGACACCATGTCAGACATAAAAATCCCCGAATCAAACATAAAAGAGCCACCATGTCGAACATAAAAGAGCCACCATGTAGAACATAAAATAGTCACCATGAAGAACATTAAAGAGCCACCATGTCAAACATAAAAAGCCACCATGTAAAACATAAAAGAGCCACCATGAAGAACATTAAAGAGCCACCATGTCGAACACTAAAGAGCCACAATGTCAAAACATAAAAGAGCCACAATGTCAAACATAAAAGAGCCACCATGTCAAACATTAAAGAGCCACCATGTCAAACATAAAAGATACACAATTCCAAACTTAAAAGTAAGCGTCATGCCAATTTTAAAGGAGCCACTATAGAGCTAAGGAAATTGTTGTACTAGCTACTTATTGTCTGGTGGATGCTTACTATTTGGGGATGCTTGCTATCTCGGGATGCTTGCTATCTGGGAGGGGAATGCTTCCTATTTGGGGATGCTTACTATCTGGGGGATGCTTGCTATCTGGGGGAATATTAAAGAGCCACTATGTCGAACATTAAAGAGCCACCATGTCAAACATTAAAGAGCCACTATGTCAAACATTAAGGAGACACCATGTCAGACATAAAAAAACCCCGAATCAAACATAAAAGAGCCACCATGTCAAACATAAAAGAGCCACCATGTAGAACATAAAAAGCCACCATGTAAAACATAAAAGAGCCACCATGAAGAACATTAAAGAGCCACCATGTCGAACACTAAAGAGCCACAATGTCAAAACATAAAAGAGCCACCATGTCAAACATTAAAGAGCCACCATGTCAAACATTAAAGAGACACCATGTCAGACATAAAAATCCCCGAATCAAACATAAAAGAGCCACCATGTCGAACATAAAAGAGCCACCATGTAGAACATAAAATAGTCACCATGAAGAACATTAAAGAGCCACCATGTCAAACATAAAAAGCCACCATGTAAAACATAAAAGAGCCACCATGAAGAACATTAAAGAGCCACCATGTCGAACACTAAAGAGCCACAATGTCAAAACATAAAAGAGCCACAATGTCAAACATAAAAGAGCCACCATGTCAAACATTAAAGAGCCACCATGTCAAACATAAAAGATACACAATTCCAAACTTAAAAGTAAGCGTCATGCCAATTTTAAAGGAGCCACTATAGAGCTAAGGAAATTGTTGCACTAGCTACTTATTGTCTGGTGGATGCTTACTATTTGGGGATGCTTGCTATCTCGGGGATGCTTGCTATTTGGGGAATGCTTGCTATCTGGGGGATGCTTGCTATTTGGGGGATGCTTGCTATCTGGGGGATGCTTGCTATTTGGGGGATGCTTGCTATCTGGGGGATGCTTGCTATTTGGGGGATGCTTGCTATCCGGGGGATGCTTGCTATCTGGGGGATGCTTGCTATCTGGGGATGCTTGCTATTTGGGGGATGCTTGCTATCTGGGGGATGCTTGCTATCCGGGGGATGCTTGCAATCTGGGGGATGCTTGCTATCTGGGGGATGCTTGCTGTTTTGGGATGATTTCATCTTGCATTGCACTTTATTTGAGCAGTTTGTCTGTTGTCTTTGAGAAGGCTTTATCTGGCTGTCTTTTTGTTGCCTGTAGAGAGCAGAGATTCTATCCAGATGTCCCCCAACGGGGGGCGAAGATTGCTAGTCATAGTCTAATTTTGATCATGGATATAGCTTAGACCATAGGCAGTCTACTTTATGATCATAGATATAGCTTAGGTCATAGGCAGTCTAGTTTATGATCATAGATATAGCTTAGGTCATAGGCAGTCTAGTTTATGATCATAGATATAGCTTAGGTCATAGGCAGTCTAGTTTATGATCATAGATATAGCTTAGGTCATAGGCAGTCTAGTTTATGGTCATAGATATAGCTTAGGTCATATGCAGTCTAGTTTATGATCATAGATATAGCTTAGGTCATAGGCAGTCTAGTTTATGATCATATGGATATAGCTTAGGTCATAGGCAGTCTAGTTTATGATCATAGATATAGCTTAGGTCATAGGCAGTCTAGTTTATGATCATATGGATATAGCTTAGTTCATAGGCAGTCTAGTTTATGATCATAGATATAGCTTAGGTCATAGGCAGTCTAGTTTATGGTCATAGATATAGCTTAGGTCATAGGCAGTCTAGTTTATGATCATATGGATATAGCTTAGGTCATAGGCAGTCTAGTTTATGATCATATGGATATAGCTTAGGTCATAGGCAGTCTAGTTTATGATCATAGATATAGCTTAGGTCATAGGCAGTCTAGTTTATGGTCATAGATATAGCTTAGGTCATATGCAGTCTAGTTTATGATCATAGATATAGCTTAGGTCATAGGCAGTCTAGTTTATGATCATATGGATATAGCTTAGGTCATAGGCAGTCTAGTTTATGATCATAGATATAGCTTAGGTCATAGGCAGTCTAGTTTATGATCATATGGATATAGCTTAGGTCATAGGCAGTCTAGTTTATGATCATAGATATAGCTTAGGTCATAGGCAGTCTAGTTTATGATGATAGATATAGCTTAGGTCATAGGCAGTCTAGTTTATGATCATAGATATAGCTTAGGTCATAGGCAGTCTAGTTTATGATCATAGATATAGCTTAGGTCATAGGCAGTGTAAGCGCTCGTGCATTCTGAGCCATGAACAGATCAAGCGCACGCAATCGAACTCTGGGACTCTAGCTGCAAGAGTCGGGTGCAGATAACAGATCGTCAAGGACTCAAAAGATTTAATCGCCAATGCCTGACCGTTCGCAGGAGCTGTGCAGGGACCTGTACGACGAGCTGGACAGGCGGGACAACAATCGGATAGTGCAGCTGCGCTGTCGCCAGGCCACCAGCGCTTTCGGTGTTCTCGAACTGTTCTTCCTGCCGTTGAGTCCGCATTATTCGTCTACAAGGAATCAGGGCCGACAGAAGCTGGGCCGGCTTAGCGGTCGCGAGTTCGGCGCCATCCTGTCCGACTCGCTGGAGGAGGCTGCGCGACGGTGCGGCCTGCAGCCGTCTGAAATGGTGAGCAGGGGGTGATGGCTGTCTGCTGTGCGCTGTCTGCGTCTTCTTCGAGTGATTTCTGTCTAAAGAGTGTCTCTCAGGAATGTCTCTAAGGGGTGTCTGTGAGGGGTGTCTCTGTGAGGGGTGTCTCTGTGAGGGGTGTGTCTGTGAGGGGTGTCTCTGAGGGTTGTCTGTGAGAGTTGTCTGTGAGGGGTGTCTGTGAGGGGTGTCTGTGAGGGGTGTCTGTGAGGGGTGTCTGTGAGGGGTGTCTCTGTGAGGTGTGTGTCTGTGAGGGGTGCCTCTGTGAGGGGTGTCTCTGAGGGTTGTCTGTGAGGGGTGTCTGTGAGAGGTGTCTGTGAGGGTTGTCTGTGAGGGTTGTCTGTGAGGGGTGTCTATGAGGGGTGTGTCTGTGAGGGGTGCCTCTGTGAGGGGTGTCTCTGAGGGTTGTCTGTGAGGGGTGTCTGTGAGAGGTGTCTGTGAGGGTTGTCTGTGAGGGTTGTCTGTGAGGGGTGTCTATGAGGGGTGTGTCTGTGAGGGGTGTGTCTATGAGGGGTGTGTCCATGAGGGGTGTATCTCTGAAGGGTGTCTTTTAGGGGTGTCTGTGAGGGGTGTCTATGAGGGGTGTGTCTGTGAGGGGTGTGTCTATGAGGGGTGTGTCCATGAGGGGTGTATCTCTGAAGGGTGTCTTTTAGGGGTGTCTGTGAGAGGTGTCTGTGAGGGGTGTGTCTGTGAGGGGTGTCTCTGTGAGGTCTGTCTCTGTGAGGTCTGTCTCTGTGAAGGGGTGTCTGTGAGGGGTGTCTGTGAGGGTGTCTGTAAGGGGTGTCTCTGTGAGAGGTGTCTGTGAGCAAATGGCTGAGAAGTCTGTAGGAGGCTTTTTCATTTAAATTTATTTCTAATGGATCCTCCCGCCATTGCCGCACCTTCACACGTGTATAAGCCTTCTGTTATTCTCTCCATTGGCACCGACCAACTCCGCCAGGTGCGCGCCAGATTCAGCCGCCAGCAGCAGCTCAGCAGCTCTCTAGACAGCATTGTGGACACCGCCCAGCTGCAGCAGGAGCAGCACCAGCCGCAGCGCCAGCTACCACAGCAGCGCCAGCAGCAGCACCAGCAGCAGCAGCGGTGTAAATCCGAGTTCCACGCCTCCAGCCGCGGCCCGCCGCCGCCGCCGCCGCCTCGTTCCGACGCGCGTCGAGACGATCCGGTGTACGACACGGTGCCAGCGGACTCGGAATACGCCAGCATTAATCCTCCTCAGCTTAGGCAGAAGAAGGCCGCCACTGCCAATCCGGCTAATCCGGTCAGTTGAGCTAGCTTCACTCAGTCGGGGATAAACGGGTTTATCTATATAGGATTCTATTTATAGCGCTAATGCAGTGTAGCCTGAGAAATATGAGGGCTTAGACTGCCAGCTACTAACCTCATTTTCATTCTTGTTTTCTGGGCGCTCTCCCAGTCTCTCTTGGTGTTTCCTACTGGTTTCAATTCTTGCTGTACACTGTACTTGCTGTACTTGCTGCTAGTAGGGATGGTAGTAAGTTGAAGTTTTGCTTGAAAAATTCAACAGCGATTTTTAAACTAGGAATTTTTTCAACTTTGCCGACAATTCCGCTAATTAGTGGGGCCCAGTATGTCCATGTCCGCGGTGGCTTCACCTAACACTGCTGGAGACTTGAAAACGGGATGTCTCTGGGAGGGATGTCTTTTTGAGTGATGTCTCTGCGGGGTGTTTATGAGTGATGTCTTTGCGGGGTGTCTATGAGTGATGTCTTTGCGGGGTGTCTATGAGTGATGTCTCTGCGGGGTGTTTATGAGTGATGTCTCTGCGGGGTGTTTATGAGTGATGTCTCTGCGGGGTGTTTATGAGTGATGTCTCTGCGGGGTGTCTATGAGTGATGTCTCTGCGGGGTGTTTATGAGTGATGTCTCTGCGGGGTGTCTATGAGTGATGTCTGCGGGGTGTCTATGAGGGATGTCTCTGCGGGGTGTCTCTGAGTGATGTCTCTGCGGGGTGTCTATGAGGGATGTCTCTGCGGGGTGTCTCTGAGTGATGTCTCTGCGGGCTGTTTATGAGTGATGTCTGCATGTGCCTGCGCCTGCATGTCCTCAGGAGTCAGCGGAATGGGCAGAATTGCCGTCAGCGCAGGAGTTTCGGGTGATGTCGCTGAAGGCGTTGCGTCTGTATACATGTAGTGTATCAACTTCCTATCCGTCCAATGAATTTCAAGCCGAGTTTGCATAACCAGTTGACTGTATCTTTTGCAATAGTCTGCTAGAGTAATAAAAAGTAGTTTACAATTTCCGGCACTCTGCTAGGCGACAAGGCGAGAGACGTAAGAGGGGAGGGCGAGCGGCGAGAGTCTCACTCAGTCTAAGCTGATCTCGAGTCTCTCCGCCACCCCATTCCCCCCAAAAAGTTACTCGAGAATATTTTCAGCAGTGTTCTGGCAGTGTTTTTCCACACGACTGATGTAGGAAGGGGGGTAGAGGGGGGTTAGGGAAGGACTTTCCTTTTTCGGACTGAACTTTGCACTGTACAAGCCGGGCTGGTGTGACCAGACCGACATCTCCCCCCCGCTCTGGGCCTTATCAGTGAAATTCTCCGCTCAGCCAAGCCAGCAATCTGCGGTGTATTCGGGGATTCCCCCGGAATGCTCCGTGGCCTGCGGGATCTTCTTAACTGCGCTTGCTGCCTATCTGTGCCTGGAATTTTATTTTATGCTTGTTTAACAGCCAGTCCGCTGCTCTCTGTGTGCAGGAACGACAGCCAGTTTAGTCTGGGCTTTGGTGCGACTCCTTGCTGGTGCTGCGGTTGTAGGGACTGGCTGTTTGCAGATTGACTTGACCTTGTCCCAGATCCTCAGTTTCTCGGCCATCGCTACCCTCCCAGATCCTCAGTTTCTCGGCCATCGCTACCCTCCCAGATCCTCAGTTTCTCGGCCATCGCTACCCTCCCAGATCCTCAGTTTCTCGGCCATCGCTACCCTCCCAGATCCTCAGTTTCTCGGCCATCGCTACCCTCCCAGATCCTCAGTTTCTCGGCCATCGCTACCCTCCCAGATCCTCAGTTTCTCGGCCATCGCTACCCTCCCAGATTCTCAGTTTCTCGGCCATCGCTACCCTCCCAGATCCTCAGTTTCTCGGCCATCGCTACCCTCCCAGATCCTCAGTTTCTCGGCCATCGCTACCCTCCCAGATCCTCTGTTGCTAGGCCAGCCTCCCAGATTCTCTGTTGCTGGGCCAGCCTCCCAGATCCTCTGTTGCTAGGCCAGCCTCCTAGACCCCAGTTGCTGGGCCAGCCTACCAGATCCTCAGTTGCTGGACCAGCCTCCCAGACCCCCAGTTGCTGGGCCAGCCTCCCAGACCCCCAGTTGCTGGGCCAGCCTCCCAGACCCCCAGTTGCTGGGCCAGCCTCCCAGACCCCCAGTTGCTGGGCCAGCCTCCCAGATCCCCAGTTGCTGGCCAGCCTCCCAGACCCCCAGTTGCTGGGCCAGCCTCCCAGATCCCCAGTTGCTGGGCCAGCTCCCACGCCCAGATGCCGAGTCTCATTCGCCACAACCCGACCTGCAGCAGGAGGCGTCAAAGCCAATTCCGGCCAGTGCAGCAGAGGCCCCAGCTAGGAATGCCAAGTCGGAGCTCTGCACAGGCACCAGCGGCCCTGGGGACCTCGCCAGTGCCGCTGCGGGGGGACGAGAAGAACGAAAAGAGGTGAGTTGTTTTGCAGTTTTAAAGAGTTGCCTACGCTACATATTGTGTCATGTCGGTCGAATTGGTGGGGGTTTCACTGCATGGCTGAATCTCATTAATTAGAGTGGTCTGGAGGAAAGTTGCAGTGGTTGGCTGTCGCAGGCAAAGTGCTCTGTTGTGCGGTTTAGAAGGGGGTTCGGGCTTGTTATACGGTAGCTCGAATATCGAATGACTCGAAGTGGCGGGGGGGGGCAGCTAAGGCAGCCAGCAACTCAGCTTGAAGTTCACAGAGTGCAGAGAAACTTCTGCTTCTGGCTTCGCTCTGCCAAAGAATATAGGAGAGAGGCGAGTACTCCCCCCCTCCCAATCGGTCCGCCTGGCCGCTTCCCTTCTCCTTCCTTCGTTCCCACCGAAAAATGTTTTTCTCCAATTCTTTTCCTTCATCATCTTCTTCGTCTTCTTCTACCGGGTGTAGGGGAGTCCGATCGATAGAGACAGAAACAGTTTTGTGTCAGCCAAGGGGGTGGGCCGGGTAAGGATTTTGCTTAATACAAACTTGGATCTTCATCAAGCTTTGTGTCATGCTAAGTTATAATTTAATTTTTTCACCGTTCTCCTACTTGATTCGCGTGAGTAGTATATTATTCGATCGTGTGCAACATCCTTGAAACCAATTGATTTCAGATTCTCCAACCAGTTGCATCATCGGCTGGGGCGACTTCGGCGGTGACAGCAGCCTCGGAGCAGACTGGCGAGCTGACCGCATTGCGCACTATGAATGCCCGCCTCGCTGAAGAGAATCGGCAGTTGAGACAGCGGGTTGACCAGCTTATGGCCCAGGTCTGGGATGCGACTCTGTTTGGGGAGGTGCAGATTTTAGATTATAGATAATGCTGTCTCGTTAGGGTGATGATGCTGGTCTCGTTAGGGTGATGATGCTGGTCTCGGAGGGTGATGATGCTGCTCTCGGAGGGTGATGATGCTGGTCTCGGAGGGTGATGATGCTGGTCTCGGAGAGTGATGATGCTGGTCTCGGAGGGTAATGATGCTGGTCTCAGTGGGTAATGATGCTGGTCTCAGTGGAGATGATGCTGGTCTCGGAGGGTGATGATGCTGGTCTCGGAGGGTGATGATGCTGGTCTCGGAGAGTGATGATGCTGGTCTCGGAGGGTAATGATGCTGGTCTCAGTGGGTAATGATGCTGGTCTCAGTGGAGATGATGCTGGTCTCGGAGGGTGATGATGCTGGTCTCGGAGGGTGGAGATGATGCTGGTCTCGGAGGGTGATGATGCTGGTCTCGGAGGGTGGAGGTGATGCTGGTCTCGGAGGGTGATGATGCTGGTCTGAGAGGGTGGAGGTGATGCTGGTCTCGGAGGGTGATGATGCTGGTCTGAGAGGGTAAAAATGCTGGTTTGAGAGGGTGATGAGTGATGATGCTGGTCTCGGAGGGTGATGATGCTGGTCTCGGAGGGTGATGATGCTGGTCTTGGAGACTGGAGATGATGCTGGTCTCAGAGGGTGAGACTAAAATTGAGATGAGGGTGGAGATAACAGCCAAGGAGGGTGAACGAGATTTCAATCGAACGAAGGCGACAAGATTGGTATATCGCAGTTCTCTGGCCTCAATGTACTGCCATCTTGCTATCCGAGGTTCTCGCCTCTGCCCCGCCCCGCTGCCGCTCGCAGAACTCGGACCTGTCCGCCCGGCTGCAGCAGCTGCTCGCTGCCCGTTCAGTCCCGGTTTCTCAGCCGCCGGCCGGCTCGCCGACTCCGCCGACGCCGCCGCCGCCTCTATCGCCGGCGTCGTGTCGATCGCGCAACAGTTCATCGGCGTCCAACTATTCGGCCGGCTGCGGCGCCCTCAACACCGGCGTCCTGCTGCGCGCCGGCATCCGGCAAGCTGCCGCCGCAGCCGCCGCCGCCGCTGCCGCTTCGTCGCCGAGCCGGCCGCACACCACCATCGGCCAGCATCAGCATCATCAGCATCACCGGCGTCTACAACAACAACAGCATCAGCAGCATCAGCGGTATCAGAATCTGGAAGAAGTCGAGCCGCTGCCGCCCCCGCAGTTGCAGTCGGCCGACAATTCGACAAATTTTGTTGCCAACTCGACGCCTCAACCGCCGCCGCCGCCGCCGCCGCCGCCGCTGCTGCTGTCTTCGCCGATGTCGGCAGCCTGCATGGCCCGCCCGACGCCCGTCGTGCCGCCCACCGTGCCGGAGTCGTCCGCAGTTGACGAAGCCGCAGCTGCCGAAGCTCGAAGTGACGGCGACGGCGAAGGCGAAGTCGACGCCGATGTTTTAACCCCAGTCGGCCAGCAGCTGGACATTAATGTCGATGAGGTCAACTGCGTCGATATTGACTTCGACAACTTGGAGGCTGCTGAAGGAGGAGGTGCCGCCGCCTGTTCAGCGGCAGCGGCAGCGACGGCCGTTGACGATGGGGACGCTGACTACGACCAGCCGCCGGCTGAGACCGACGAGGAAGACGACGAAATGTGCAACGAACGCAGGCCGCCAACTCAGGTTGGTTCAGCTTTCACTTTTCATCCTCTAATGCGATCTTGAATCCCCTAATCCCAATGCTCACATACTATAATCCCAATCTCTAATCCCCTAATCCCAATGCTCACATACTATAATCCCAATCTCTAATCCCCTAATCCCAATGCTCACATACTATAATCCCAATCTCTAATCCCCTAATCCCAATGCTCACATACTATAATCCCAATCTCTAATCCCCTAATCCCAATGCTCACATACTATAATCCCAATCTCTAATCCCCTAATCCCAATGCTCACATACTATAATCCCAATCTCTAATCCCCTAATCCCAATGCTCACATACTATAATCCCAATCTCTAATCCCCTAATCCCAATGCTCACATACTATAATCCCAATCTCTAATCCCCTAATCCCAATGCTCACATACTATAATCCCAATCTCTAATCCCCTAATCCCAATGCTCACATACTATAATCCCAATCTCTAATCCCCTAATCCCAATGCTCACATACTATAATCCCAATCTCTAATCCCCTAATCCCAATCTCTAATCCCCTAATCCCAATGCTCACATACTATAATCCCAATCTCTAATCCCCTAATCCCAATGCTCACATACTATAATCCCAATCTCTAATCCCCTAATCCCAATGCTCACATACTATAATCCCAATCTCTAATCCCCTAATCCCAATGCTCACATACTATAATCCCAATCTCTAATCCCCTAATCCCAATGCTCACATACTATAATCCCAATCTCTAATCCCCTAATCCCAATGCTCACATACTATAATCCCAATCTCTAATCCCATGATCCCAATGCTCACATACTATAATCCCAATAGCTAATCCCATGATCCCAATGCTCACATACTATAATCCCAATCTCTAATCCCATGATCCCAATGCTCACAAAATATAATCCCAATAGCTAATCCCATGATCCCAATGCTCACATACTATAATCCCAATCTCTAATCCTATGATCCCAATGCTCACATACTATAATCCCAATCTCTAATCCTATGATCCCAATGCTCACATACTATAATCCCAATAGCTAATCCTATGATCCCAATGCTCACATACTATAATCCCAATAGCTAATCCCATGATCCCAATGCTCACACACTATAATCCCAATCTTTAATCCCATGATCGCAATGCTCACATACTATAATCCCAATATCTAATCCCATGATCCCAATGCTCACACACTATAATCCCAATGTCCCTCACCCTCATATGGGTCAATTCTCTAGGCACAAAAGTGTGTAACTGACGTGAGTGTGCTCAGAGTTCCTATTCATAATGGCAGCAAATCTTACTTCTGTCCATCCCCCATCCTACTGCAATGTCCCCAATTCAGGAGGAGGTGGTCGCCCGCACCGAGGCCATCACGTCGGAGATCTACAAAATGCTGGAGGCGGCTCGCAGCGGGTCGCACGAGAATTTTTCTGAACAATCCGGACGAGTCAGGCAGGCCGTGCTGCGCATGACCGCCATTGCGCCCAGGGTGCGTGCTGATGGACATTTGCCTGTTAGCAGTGTACTCAACCCCTGTCAGCAATGTACACAGACCCATCAGCAATGTACACACAGACCCATCAGCAATGTACACACAGACCCATTAGCAATGTACACACACAGACCCATCAGCAATGTACACACAGACCCATCAGCAATGTACACAGACCCATTAGCAATGTACACACACAGACCCATCAGCAATGTACACACAGACCCATCAGCAATGTACACACAGACCCATCAGCAATGTACACACAGACCCATCAGCAATGTACACACAGAGCCATCAGCAATGTACACCCATCCCCACCTCTGCAGACGCAAGCCCACCAGCGCCAGGCCGTGGACGCGCTGCTGACGGCCGCGGACACACTGAGCGCGGAGTGCCGCAGCCCGCCCAGCCCCTCGGAGCTGAGCCGCCGCACCCAGCAGGTCATTCAGTGCTGCTTCGACATCGCCAAGGCTGCCAAAGCTCTGGTGACGCTGTTTCAGTAAATTCTCATTTAATAAAAATCTTCGCTTATTTTATAATAAACTCTTGCATTCCTACTGATAGTAGCAACTCAGCTCTTCAGTAGTATCGGTGGCTTATTCATGTTAAAGTGCATCAATATGCAATACTTTAATGGATAGTTCAATTTCAAAATTTGTCTGCAATATGACTTCATCAGCAGTTGTGCAATAATTTTATTGTGTGATCAGAAATTACACAGCTTTGATCATATTTTTTGCTTTCCTTTTTTCAACATAGTCAAGCATTATTTTTTGTATGATCTAATTTAGGGCATCTTTTTACACTACTACTATTACTATATAGTGTATATTACGAGCTATTTTGTGCAATGTAGAGTTTCTAGAATGTGGCTTTTTATTGTAATTTTGTCTATCAAATATTTGTACTGGAGGTGGGAGTCATTAGCTCACTGAAGGGAATTGGGGCTGTGGGTCATTAGCTCACTGAGAGGAATTGGGGCTGTGGGTCATTAGCTCACTGAGGGGAATTAAGGCTGTGGGTCATTAGCTCACTGAGGGGAATTGGGGCTGTGGGTCATTAGCTCACTGAGAGGAATTGGGGCTGTGGGTCATTAGCTCACTGAGGGGAATTGGGGCTGTGGGTCATTAGCTCACTGAGGGGAATTGGGGCTGTGGGTCATTAGCTCACTGAGGGGAATTGGGGCTGTGGGTCATTAGCTCACTGAGGGGAATTGGGGCTGTGGGTCATTAGCTCACTGAGGGGAATTGGGGCTGTGGGTCATTAGCTCACTGAGGGGAATTGGGGCTGTGGGTCATTAGCTCACTGAGGGGAATTGGGGCTGTGGGTCATTAGCTCACTGAGGGGAATTGGGGCTGTGGGTCATTAGCTCACTGAGGGGAATTGGGGCTGTGGGTCATTAGCTCACTGAGGGGAATTGGGGCTGTGGGTCATTAGCTCACTGAGGGGAATTGGGGCTGTGGGTCATTAGCTCACTGAGGGGAATTGGGGCTGTGGGTCATTAGCTCACTGAGGGGAATTGGGGCTGTGGGTCATTAGCTCACTGAGGGGAATTGGGGCTGTGGGTCATTAGCTCACTGAGGGGAATTGGGGCTGTGGGTCATTAGCTCACTGAGGGGAATTGGGGCTGTGGGTCATTAGCTCACTGAGGGGAATTGGGGCTGTGGGTCATTAGCTCACTGAGGGGAATTGGGGCTGTGGGTCATTAGCTCACTGAGGGGAATTGGGGCTGTGGGTCATTAGCTCACTGAGGGGAATTGTTACAGTGAATTTGTTGCACCATTTTTAATTGCTTTTTCTTGAGAGTGATTTTGCTAAACGCTGAAGTATTACTGTTGTATATTCAGTCAAGTCGGTGACTTGCTGCCAATAGAGAAAAATGTAATTCTCAAAAAAATGGATGAGAATCTCTCTGATTGGATTGCATGATTTTTCTACAAATTTTATCACAATTCTGAGTGAGTTTCCCTTATAACTATTTTTCTTACATATTAGTTAAAATAAATGGTTTTTTTGCACTGCTGCAATAATGAACCCGAATTATGATATTCTGTGATATTATCGTTATTATTCATACTTAATTTTTATTGTTAATTGCTTAAAATATTATCTAATCGCTCTGATACGAGTGTATTGGCATTATAAATATGATTTATTATTTGCTTTTGCAGATCAGTTTATTATCGAGTAAATTCGAGCTATTGTGTTATGAGTTCATCTTTAGATGCTTGTGCAGCAAATATACTGAATATTGCTGATGCTCCTTATACACAATATTCAGAATGTCCTTTACTGCTTCATTTTTATGCTTCTACTTTAACTTCAATAGGAACTTAACATTGTATTAGGCCTAATGTTAGATCACTGCAAAGCATTCTATAATTTTTTTGGATTTTTTTCTTGCCAGTTATCTTTTTGTCTTAGTGTCCTCCTGCTGTCTGTCTGTCTGTCTGTCTGTCTGTCTGTCTGTCTGTCTGTCTGTCTGTCTGTCTGTCTGTCTGTCTGTCTGTCTGTCTGTCTGTCTGTCTGTCTGTCTGTCTGTCTGTCTGTGTCTGTCTGTCTGTCTGTCTGTCTGTCTGTCTGTCTGTGTCTGTCTGTCTGTCTGTCTGTCTGTCTGTCTATTGTCTGTCTGTCTGTCTGTCTGTCTGTCTGTCTGTCTGTCTGTCTGTCTGTCTGTCTGTCTGTCTGTGTCTGTCTGTCTGTCTGTCTGTCTGTCTGTCTGTCTGTCTGTCTGTCTGTCTGTCTGTCTGTCTGTCTGTCTGTCTGTCTGTCTGTCTGTCTGTCTGTCTGTGTCTGTCTGTCTGTCTGTCTGTCTGTCTGTCTGTCTGTCTGTGTCTGTCTGTCTGTCTGTCTGTCTGTCTGTCTGTGTCTGTCTGTCTGTCTGTCTGTCTGTCTGTCTGTCTGTCTGTGTCTGTCTGTCTGTCTGTCTGTCTGTCTGTCTATTGTCTGTCTATCCATCTGTCAGTCAGCCTCACTGCTCCAACCCTCAGCTAACCAGTCATGTCGCACCCCAGCGCGCCCAGCAACCAGCCAAATGTGCTGCACCTGCCGCAGCTGTCCATCACGGAGGAGAACTGGTCGGCCGGCTTGCAGTCGCTGCTGGATCATGTCCGGCCCACTTGGCAGCTTGCCAACTGCGGCCAGCGCCTGTTCACCGAGGGCATCACCAACAAGCTGGTCGCGCTGCACTATGGCGAGCGATTCCAATTCGGTGATGACGTCATCCTTATTCGAATCTACGGCGAGAAGACCGAACTGATAATTGACCGCCAGGCGGAGGTGCGCAACATGCGCCTGCTGCACTCGCACGGCTTCTGCAAGCCCGTCTACGCCACCTTCGCCAACGGCCTCTGCTACGGATACGTTCACGGAGATGTGAGTGACGCTGCAATCTCGAATGTACCTGGTAGGATAATGCGATTCTGGCTGCACCTCTGGCATAGTGGGGTAGAGTGAGGTTAGGCCACTGTGAAGCTCATGAAGCTGTCCTAGAGACCTGTCACAGGGCAATCATAAAGCTGTCATAAAACTGTCAGAAATCTGTCAAAACAGTCATAAAGCCATCATAAAATTGTCAGAAAGATGCCATAAAACTGTCAGAAAGCTGTTATAAAACTGTCAGAAATCTGTCATATAACTGTCAGAAAGCTGTCATAAAACTGTCAGAAAGCTGTCATATAACTGTCAGAAATCTGTCATAAAACTGTCAGAAAGCTGTCATAAAACTGTCAGAAAGCTGTCATAAAAATGTCAGAAAGCTGTCATAAAACTGACAAACTGTCAGGAAGCGGTCATAAAACTGTCAGAAAGCTGTCATAAAACTGTCATAAAACTGTCAGAAAGCTGTCAAAACTGTCAGGAAGCTGTCATAAAACTGTCAGAAATCTGTCAGAAATCTGTCATCAAACTGTCGGAAAGCTGTCATAAAACTGTCAGAAAGCTGTCATTAACTGTCAGGAAGCTGTCATAAAACTGTCAGAAAGCTGTCATCAAACTGTCAGAAAGCTGTCATAAAACTTTCAGAAAGCTGTCATAAAACTGTCAGAAAGCTGTCATAAAACTGCCAGGAAGCTGTCATAAAACTGTCTGAAAGCTGTCAGAAAGCTGTCATAAAACTGTCAGTAAGCTGTCATAACACTGTCAGAAAGCTGTCATCAAACCGTCAGGAAGCTGTCATAAAACTGTCATAAAACTGTCAGAAAGCTGCCAAAACTGTCTGGAAGCTGTCATAAAACTGTCTGAAAGCTGTCAGAAATCTGTCATCAAACTGTCGGAAAGCTGTCATAAAACTGTCAGAAAGCTGTCATTAACTGTCAGGAAGCTGTCATAAAACTGTCAGAAAGCTGTCATAAAATTGTCTAAAACTGTCATAAAACTGTCAGAAAGCTGTCATAAAACTGTCTGAAACTGTCATAAAACTGTCTGAAACTGTCATAAAACTGTCAAAAAGCTGCCATAAAACTGTCAGAAAGCTGTCATAAAACTGTCAGAAAGCCGTCAAAACAGTCATAAAGCCATCATAAAATTGTCAGAAAGCTGCCATAAAACTGTCAGAAAGCTGTTATAAAACTGTCAGAAATCTGTCATATAACTGTCAGAAAGCTGCCATAAAACTGTCAGGAAGCGGTCATAAAACTGTCAGAAAGCTGTCATAAAACCGTCAGGAAGCTGTCAAAACTGTCAGAAAGCTGTCATAAAACTGCCAGGAAGCTGTCATAAAACTGTCAGAAAGCTGTCAGAAAGCTGTCATAAAACTGTCAGGAAGCTGTCATAACACTGTCAGAAAGCTGTCATAAAACTGTCAGAAAGCTGTCATAAAACTGTCTAAAACTGTCATAAAACTGTCAGAAAGCTGTCATAAAACTGTCTGAAACTGTCATAAAACTGTCAGAAAGCTGTCATAAAACTGTCTGAAACTGTCATAAAACTGTCAAAAAGCTGTCATAAAACTGTCAGAAAGCTGTCATAAAACTGTCTGAAACTGTCATAAAACTGTTAAAAAGCTGTCAAAAAAATGTCAAAAAGCTGTCATAAAACTGTCAGAAAGCTGTCATAAAACTGTCTGAAACTGTCATAAAACTGTCAGAAAGCTGTCATAAAACTGTCAGAAAGCTGTCATAAAACTGTCTGAAACTGTCATAAAACTGTCAAAAAGCTGTCATAAAACTGTCAAAAAGCTGTCATGAAACTGTCAGAAAGCTGTCATTAACTGTCAGAAAGCTGTCATAAACCTGTCTGAAACTGTCAAAAAATTATTGAGAATCTCACCCCAACCCGCATGCAGGTGGCAGACGAGGAGCTGGTCCGGGAGCCCACCTTTGGCCGCCTGGTTGCCCGAGAGCTGGCCAGCCTGCACTGCCTGCAGGTGCCATCAGCCGACGGCGAATCCGCCGCCCCTCAGCCGATGGTCTTCGCCACCATGCGCCGCTTCCTGGAGCTCGGCCCGGACGAATTCCCCGAGCCGGACAGGCAGGCCCGGTTCCGCGCTGCCCTGCCGGACAAGGCGGCTCTCCGCGCCGAGGTGGCCGACCTCGAGGCTCACCTGGTGCCGCTGGCCTGTCCTGTGGTGTTCAGCCACAACGACACCTTGATTAAGAATTTCGTCTACGACCGGCGGGAACAGAGGGTGTTTCTAATCGACTTCGAGTACTGCGCCCACAACTACCTGCCGTTCGACCTGGCCAATCATTTCAACGAATTTGCCGGGGTGGCGACCGTGGATCATTCCAGGTGTGCAGGTGGGGGGGGGGCAGGTTAGCTCAGCGGTGACTCGTCTATTTGTTGAGTAGTGTCTACCTGTCAGAGTAGTGTCTACCTGTCAGAGTAGTGTCTACCTGTCAGAGTAGTGTCTACTTGTCAGAGTAGTGTCTACCTGTCAGAGTAGTGTCTACCCATCAGAGTAGTGTCTACCTGTCAGAGTAGTGTCTACCCATCAGAGTAGTGTCTACCCGTCAGAGTAGTGTCTACCTGTCAGAGTAGTGTCCACCTGTCAGAGTAGTTTCTACCTGTCAGAGTAGTGTCTACTTGTCAGAGTAGTTTCTACCTGTCAGAGTAGTGTCTACCCGTCAGTAGTGTCTACCTGTCAGAGTAGTGTCTACCTGTCAGAGTAGTTTCTACCTGTCAGAGTAGTGTCTACCTGTCAGAGTAGTGTCTACCCGTCAGAGTAGTTTCTACCTGTCAGAGTAGTTTCTACCTGTCAGAGTAGTGTCTACCTGTCAGAGTAGTGTCTACCCGTCAGAGTAGTTTCTACCTGTCAGAGTAGTGTCCACCCGTCAGAGTAGTGTCTACCCATCAGAGTAGTGTCTACCTGTCAGAGTAGCATCTACCTGTCAGAGTAGTGTCTACCTGTCAGAGTAGCATCTACCTGTCAGAGTAGTGTCTACCTGTCAGAGTAGCATCTACCTGTCAGAGTAGTTTCTACCTGTCAGAGTAGTGTCTACTTGTCAGAGTAGTTTCTACCTGTCAGAGTAGTGTCCACCTGTCAGAGTAGTGTCTACCTGTCAGAGTAGTGTCTACCCGTCAGTAGTGTCTACCTGTCAGAGTAGTGTCTACCTGTCAGAGTAGTTTCTACCTGTCAGAGTAGTGTCTAGATCCGCAGAATGGCTTCAATGCTAGCTTTCGAGGGCCACCCTCTGAGGCCCAGAGAGTGTACATGTCTGACGGTGGACTGTTGGCTTGATTAGCCGTTAAAGTGCAGAATAACAAACTTAGCTAACTAATAACTATAAATCTCAGGTACCCGAGTCGGGAGTTTCAGCTGCCCTGGCTGCGCAACTACCTGCAGTACAGGGACGGCTTCCTTGGCGGTGGCGGAGCGGACTCGCTGGACTCTCGAGTTGAGCAGCTCTACAGGGAGGTGACCAAGTTTTCTCTGGCCTCGCATCTGCTCTGGGCCCTGTGGGCCCTGGTGCAGGCCAGGCACTCCACCATCGATTTCGACTTTCTGGACTACGCCATCAGCCGCTACGGCGAGTATAAGGCTAAGAAGGCTGAGCGGCTGGCGTGCTGAGGCCTTCAGACTGGCGCCTCTGCACCCTCAGTTCTGGCCTCCGGTTCTGACTGCATCCCGCTTCGTCAGTTTCTGCATACCGCCTTGACTCCTCTGCATCCTCCTCTCCTCCCTCTCCAGCCTCCTCCCTCTACATCTTCCTCTCCTCCCTCTGCACCTTCCTCTCCTCCCTCTGCATCTTCCTCTCCTCCCTCTGCATCTTCCTCTCCTCCCTCTGCATCTTCCTCTCCTCCCTCTCCACCTTCCTCTCTTCCTTCAAATCTGTCAGTTAAGGTTTGGTTTTTGAGTTTTTGCCAACTCCAATTCAAACTGCCAGCTTTATTTCCTGTTAGGCTTAGATATTATTGACAATTGACAATTATGATTAATTTAATTGATTGGTGCAGCCTTGATATTTTTGCATGGTAATTACCTAGACTTTGAAATGAGTTTAATTAAATTAATTTATTATTGTTATTACTAATCCACACAGTCGCATCATTTCCTTGCAATCTTACTCGATCTGTGCCTTGCTAAACTCTTGTCTTCTATGCTACTTACTGGCTGCCCTTTGTTAGTAGTGTGAGACCGAAATCTTATATGTTGAATGTTTATAATTCTTTAATCAAGCTAATAGAATTTTTTCTCAAATTTGAACTGTCCGAAGAGCTGGAAAAATTCATCTTTTTTATTGCCTAAATTTATTTCATTGCCATCCGTCGATAAAAGCATCGAACTTGCTGTTTCTTGAGTTCTTTTTTTAGCTGCATGCAGATTCTCTGTATTGGCAGTGTTGAGACTCTACTCTATAGGCAGATACCACTACTTTATAGGTAGACACTACTACTTTATAGGTAGACACCACTACTTTATAGGTAGACACTACTACTTTATAGGTAGACACCACTACTTTATAGGTAGACACTACTACTTTATAGGTAGACACCACTACTTTATAGGTAGACACTACTACTTTATAGGTAGACACCACTACTTTATAGGTAGACACTACTACTTTATAGGTAGACACCACTACTTTATAGGTAGACACCACTACTTTATAGGTAGACACCACTACTTTATAGGTAGACACTACTACTATATAGGTAGACACCACTACTTTATAGGTAGACACTACTACTTTATAGGTAGACACCACTACTTTATAGGTAGACACTACTACTTTATAGGTAGACACCACTACTTTATAGGTAGACACCACTACTTTATAGGTAGACACTACTACTTTATAGGTAGACACCACTACTTTATAGGTAGACACCACTACTTTATAGGTAGACACCACTACTTTATAGGTAGACACCACTACTTTATAGGTAGACACCACTACTTTATAGGTAGACACCACTACTTTATAGGTAGACACTACTACTATATAGGTAGACACCACTACTTTATAGGTAGACACTACTACTTTATAGGTAGACACCACTACTTTATAGGTAGACACTACTACTTTATAGGTAGACACCACTACTTTATAGGTAGACACTACTACTTTATAGGTAGACACCACTACTTTATAGGTAGACACTACTACTTTATAGGTAGACACCACTACTTTATAGGTAGACACCACTACTTTATAGGTAGACACCACTACTTTATAGGTAGACACTACTACTTTATAGGTAGACACCACTACTTTATAGGTAGACACTACTACTTTATAGGTAGACACCACTACTTTATAGGTAGACACCACTACTTTATAGGTAGACACTCACTAATCTCTAAAGGTAGAAACCACTAATCTCTAAAGGTAGAAACCACTAATCTCTAAAGGTAGACACCACTAATCTCTAAATGTAGACACCACTAACCTACAGGTAGACACTCCTTAATCTACAGGTAGGCACCGCTACTCTATAGATGAAGTCGGTAAACTCTATAGACTCTAGGTAGAAGATACTATTATTCGGTTGAGCACTACTCTACACGCGGATATTAGTCCACTAGTAGGCACTAAATCAGTGCAGTGCAAATAGACACCAATGCATTGTCAGGCAGTTCATCCAGCACAGAACGCCACTCTGCCCTGCAGACTATTATCGCTGTTATTTGCACCAGCTGGCAGCCACTTAGCAGTCGCGGCCCCTTCAATTCTTCAGGCGTCGTCAGGCAGCCGCGGTTCGACCCGGTCATCGGCCGCATCTGCTCAAATTCGACTGACCAGCCGCAGCCGTCAGCAGCAGCCGGCAGAGCAGCTGCAGCAGCCGCGCACCCGCAGCCAAAGAGCCTCCACGGGGACCCCCGCCACTCAGCAGCAGCGGCGATCGCGGCAGCAATCGTTGAAGCCGCCGCCGCCTCCGAGCTCCGATAGCGGCGCCAACTGCCGCGCCGAGGCCGCTACGTCAGGTCGCGGGCGCCGCCGTTGTCATGACAACAACGCCTCGACTGGCGGCAGAGTCGGCGCCAATGACGACAACGGTGAAGCCTCTGGCGGCAAGCGGAGCCGGCAGTCGGCCTCGATCTGCTGCCCGATCTGCCTGGACAGCCTGGACACCTTCGAGGACTCCGGCAAGCGCCTGGTGTCGGCCTACTGCGGCCACCTGTTCTGCTCGCTCTGCCTGGCTGCCGTGGAGGCGCGGCCGGCAGCTGACTGGGCCGCCCACTTCGGCTGCCCGGTGTGCCAGGTGCCGCTGAGGACGGGCGCCAGCCACCACCCGGTTTACTGGACCAGCTGAGCTCGACCAGCAGTCGCATTTACACACAGTCTCAAGCCTTTGTTTCCAGGCAGGAGAGGCCGTTCGGAACTCAACTGCCAACAATTGTCAAACAATTTTATTTAATATTTAAACTCCCGTTTTTTATTCACCAGCTAAAAGGAAAATTATTTTCATTTTTCCGTTTAATTAAACGCACGCCTAATCATAACTGCTTCATTGCTTGTGCATTTGTCACATTTGCTACTTTAAGTAGCCTAATAAGAGTGCGTGCAACGATATTCGAAGGTCCACTGTGACTTTATTTATTTCGCGAGAATGATTTTTCTTCAAAATATGCAAGTTTTCTTTTTTGCTTTCTTTATTTTTTTGACAACAGTTGCATAAGACCGCAAATTCTAGAATAACTAAGCATACCACTTGCAATTAAAGTTATGAAAAAAGTAGCTATAGCCTCTACTCTTTTTCAGTAGTTTGTCTGCGCAGTGTCATTTCAATTTAATTTTGAAGTTAAAATTTTCTTTCTTTAACCAGGGTTTGTGGCCTAAATGGGGTAGGAATAAACAGAAAACATTTAACTCGATGTACACAAGTGAATGCAAGACGGACGAAACCCCGTCTACGGCAGGCCTCAGCCAATGTGGCTCAGCCAATGAGAGAGCAGTAAGGAGAGAGGTCAAAGTCAAATGAATGAAAATCAACCTAGGGACAGGCCCAATGTGGCTCATCCAATGAGAGAGCAGCAAGGAGAAAGAAAAAAGTCTGACATCTTTATTGGCCTGGCTGTGCAACCCCTTTTCTCTTGCTGGCTATGCACGCACTGTATTTGGTTTTTTCTGCAATCTTCAATATTAGTATATTTGTGTATATAACTGAAGCAGTGAGTATTTTTGCTTCATATCATACCTCAGCATTTCAGCATCATCTTATACAAGGGAAAGCATTTACAATCTACAGGGGAAGATTTTAAGCTACCTTACACTTCACGTAGCGCTCTCAATGCTCGGAATGTCGACACTGAAATATTCATGTCAGGAACTACTTAAGACTTGCTTGTAGCCTCGTGTTTGGCATTGTGACGCAATCAATTCCAAAGAATCCAGACGGCTTTGGGCAGGATGTGGTGACAGTTGTACTTGGCAATGAGAAGCCCAATCGTGCTTTTTAGGGGACTGGACTCAACAAGCATCCTTACAGAAAGCGTCTCTTCTGAAGTTTAGAAAGAAGAAAAGAAGAAAAGAAAAGAAAAGAAAAAACTATAGACGACTCTAAAGCGACGAGATGTCACACTAAAATTTGCTAAAAAGTGGCCGGAGTCAATTTGAGGCGTTTTTACTGTCTGCGACTCTGAAACCACTCTGGAGCACTACTAAGAGTATAATGACTCTTCACTTTATGAATTAGAATTGCATTTCGCATTTATAACAACTCTATTTAGTCTACTTGAGTTAGTAGAGATTTAAGCGCAAACACGACTCTTGAATGATATTTTGAGACTCTTTCGATTCTGAAACTCGCGTGATGCCTCTCAGTTAAATTACAGTCGTTTGAGTCGTTAAAGTGTTAAAAATTCGTCCCAGAGTCGCTAGAGTGAGTTGCTTGCAATGACTCTTCAGCGATGCTTGTCACGGCTTGTAGTAGCAGTTTTCTAAAATTCAAAAGCCGCTAATTTCTCGTGCTTCAAGAGAATGGACCCCGGCTTGCTGCATCAGATCTAGTTCAGTAAAGGAAGGTTCTTTATCAGCGACCTCTAGTTTGTCGAGCATCCAGATGGCCCAGACCATCGAGCAACCATCAATACAGGTCGTGCAAATAAGGATAGACAACAGAACAAATATCATTTCCTTTTCTTTCCCAAGAATCTCTTTTTGGCCTCCCGACTATTTGCGCAGAGGTTAAAAACAAATTAGACGCAGCACCCAAGCTGCCCAAATCGATTTGATGTTGGTCAAACGGCGCCAATCCGTACGCTTTTAGTCTATTTAGTTCGGGGAACTTGTAACAGAAGCGAAAATGTTACTGTAAGTAATAAGAATAGATTAGAAGAGTATTTTAAGAGTGTTATTTGAGTCAAAATACAGAAAGCTCGATAACACAGTAAGCAACCAGCTACGACTTAGGTAGGCCGCGTGCGCGCACTGAGCCCCGCGCTAAAACTGTGTTGTTTTGTGAAATTCGAAACCAAACTAGCCAAGTAAAGATTAAGGAAAAAACAGTTGTGCCGAAATTATCTATAGAAAGCAGCAAAGATCAGGATAGCCTTGGTTAACAATCAATAGAATCACAATATATATGCATAGCAGGGTACTCTTACCGAACCGTGCAGTATGGCACAGGTAGCAGACAGTAAGTTACAAATCTACCAATTTTATTTGCTGCATAGGAAATAATATGAAAAATTAGGGAAAGCAAAAACAGAGATTAATGTTAAAACAGGACAATACCATGCGGCGCAAACAGCAGAGCTGTTAATAGCAAATCCACAGAGCACGGAGAGGCGTATTAAAACAATTCAATTGCGAAAGAAAAAATCGAGGCAATGCAATAATTAAAAAAATATTTAAATTTGTGTGCCGACAATTGACAGCGCAGGTATTGCAACAACTTGAGCTTGTTTCAATAATTAACTGTTTTTAAGTCATAGGTAATCTATAAGTAGATAAATTGAACTGATAAGGAAATTGCAGTAGTGTGTGAATCATACATACCTGCACTACTACTACTACAAAAAGAAATGATAATAATAATTGATTACACCTGCCCTAATTGGGCCAGATGTGCAACCGACAGCATCTGAAGGCTGCGTACGGCTGTTCAGTCCAAGGACTGGGGAGTCGCCACGCACACTCTCAATTACCCCAGCTAATGCTGGCACCCATTTTACAGCTGGGTGAACTGAAGCAATGCAGAGTTGAGTGTCTTGCTCAAAAACACAAATTATTCCGAGTGGGTCGAGAATCGAACCCCCAACCTTTCAGCCGTGAGTCCGACGCTCTGACCACTACAACTACAACCTCATACACTACTGCTACACTACTACTAGAATTTTAGGGTACATTGTGCCGTAATCAAGAAAATGATCAACACTATTTAGCTAACTTTTAGCTCGTACTACTAAGTAAAAGTAGTAAGGACAAGCACATTTTTAAATGACTAATTATCTGACTAGTTACCTAAACTACAGGTGGCAATTACTTAGTTAAATAAAAAAGACAAGCAAAACAAGAGAAAACTTGCACCTCGCAAACCGGCTACTCATTAATATTATTATTACCGTAATTTTTTTATTATTACAGTCAAGTTCATCAGCTTTCCTCTCATTCAGTCTTCTTACCGTTGCTACCATTAGCAACGTTATTGTTGACATGACCGTTGCCATTAGCAACGTTATTGTTGACATGACCGTTGCCATTAGCAACCGTATTTTTCTTAGCCAGCGAATAATCCGGCGTGAGCATTGGCGAATAGCGCAGCCTCACAGCTTCATCAATGTCAATGTCGCCATTGACAGCGGCGGCAGCGGCGGCAGGCAGTTCGGAGGCGCCAGGCCGCTTGACCCGGGAGTAGGGCCCGATCTCGGGGTCGGTGATAAAGTCGTAAAGCACGCGGGTCCACGAGCGATGGCAGGGCAGATTATCGTACCATTCGGGAGCGATGGCCCTCACCTGTGCGATATCGATTAGTGCAAAAATATGCATAATATTGCTTAACAAACAAATTCCCACATGCTCAGAATAAGGACTACTGAAGTTAAAAACAGGAAACCTCATTCTTATAGTTTTGAAGGCCGGTCTTTTGCAAAAAAGGCACTACAAAGACCATAAAGGTGTTCAATTTTGTTTCAATTTTCCTAGAAACCAAGTTTCCCGTTCTTGTGAATTCGTCCTTGATTTCAAATGCGAGCTAAAAACTCTCTGATTGAAATTTGCATAAAGATGGAGTCAGATTGCTTCTATACAGCTGTTTAAAATGCAACAATTTGTAACTGGCGACTGCATGTGGCTCAGCACCTCACGGGGAATTCATTTGACTTTTATCTCTGCCGCTTAATCCTTGAACTGCGGGCCTGGGACACAGAGACACTTAGCAACCCGCTGTAAACTTGCTATTTATTAAACTGAAAATATGTAGTTTAGCAGCCCTGCGTTTACAAATAACTTTTTCTATTTCAGACGGTTAAAACTGTAGATTAGCAAAAATAAGAGACAGATACAGTTCAGCAACGGGGGTGGTAGACCAGCAACTGAGGATGTGGGAGGCTGAACCAGCAACTGGGGATCTGGGAGGCTGAACCAGCAACTGAGGATGTGGGAGGCTGGCCCAGCAACTGACACTCTGGGAGGCTGGCCCAGCAACTGGGGATCTGGGAGGCTGGCCCAGCAACTGGGGATCTGGGAGGCTGGCCCAGCAACTGAGGATCTGGGAGGCTGGCCCAGCAACTGAGGATCTGGGAGGCTGGCCCAGCAACTGGGGATCTGGGAGGCTGGCCCAGCAACTGAGGATCTGGGAGGCTGGCCCAGCAACTGGGGATCTGGGAGGCTGGCTCAGCAACTGGGGATCTGGGAGGCTGGCCCAGCAACTGAGGATCTGGGAGGCTGGCCCAGCAACTGGGGATCTGGGAGGCTGGCCCAGCAACTGGGGATCTGGTAGGCTGGCCCAGCAACTGGGGATCTGGGAGGCTGGCCAGCAACTGGGGATCTGGGAGGCTGGCCCAGCAACTGAGTTCTGGCAGAGTTAGATTAAGTGATGCTTTAGGAGTTCACGGTGATATCAACGTAGTGGTTTTTGATTTGTAAACAAAAATGATTTTCAAAGATTAGGGCAAATCTACCGCGCTGCCAGTGTTTGCCTCATCAATAAATATTAAATATGAAAGACAGTAAACAAAAGCCAACGAAATTAAATTACAATTCAGTGCTAAAAAAATGAAATTGCCTAAATAGTCAATATTTACAAGAATGGATAATGCTTCAGATAAATAAAACTTAAAGCTGCAATGGTTGATAAGTCCAGATCGAGGTTGCGTATTTGATAGTTATTACTGTTTTAGAATCTATATAACTAAATCTGAAAAGTTCCTTATATAAAAGAAACTAGCAGCTTACATAGCGGACAGGCATACACAGAAGGTCGTCTCAGCGGAACTAAGGGGGCGGAGAAGGCGGGCTGAAGTGAAGACAGATAGCGGATAAGCTCGCTGACTGACTCACTGGCAGCAGAGCAGGTAATTATCGGCAAGCATACAGTTGGAAATGATACACATAATCGCATACATATAACGGAAGAAGCCTATATAGAGTCACATGATAAAGCAGTGAGACAAGTTCCGGGTAACAAAGTAATAAATAATTAAACAATTAGCAGTAAAAAACTTCTATTATTCGTCACTTACAACTTCAGTAGTTTTATAGAACTTCTGATTGGCTCATGCTAATGAGTCATTATCGATTTCTACGCTAGATGGTTTCTGATTGGCTAATGCTAATTAATCATTATCGATTTCTATGCAAGATGATTTCTGATTGGCTCATGCTAATGAGTCATTATCGATTTCTACGCTAGATGGTTTCTGATTGGCTAATGCTAATTAATCATTATCGATTTCTATGCAAGATGATTTCTGATTGGCTCATGCTAATGAGTCATTATCGATTTCTACGCTAGATGGTTTCTGATTGGCTAATGCTAATTAATCATTATCGATTTCTATGCAAGATGATTTCTGATTGGCTGATGCTAATGAATCATTATCGATTTCTATGCTAGATGATTTCTGATTGGCTGAAGCTAATGGGTCATTATCGATTTCTATGCTAGATGATTTCTGATTGGCTGAAGCTGATGAGTCATTATCGATTTCTATGCTAGATGATTTCTGATTGGCTGAAGCTAATGGGTCATTATCGATTTCTATGCTAGATGATTTCTGATTGGCTGAAGCTGATGAGTCATTATCGATTTCTATGCTAGATGATTTCTGATTGGCTGGACATAGTCTTCAATCAGTTGCTAGGAGACTCCTGACTGGTTCGATCGGGTAATCAATAACAGCTGGTAATCTGTGATTAAAATACATTACGAATAAACAGTCAAGGTAAATACAGCTTCTCTGCTCACCTTCGGCAGACGCGAGCCGGCCACGGACGGGAAATCGTGATGCTCATTGTGGTAGCCAACATTGAAGGTGATGCAGTTGAGCAAGCCGTAATAGCTGTAGGTTTCGTAGCCCTTCTTAAACATGTAGTGCTCGGAGATGAAGTGCCCAGCAACCGGGTGAATGCCCAGAGACAGCAGGGTGCCAACCACCATATAGACCAGGGGCTTGAATCCTAGAAAGTACACCACCAGAACATCAAAACCGAGCTGTACAGCGATGTTGATAGCCTCCAGCTTGGTCATGGGCATCGGATAGAGCACCAGCGGCCGAATGCTATAGAATAGCGGCTGCAGGAACAGCCAGATCAGCTTAGTGAAGCTGTTGCAGAACAGCATGCCCTCCATTCTGCTCGGCAAGTCCATGTCCCGCTTATCGTCACCTTGGTAGCGATGGTGCTCCAGATGATATTTCTTGAAGCTGACGCTGTAGGGAACTCCAATAGGCAGGTTGGCAAAGATGCCCAGAGCTCGATTGGCCATTGGCCGGGCGTGGCCGAATGCCAGATTATGCGAGATCTCGTGAATGGCCAGCGTCATTGAATGGTTAATTGTGCCGCCGAGTACGTAGGAGAGAAGCAGCAACTGCCACCAAGGCGGATTCAGCTGGGCGATGGCAACAATGGAGGCCAGCTGGAAGGCCACCATGCCCAGTACGATCCATTTGAGCCGCGGGTCCGGGCCCATCAGCTCTTTGATCTCCGGGTGTTCGGCTGGACAAAATTTAAGATTTTAGTAAATTTTACTGGCAAAATGTTGCACCTGCCTACCTATTAAAATTCAGTAGTATGATGGGGTTTCTTCTGTTGCGGAACTCCGGCCCGCGAAGCTTTTCTATCCGGCCTCGGGTCCTTTAAAACTTCAAAATATAGCAAACCCGCCCAACGTTTACATCACTTCTCAAGCTCTCTTCTCTCCTCTACTCTCTTATCTTCTCTCCTCTTATCTTCTCTCCTCTTATCTTCTCTCCTCTTATCTTCTCTCCTCTCCTCTTATCTTATCTTCTCTCCTCTCCTATACTCTCTTCTCTCCTCTCCTCTTATCTTCTCTCCTCTTATCTTCTCTCCTCTCCTCTTATCTTATCTTCTCTCCTCTACTCTCTTATCTTCTCTCCTCTTATCTTCTCTCCTCTTATCTTCTCTCCTCTTATCTTCTCTCCTCTCCTCTTATCTTCTCTCCTTTCCTCTTATCTTCTCTCCTCTTATCTTCTCTCCTCTCCTCTCCTCTTATCTCCTCTCCTCTCCTCTTATCTTATCTTATCTTCTCTCCTCTCCTCTCATTTCCAATCCTCCATCCTCTCCTCTCATTTCTAATCCTCCATCCCCTCTCCTCTCCTCTCATTTCTAATCCTCCATCCCCTCTCCTCTCCTCTCATTTCTAATCCTCCATCCTCTCTCCTCTCCTCTCATTTCTAATCCTCCATCCCCTCTCCTCTCCTCTCATTTCTAATCCTCCATCCCCTCTCCTCTCCTCTCATTTCTAATCCTCCATCCTCTCTCCTCTCCTCTCATTTCTAATCCTCCATCCCCTCTCCTCTCCTCTCCGCTCTCATCTGGCCCGCAGCCATGACACATTCATTGACTTCTATCAATTATTGATAGCAAATTTGAGTAATCTGCAACTTCGATCCAGGATGCCAAATGGCACAGCGATGCAACTCACCAAGAATCAGCTTTCGCCTAGTAGCGTGCGGTTCCTCGGTATAAACCCATTCGAAATCGGTTCGCGACACTGACTGACCCATCTGCAGTTTCGCTGGCTGGCGCGCAGAACACACGAATAAAATGAAACTCTTGGCTGAATGCTTTGAAGACGGTCGTTTTTATTCTTCTCTCTATTTCGTTCCCGACCTCTTATTTGCGCAGTGCTGAGCAGGGGGCTATTTATATCAGCAGCGCAAGACCAGATAATGTGAAACACATCGGACCATAATTATGAATTGCCGCACTACAGTGCACGAGAGAAATGCTGTACATGGACTGGCTTAAGGCTATAATAGAATGGACACTTTTATACTCTTTTATCTATAGATATCTAATAGGCGTGCTATACAAAGTATATCTTTGTGCAATGCCAGTGCACAGAACGCAAGCAGTCGGACCGACTCGGCAGGCGCGACGCAAACTGGTCTAGGCTGATTTAGTGGCTAAAGACAGAAGTAGAGACTGTAGAGTATTAGAAAAAAGTGGATGGACAGGATCCTGGAGATAAATAGCTCGTAGACAGAATGCTAGAGACCTAGAGACAGGCGGACAGAATCCTAGAGACAGGCGGACAGAATCCTAGAGACAGGCGGACAGAATCCTAGAGACAGGCGGACAGAATCCTAGAGACAGGCGGACAGAATCCTAGAGACAGGCGGACAGAATCCTAGAGACAGGCGGACAGAATCCTAGAGACAGGCGGACAGAATCCTAGAGACAGGCGGACAGAATCCTAGAGACAGGCGGACAGAATCCTAGAGACAGGCGGACAGAATCCTAGAGACAGGCGGACAGAATCCTAGAGACAGGCGGACAGAATCCTAGAGACAGGCGGACAGAATCCTAGAGACAGGCGGACAGAATCCTAGAGACAGGCGGACAGAATCCTAGAGACAGGCGGACAGAATCCTAGAGACAGGCGGACAGAATCCTAGAGACAGGCGGACAGAATCCTAGAGACAGGCGGAGTGGCGGACAGAATCCTAGAGACAGGCGGACAGAATCCTAGAGACAGGCGGACAGAATCCTAGAGACAGGCGGAGTGGCGGACAGAATCCTAGAGACAGGCGGACAGAATCCTAGAGACAAGCGGACAGAATCCTAGAGACAGGCGGACAGAATCCTAGAGACAAGCGGACAGAATCCTAGAGATAGGCGGACAGAATCCTAGACAGACCTAGAGACAGGCGGACAGAATCCTAGACAGACCTAGAGACAGGTGGACAAAATCCTAGAGACAGGTGGACAGAATCCTAGACAGACCTAGAGACAGGTGGACAGAATCCTAGAGACAGGCGGACAGAATCCTAGACAGACCTAGAGACAGGCGGACAGAATCCTAGAGTGACCTAGAGACAGGCGGACAGAATCCTAGAGTGACCTAGAGACAGGTGGACAGAATCCTAGAGACGGACGGACAGAATCCTAGAGACCTAGAGACAGGCGGACAGAATCCTAGAGTGACCTAGAGACAGGCGGACAGAATCCTAGACAGACCTAGAGACAGGCGGACAGAAACGGATCATTATCAAGTTTCAAACGCTACATTTTCTAGGCTAAAAAACTTAATAAATTAACAAAATGTCAAAAAAGTTTAAAGGGCTTCCAATAAGGGAAAAAAGTATAATTACTTAATAAAACGAATATCTAGAGACGCAAAATTGCAATGCATACAGATAACCAAGGTAAAGGCTAACGCATGTACATTATAGATTGCCATTTTACATTAATTTTACATGCTCGGTGCCGAGAGGGCCCAGCCCAACGCAGCGATTGTGCTCACGCGAATGGGGATGGTGAGGATACCCTTTCCCACAAAAAACTCCCCCAATTGCCAACAAGCCGCTATCCCCTTAGAAATCAAAACGTACAAAGCAGCGCAAAGAAGGAAAAAAACTGGAGACAAAAAGGCAAAAGCTTAACAGAAAAGAAAAAACCTGGGAGCTGGGATGCAAAATAAAAAGCAAACAACTTTAGTGCGAAGGGAGAGCAGGCTAAGGCTGCACTCAATACGTTAAACTAGCAGCGCTTAATGGGTAAAAATGCAAACTGAGGAATCGGGGTAATGGACGACTGAGATAAGGCGGCAAATTTTGAATCAATTACTGGGGAGTTTGCCGTCTCAAGCCGTCGCGCGACCAAATTTACTTGTCGCTAGCTAATTCAGGGACTTCTGGCTGGTTGAACTGGACTGGAGAGACACCCTCAGCTAGAAATATATACCTGGACTGGAACTGGAAAGACACCATCAGCTAGAAATAGATACCTGGACTGGACACCCTCAGCTAGAAATAGATACCTGGACTGGAAAGACACTATTAACTAGAAATAGATATTTGGACTGGAAAATGACATCCCACCCAAACTAGAAATAGATGCCTGAACTGAATTCCAGACAGTCCAGTTCCAGAAGTCCCTGGCCTGCTACAAACAAATATTTACAATACACGCAACCGATCACTGTTGCAAAAGAAAAAAATGAAACATAAAAGAGAAATACCAGGGAAGATAGATGAAGAATGAAACTGCAATTTGGTCCCATTCGATGCAAAGTTGTAAGTGCTCGATGTTTAGCATGCGAACAAGGCTAGCATATTCCCAACTTTGAGCAGATAATATTGCGAAAATTAATAAAACAATTCAACCTCGAAAGCCACCGACAGAGAGTAAATAAAAAAGTAAATTTTATTACAATCTTATAAGGCCGGACAGAATTTGAGAAAGAAATGACGAACTTGCTCTAATAATAGACCATTCTGGCATTGCTACCTGCGTTTTGTCTGTACTTAAATTGCCTTTAATTGAGTAGATAGTGATAAACCTATTAAGGGTGAATGTACACTGGGGTGAGGGGTGAGTGTACACCGGGGTGGGTGAGGGTGAATATACACTGGGGTGGATAGGGGTTGAATGTACACTGGGGTGGGTGAGGGGTTGAATGTACACTGGGGTGGGTGAGGGGTTGAATGTACACCGGGGTGGGTGAGGGGTGAATGTACACTGGGGTGGGTGAGGGGTTGAATGTACACTGGGTGGTTAAGGGGTTGAATGTACCTCGTACACTGGGGTGGGTGAGGGGTTGAATCTACACTGGGGTGGGTAAGGGGTTGAATGTACACTGGGGTGGGTGAGGGGTTGAATGTACACTGGAGTGGGTGAGGGGTTGAATGTACACTGGGGTGGGTGAGGGATTGAATGTACACTGGGGTGGGTGAGGGATTGAATGTACACTGGGGTGGGTGAGGGGTTGAATGTACACTGGGGTGGGTGAGGGGTGAATGTACACTGGGGTGGGTGAGGCAGTCTGTACGAGAATGAGATCGCACATCATGGCCTGGACGATACCATTTAACAAGTGTCTGGCAATAATTAGCACAAATTAAAACGGTTAAGAAGCAAACAGCACGCAAACTAAGCGCATAAATTAGGTGCTGCAACTTAAATTCTTAATGGGCATAAATACAGTCGCTAAGAGGTCAAAACTATTAAAAAAATGATTGCATAAAGTTAAAAAGCTTTATAAAAATAAAATTTGGAAAATTACAATGATTATTCTATAACTGATTGCACAGAGCCTGCAACTGTGCAGGTGAGCTTACATAACTCAGATGAGCCTAAAACAGCGAGGTTCTTACTTACCTCTCTTACTGACTGATTAAACCAACCAAATAAGTAGCTGAAAAAACAGCATTGCTAATTAATCTGGCGGGGTAGCGGCACTCAGGCAATGCAAGAGTTATCTATTATAAATATGATAATAAAATCCTTCCGACAAACACCGGATCAAATGAAACGGGATGCGAAATAGAAAGAGGCTGCACTTTAAATAATAAAAGTAGAGCGATTCGGTTCCTGGGAGACCAGGTTAAACGGACTGAAACCGCTTGTTCTTAACGGCAGCGTGGCCCGCTGTACCCTCTATCGGTGTGGTCCTCCGGGTGGGGCGGCCCGCTGTTCCCTCTATCGGTGTGGTCCTCCGGGTGGGGCGGCCCGCTGTTCCCTCTATCGGTGTGGTCCTCCGGGTGGGGCGGCCCGCTGTACCCTCTATCGGTGTGGTCCTCCGGGTGGGGCGGCCCGCTGTTCACTCTATCGCTAGTTGCTTAACTGAATCCCCTAATAGAAAATGCTGTCTACGCAACAGGAAGTTCCTGTCAGATCAAATGAATCGCAAATTCACATAACCGTACAGCAGGCCTTCTTAGCACCGCTGGAGTCCTCTCTAGTACTGCTGCTTTTACTCTGCTTTTTAGCTGCCAGCTTTCTGCTCTGCTGAGTCTTCTTGGCGTCGGCTACGCTGACCGCCTCGGCGATGTACGGCGCGGCGGCGTTCAGCGTGGCCGAGCAGACCTGAACTTCAACCATGTCAGCCGGAGCCGCAACCGGCGAGGCCAGACTGCTGCTGTCCAGCTGAGAACCTGGCCGCCGGCTACTGTCAGTAGGCAGCAGAGGGCTGTGACCGTTGGCTTTGCTAGCTGGCGAGGGCGCCGGTGCCGCCTCTTGGACTTCGCCAGCGTCCTCGTCCGCCTCGTCGTCGACAATGATGGCGGTGGTCACCTGGACAAGTGCATGCAGGCACGAGTGGAAGTTGATGAGAAATTAAGCACACTAAAAGTACATTAAAAAGTAACTGTTTGATAAACAACTAAAAATTTGCAGTGGCCAGCGTTGTGGACTGAAACACGTTTTCAGGTTTTTTAGTCAAATCGATCGGGGTCAAAGTTGGGGACAAGGGATCGGGATCTAAAGAGGAAATTCACGGGATCGGGATCTAAGGAGGGAATTCACGGGATCAGGATCTAAGGGGGGAATTCAGGGGATCGTGATCTAAGGAGGGAATTCAGGGGATCAGGATCTAAGGGGGGAATTCAGGGGATCGGGATTTAGGGAGGGGATTCAGGGGATCGGGATCTAAGGAGGGAATTCAGGGGATCGGGATTTAGGGAGGGGATCAGGATCTTGGGAGGGGAATCTAGGGAGCTGGATCTAAGGAGGGGATTCAGGGGATCGGGATCTAAGGGGGGAATTCAGGGGATCGGTATTTAGGGAGGGGATTCAGGGGATCGGGATCTAAGGAGGGAATTCAGGGGATCGGGATTTAGGGAGGGGATCAGGATCTTGGGAGGGGAATCTAGGGAGCTGGATCTAAGGAGGGGATTCACGGGATCGGGATCTAAGGAGGGGAGGGGATTCAGGGATCAGGATCTTGGGAGGGGAATCTAGGGATCTGGATCTAAGGAGGAGAGTCAGGGGATCGGGATCTAAGGAGGGAATTTAAGTGATTGGGATCTAAGGCGTGGATTCACGGGATCGGGATCTAAGGAGGGAATTCAGGGGATCGGGATCTAGAGAGGCGAATCAGGGGATCGGGATTCAGGGAAGGAATTCAGGGGATCGGGATTTAGGGAAGGAATTCGAGGGATTGGGATCTAAGGAGGGAGGGGATCGGGATTTAAGGAGAGGATCCTGTAAGCCTAATAAATATGCAGGTTTCAACTAAAAAACTTGGGACACAATTTGGGAAATTGCAGCCAAGTTTCCGCCAAAAGAAAGCTAGCTTGCCTGAAATTCTTTTCAGGAGTGATCAGAAATGCAGTCATTACCTGGGTATCTGGCGAGACAATGCACACTGTGTCCTCATTGATTCGCACGTGACCCTTGGAGTTGCGCCTCGGCTGCTGCTCGACCTGATCCCCGGTGGGGGTGAGCGCAGCCGACACACTATTATTGATGTCGGCGCCTCCGTCGACGCTCGAGTCGGCCAGAGTGGAGTCTGGCTTGTCGTTGGTCCCGCCAGCCAGTTGGATAGAATTGCGGGACACGTGCGAGCCGCGCAGAATGGAATCGGCCTCGCGGTCCAGCTGGCTTCCAGGCCGGAACGGATTGTCCCTATCGGATTCTTCCTCTTCCACTCTGGTTAGCTTGGTCATTGCTGCTGGTTGCTATGGCAACTGCAGAAGTGTAGATAAGCTAAACAACCTTATACTGATGCACTGGCCAGCATAGATGGCCATTAAAATAAATACGGTCAGCATCTCTCGCCCAGCATAAGAGTAGGGATTGAAGCCTAGAGGTTAGAGTGTCGGAATCACGACTTGAAGGTCGGCGGTTCGAGTCCTGATCCCAATGGAACAAATTGTAGCCTTGAGCAAGACACTTAAGTCTGTATTGCTTCCAGTTCACCCTGCTGTAAAATGGGTGCCAGCATTAGCTGGGGTAATTGAGGGTGTTTGGGCGACCCCCCCCCCAGTCCTTGGACCGAACAGCCGTACGCAGCCTTCAGAAGATGCACTGCGCAATAACTGCGGCTGAGCTGTCGACTAGGCAGGTGTAATCAATTATTATTAAGTAGCCTACTGGGCCTTTCCTAAGCTTCCTAAGTGCTTACAAGTCTTGCTTACTGGCATCAACTTTGCTAAAGAAATTTTACAAAATCTTCGAAGAAATAAGAGATATTTTTGTTATAAAAGTTACTAAACGAGTGTAGTTTCATATGAAGTTACAGAGTACTGTGCTTTCACAAGACTTAATTTTCACATCGTCAAAGTTTTTAGCCTCTGATGAGACATTTACAGTGGAAAATCTAGCTCTAATTTTTGTGTCTCGTGAAGCAAACTAGGCTATACTAGAACAATGTTTCAGAGGCCATATAGAAGATTGGAATAAAAAAACTCTAAAGCCCTGGGGACAGCGCGGCATGAGACCACAAAAATATGGGGCAATGGTGGCGCCACCGCTGAGAATAGCTGAATATGTTGAATAGCAAAGGACGTGTGGCCAGTGGTCACTGGCCAGCTAAGCTGCACCGTAGCTGCCTCACTGCACACATCAATTAACAAGGCAAAGGCATTCGGTGGGGTATTTTCTCTCATTCTTTATTGCAATTGTCCGTCTGTCTGCGACTCAGCAACTAAACTGCAGCCTCCATTGTTCGCTTTAAAACCTTAACTGACCTTTGCTAAGGCAGTCCTATATGGTTTAAAAATGCTTAGAGAAAATTGCTTAGTGGTGGCACAAGCGAACAATTAAGGATATAAGAGAAGGGCGGCATAATTTGGTTTACTAGTAGGCACACACAGCAGATATAGATATGAATAAATTTGCAAAAGAGGTAACACTTTATTCAGTTGCATTATGGTAGGGTGGGTAGCTAGCACAGAAAAAATTGGCGCCTTAGCCATCACTATTATCAATTCTTTTTTCTTTAAAACCAACAGAATGAAAAGAAAATTCATACTTTTAGTTAAACTACTCTAAGTAATAAACGAAAATACCAATTAAAAAGAGTGATGATTTAATAATAATGAGAATAAGCTTTTTTAATCAATTTGTTTTTATCGAGTCTTGCTAACAACACAGCAAAAATAATGAGTGTTTCAGCCATTAATACTACCATATTAAAATGACAAAAATTAAAAGAAATAGACTTGCTAATAAAGCTACTATAATTAGTAAATAAAATCTATTACTATTTAAAAATTATGATCTGATAATAAACATATAATCCAACAGAAGCTTTGTTAATCAACTATTTTCATTACTTTTAAACTCTCAATCATACTACATATGCAGTTGGAACAAATCTAATAAAACTGCAAGACATAAATGATTATATGGTATAACTACCATTAAGGTACTTCAAAATATAGCCCTACTTTGACCAAAGGATGGTTTTCTAGCTAGTAGTCTAATGCAATTCTGAAATTGTTTGATATACTAATGCATCAAAGCTCATATATATAACCAAAAGAGAAGGTTAGCTTTCTCATGCATTTTAATATGTTTAAAATTAGATCTAGTCCAGTATATTTATAGCCAAAAACAAGAGGATACTATAGTATATTCTAGAATAGGAATTTTGAAAACAATTTATATGCTATATCTATGCCTTAACCTTATTGCTAACTCTATATAAAAAATCACCATTACTGTAGCCCTATATTAACTATAATAGCAAGGTTGGCCAAATATAATTTTAATCAATAGGCACTATGATTATGCATCAAATATTCTAAGAACTCCTTGTATAAATCATATTCTTCCATAGAAAAAAGCCTATGAGTTTTAGGCCTAAAGCAAGATTTCATTTTTAGTATATAGGATTAGGTCTATGGACTTATTGGAATATTTTATAGTTTTTTAATATTTATAGTTTTATAGCTTTAAATTTTGAAACTATATGCTAGGGTTTTACTTTTGTCTATAATTATCTCACTGATGCTACCAAATTGTGTTAGGTCTACATGTATACATTTATTTCTAAGAATCAACTGTAAGATGCATTTTAATACATTTCTGATAGCATTACCAATTATTCTGTAAGGAATACTCTAAAAGTTTTGCAATTCAACCACTTGCACATGCACAAGTTGCATAATCTTTAAAATCTACCCTCTGTACATTAAACATGTACATAGTAATTACATCTATTTTCAAGTAAATTCATATATACACACCTATAAAGCCCCTAGTCAAAGTCAGTGACTTCTTAACTATGCAGCTACAGCCATGGAATTGAATCCTGAGCAGAATCAGATACTGATTTGGTGTTGCCACAAGCAAAAACTCACAATGCTTGAGACTTATGCCAAGTTATTAATAACATTGGATGCTTAAGCACTATCATATGCTATAGTTACACACTGGTATCCCAAGTTGCAGACTGGCAAGACCAGCTTTTCTAACAACCCTTGACCTAGGAGACCTCTGACAGCAGTGAGAGAGGAAATCATTGCTATAGAGCAGGAGCTGACCCATCAAGATTGATGAATCACCATAGACATGTTAGCTATGAATGTTGGCATTGGATCAGCAGTGGTTGATACAATTCTATACAATCACCTGAGAGTTAAGAAGCTTTGTGCCTGATAGATACCCCACTTCCTGACAGATGCTCAGAAATAAGCCCAGCCCATATGGAGTTCTGCCAGTTTCTGATCAATCAATATGAAAATGGGAGCCATAAGTTCCATTTTGAAGTTATCACTGGCAATAAGACATTTCTGTATCATTTTGACATTGAAAGAAAATGCAGCAATATAGAGTGGATACTTAAAGGTGGGCAACAACCCCTGAAAGCAAGGTGGTCCTAGTCCTAAGGCAAGTGGATATTTGCCATCTTCTTTAACTTACAAGGCATTGTAGTAATGGTGAAACTAGAGGGTCAAGCTACTGTCACTACTCAATGGTACACTAAAGAATGCTTGCCAGTTGTGGTTGATAGCCTGACCTAGAGGGCACCAAGGATGGGAATGCAAGAGTGGAAGCTTCACCACGACAATGCCCCTGCTTACATGGCTATTGCAACTTCAAGAGTATTCCTAGACCAAGAGGGCATTGCAATGCTACCACACTCATCTTATTTACCAGACCTTGCCCCTGTGACTTTTGGCTCTTTCTGAAATCAAAAATTTGCTTAGGGGATGCAAGTTTCAGTCTAAGAAGGAGCTGGAGTAGGCAGCAAAGGAGGTGATTGATGGCATCCTAATTGAAGAGTTCTAGGGCCTCATGAACAAGTGGATTGGATAAGTGCACAAATGTTTGCAGTTCTAAGGAGCCTATTTTGAAGGACTATAATAGAGAAATTTGACAGAAGTAACTTTAACTAGTCAACTTGCAAAACTTTTGGAATATCTCTCATAGTAGCATTCTAATGTATTCTAGCCTGAGTGGTCCCACTATCATGTACTAGCTTACAATCTAGGCATTACACCATAGCTCTACTCTTTATAACCCTTTTGCATTACTTTCCCACTTGCTTTCATTGCAAATCACTTCAAACCTTTTTTAGACTTCTTTGTAAGTAACAATAGTTCTAATCTCTAAGTATATATAGATTGAATTACTCAAGAATAAGCTTACAAAACAAGTCAGTTCATTTGTTATTAACTTGCTCCTATAATCATTTTCCTATATTTTTATAACAAAAACTAATTTCAAATTATTTGTATTAGAAAATAAATAGGGAACTTAGTTTTGGTATTTTGTAAAATTTCAACTTCTATATTATGAATAAAATATCAGTGCATCTCAACTGTTTATGGGACATATTATATACTAATACTAATCCTATACTTTGACACTAAGAGTTTAATTGCACATTAAAGAAGGTATCTATACTTTTCAATGTCTGCTTTTTGGTAACCTAGCATTTCGGTACCTTAGTTTGCTTGTTGTTGTTAGTGCTTAAATCTATATACTAATCTGAAAAGTTTCTTTTATAATCTAGAATTAGATATAAAAAAATTGAAAGTAAGCCCTGATCTTACAATAAATCTTTTGTAGTATTTTTACCTTAAATAACTAAATAGTATTCATTTTGTTGAGCTGATATGCTTTACAAATTTGAAAATTCTCTTTATTTAAATACATTTTGGTACAAAAAATGTCTTTTTATTACTTTTATATTTCTATATTTATTTTTTGTTTTCATGTTTTTGTGATAGCTTTAAACAAGGATTATATTTATATGAATTTAAATTTGGATTGTTGAATTACTATGCAAGTTGAATAGGCACTTATGATAATTTTATAATCTCATCTTTTAGTCATTTTTTATACTAGAATAGGCCATAAAAAATCAATACTAAAATATTTGTCACATTTATAATTTTGATTGGAATTACATTTAGCATCAGTGATTAATAGATTTTATCTTGACCTAAGTCTTCCTAGCACATGTTTGATATAGCCTTGTATACAGCTTATGTAATTTAATTAAACAATTTTTTTAATTAAAAAAGCATCTAGCAGTTTAACAAAATGAATATAATACTTTTGTTTTAATCCAATCTATTTTTGTCCCTATCCTTTAGTATTATCTCTACATATAAAAATCAAAACTCTGTCTGTCTGTCTGTCTGTCTGTCTGTGGACAATTTTGATCGCTATGGACTCCCAAACCGCTCAACCAAATGACACCAAACTTTACACCCACCCTAAACTTACTACGGAGAATGTCTTAGGCTACCTTTAAATTTCCTAGACTCAAGTCTTCCTACCTAAAAGTACAAAGAACTGCTCAAAATACGCGATTTTGTCACTAAATCCTTCATAGCGCCGCTCCACTTCTACCGATTATCTTCAAATTTGACACAGACAATCTTCAACTATTTTGGCACAATTATGTAAAATTTCGAGTCTCAAAGTTAATCCTGAGCGGTGCTGTGCACTTTTAAAATTTGGCTGTTTTTTCAGCGTAGCAACCACCCCAACCTCTGACCGCCTGCCTCTCTTTCCCGATCTGGGCCCAGATGTGTAAAAGGGGTTTCAAAATTGACTAACTTTCAACTGCCATAACTTTGCTCCACGTAAAGCGATTGACTTCAAAATTGACACAATTCTTCATCGACTCATTCTCTATCTAAATGTTTCAACTCTGTAACTCAACCGAAAAAGAAACTGTAAGCATGTGAAGTTTGTCTGCTTTTTCTGTTGTTTGTGGCGCTCAACTCACTCATTCCCCCAGCCCAGACGAAGGGTCAGGCGATAGGGCTCAATGTACATAGCGAATGTACAGTGTTTTGGAATAAATTTTTTATGGCCTTCTCTGCACCCCGCGCGTGGAGAGGCAACGTTTGACAGTTTAGCGAGAGATTCAAGCCACTGTCCTTTGTATAGACAAGTCTGCAGCAGTTTAACAGTGGATGGATGGCAAATCAAGGTGATGTGGGATGGTTTGTAAAAATAGCGAGAAATTAATAAATAACTGATTGCAATGCAATCCTACTAAAAGTTACACCACGAAAATTTTAACATTAAGATTCGCATAAAGTACTTCAAAATTTAAATGGTTCCTAAGAAATGCGCATTTCCTTGGTTGTTAGACTGCTGCAGAATGGTGATGGAGCTGGAGATACACAAATTCCTCTCAGGGCTGCAAATTGGCCAGAAAGATGACGTGATTAAAGCATGAGAAATGATAACAACCATGATAGTACTACGTCCCGCAAACTGGCTTTCGAAGCAGGGATCGGCAGATTTTTACCTGAAAGGTAAAATCCAGCTTTTTATCCAGCTCATGGCTGCGGGCCAGATGAGAGTGAAAAGGAGAAGGAATAGACTATTAGAAAGAGAGGAGGGGCGAGAGGGGGGTAAGAAAAAAGATAGACGATAATAAGAGAGACGAGGGGTAAGGAGAGAGCAGACAGCAGAGTATATGGGAGGAAGAAGCAAGAGGAGGGGAGAGAGGAGGGAAAGGAAATAGTAAAGGTGAGAAGAGGGAGAGAGAAGAGGGGAGAGATGAGACAGAGGATCGATGGGAGAGGAGAGTAGAGAAGAGTGAGAAGAGAGTAGAGATGAGAGATGAAGGAAGAGAGAGCAGAGTGCAGAGAGACGGGAGAAGAGAATAGAGGGGAGAGAGTATACAAGAGGGGAAAGAGAAGAGTACACAGGAGAGAGGAGAGTAGAGATGACAGAAGGGAAAGGGGGATGAGAGAGCAAAGGTGAGAGTGAACAGACGATATATGAGAGAAGAGAGGAGAGTGGAGAGAGAAGAGAGAAGACAAGAGAGGGAGAGAGTATAGAAGAGGGAAGAGAAGAGAAGAGAAGAAAGGAGAAAGAAAAGAGAGGGGGAAAAAAGAGGGGAAAAAGAAGAGTACAGAGGAGAGAGGTGAGAGAACACACGAGTATAAGAGAGTAATGAGAGATGAGAGAGGGGAGATAAGAGAGCAGAAACAAGAGTGAACAGACGAGAGATGGGAGAGTAGAGAGAAAAGAGGAGAGGTGAGACAAAGGGAGAGAGAAGTGAGTGAGGAAGAGGAGGGGAGGAGAGGGAGAGAATCGAGAGGACAGGGAAAGAGGGGAAAGGATGAGAGAGAGAGGAAAGAGGGGAAAGGATGAGAGAGGAGAAGACAGATGAGACAGGAGAGAGCAGAGAGCAGAGAGCAGAGAGGAGAGAGAGAGAGAGAGAGAGAGAGAGAGAGAGAGAGAGAGAGAGAGAGAGAGAGAGAGAGAGAGAGAGAGAGGAGCAAGCAGAGAGTAATGGGAAGAGATAAGAGAGAAAAGAGGTGAGGAAAGAGATGAGAGGAGAGAGTGGAGAGAGGAGAGGAGAGAGTTGAGAGAAGAGATGAGAAAGGGGAGAGGAGTAGATGAAGGAAGTGTTGAAAGGGTAGAGTAAGGAGTGAGAAGAGAAGAGAAGTAAGAGACAAGAGACGAGAGAGAAGAGAGGAAACAGAAGAGAAGATAGAAATTTCAAAGGATCCAAGGGGCATAGGGAGACAGAGAGGCAGATGCAGAGGCAGAGGCCAGCCAGACTGCCAGAGTTTGCCTGGCATTCTGCGCAGCACCCTAGCCAACAATATCAATGTTTGCCTCAAATCCTAATTTTACACAAATGTGTACTCTATTTTATGTTTAACTCTTTCGTAACTATTAACAAGTTTTTGTTTGAGTTAGACCTCAGATTTTAGAATACATGCAAAAATAGTTCCGGGGATTGAAATTCCCCGGGTTCAAAATCCGCGGGTTTCAACAGCTTGTAAGATATATAAATAACAAATACTTATATAGATTAAAAAATAAAATTTAAGCACTTTATTGAAAGAAAAATATATTAATAAACATTGGTAAAAATGGGGGGCAAGTACCATTGATGCTCCTCCTTACCTTAAAAGTAGGAGCCATGACCCCCTTGCCCCCTCCTCATTCTAATGCATATAGAGTAAGTGGGTACCCTTTCTTTTTGTGGCTAGCAATGATGGTACCCTCTCCCTCTGCCCTAAAAAAGGTCTTCACTGCCCTTTGTAGTTTGCTCAATATAATGCCTTTAAGGATACCTTCTAGTGTAATTTAGTACCCCCTAGTATATTATGACAAATCCTCTAATATATATTATAGCACTTCTCTAATGTACAAACTATATTAATGAGGCCCCTACTCATTTTTAAAATCTACCCCTTTATTTTATAATTCTAAATGCCTTTGGATTGTATATATATTATATATATATATGATTAAGGGCCTAGGCCTATTATATATTATTATAATTATTATATTATAACCATTATATGAGGTATCAACTTAGGAGTCAAGACAAAACTTTTAGCAACCTACTATTAAAAATTGACTTTTGCTTTTGGCAAATTTATTTAGGCCTATTCTAAGATGGAATTCTTGTATTTAGCATGTCCAATGTTCCAATTTATGACTTTTGGAATAAAGGTTGGACAATATTAAATTTTTAGATTTTTGAGACTCAAGCTCTATACTTTCAAGATATTCAAGATTTGATGGAGATTCAAGATTAAGCCTTAATGCTTTGTGAACTACATTAAATTTTAAATAATGTTAAACTAAAACTAAATATTATAACTAAATATAAATTGTGCAATACTTAGTATTTTTACCTTTATGATTAAGACTAGCAGTATCACTGTTTTGTAAACTACAAAATCTAAAAAAAAACTATAAAAATAGGCATTTTATACTTTTGCCATTTTGGTGTAATTTTTGTGAGCTATTGAGCTCTTAGCCATAAAAGAATTTACTTTGTGGCTGTTTCTATGGTTACAAACTCATTCCATTTGATACAGACCACGACATTGAGAAGCATAAGCTATGCTGGTAAGTGGTATAAAATAAAAGGTTCCAAACACCTCGCTTATAGAGTGAGCAAATTTTATAGAAAGTAGCAAGCCAAGGGCTACTCATAAAAGTTGTCTTTGAATTTGTTATCATTCTTTGGCCAAAACCTAACACTAGCAACAAGGATAGGATATGACTACTCTATAGAGTGCAAATGATCTAAGGAGATACCAGTGGCGGATGCTCTATCTTGTCTCAAGACTAGCACCACATAGCAAGAGCAATTCGACGTCAGCTCTATACAAGAATGCATTGTAGCAATACTGATCAACAAGAACTGACTAAGGTGGCAATCCAAGGGTGATAGGGAAACAAGAAAGCTTTTTGGTTTAGTAAAGCATGGTTGGAAAATACCTATATTGGAAAAACTTCAGCAGTACTACCCATATTGGAACAAGCTGGTGATTGAAGATTGACTACTTTACCAAGGAAGTCGCTTGTTAGTACCAAGTCAAGAGCGACAAGTGGTTCTACAGCTGCTTCATGATGGTCACATTGGGCCTGACAAGATGAAGTTGATAGCTGGGCAGTGTGTCTGGTGGCCAACAATTGATTGCGACATCGTTGAGTTCTATAAGCAATGCTTTTCATGCCAACAAGACAAAGACCACGGCATCACTCAACAGTGGACCTCTTGGCCAGATGAGACTGAAAGGTGGGCATGAGTCCATGTTGACTACACCAGACCTCTACCCAGAGGCAACTACCTTCTAGTGATGATAGACGCCTATAGCAAGTGGGCCAAGGTTCATGTCACCAGGAGTACTTCAAGCACAGAAACAATCAAGCAACTACGGTGGTCATTCACCCAGGAGGGAGTACCAGCGACTATCGTGTCGGACAATGGACCTCAGTTCATTTCTGCGGAGATGGAGGGCTGGCTGAAAGGAATTCAGTGCCACCACATGCTTGCCCCTCTATACTACCCAAGATCAAATGGACTGGCTGAGAGATTTGTGCGCAATTTGAAAAACCATGTAAGAGCTTCTAGTGAGACTGATCTTCAAATGTGCATTGACCAATATCTCTTGCAGTACAGAAATGCGAAGCACATAACTACGGGAAAATCTCCTGCAGAGTTAATATGTGGTCATTTATTATAGACTCCTGCACTTGCGCTGTCTTGGGAGCCCATGTGGGTGAAGACGTACAACAATGAGACAGCAAAATGGAGAGAGGGAGAGATCATTTCCCGCAAAGGCAACATGGTCGTCGACGTAGAGTTTAGTGATAGACGACAATGCCAATGCCACCTGGAGCAGGTGAAGCCAAGGGTGACGGAGGACCCAACACTGGCAGCAGATGTTTCAGCTCCAATTGACAAAGACCTGGAGCCCCAAGACATTGAAGCACCAAAGGTTTGACAGAATCAGCAAGCTAGACGAACACCTGACAGACTGGAATACCAATTTCTAGGTGTACCTACGTAAACTCTATCAACTGTGGAGGAGTGTGAGCTATCGAGCTCTTAGCTATAAATGAATTTACTTTGTGGCTATGTCTATGGTTACAAACTTGTTCTGTTTGATACAGACCAGGACATCGAGAAGCATAAGCTATGCTAGTAAGCAGTATAAAATAAAAGGTTCCAAACACCTCGCTTAAAGAGCGAGTGAACCTTATAGAAAGTAGCAAGCCAAGGGCTGCTCATAAAAGTTGTCTTTGAATATGTTATCATTCTTTGGCCAAAACCTAATAATTTTGACATTGTAATATATTTTACCTATATAACTTTAGCCAACACATTTTCAAACATATTCTTGGACACTTTTTATAGGACTTAAAAATAAAATGTTGCAAAAAGTATCATATAGTTAATTTTTGCCAACATATCTTCTAATACTTAAAATGTTTCTTAGAGCTAGGTCTATACATGCAGCTCATACTATTCATGTAAGCTTTACGTGAATATATATATTTTTTTGTTAAGGTACTGTAGCAGATCATTTGTATTACATGTCATTTAATTGTATCAATTGATATATACATATGTATATGTAGGAGCTATCATTTTATTTTGACTACATATAGGGCCTATACAGTATGTATTATATATGAAAGTCATGTTCAGTGTTAAATGTAGTAATTTGTATTTTGTATTAATTTGACTACAATAAATCTTCTATCTAAATAAACTAAATCTCTAAGGTTTATATGTTTGTCTATAACACTCTAGAGATTGCAATTCTTGACTAATTTTGATCGTGTTTTTGCTAATCCTATATCCTAAAAATGAGTTGTCTGTATGTATGTATATAGGTATGCGATTGATTAGAAAAAAAACAGCTCTATATATTTTAAGAGAAAATATATAACATACTATATGTAGTAAAAAAATGCCAACTCCTATATTTACATATGTTATCAATTAATGCAATTAAATGATGTGCAATACAAATGAAATACTATAGGCTGCTGCAGTATCTTAATAAACATACATGGTCAAACTTATAATTACATAAATAGTATAACTATATGTATATGACCTAGCTCTAAATGACATTTAAGTGTTAGATTTGTTAGCAAAATTTAACTATACAACACTTTTTCAGATACTTTTTGCAATATTAATTTTAAGTGTTGGCAATATTGGAAACACTAAATATTGGAAGATATATTTAAAAATGTATTGGCAAAAATTATATAGGTCTAGATTTGTATATATTTTTTGTATGAAAGTTTTGTCACATAATCATATTTTTAGTGCAGATTTTCTATCATGGAGTCTATTGCACCATTTGCCAAAATGTCAAACAAAGATGTCTAAGCCCTAGGCTTTAAGTATTACTTGCATAGCCTGTGTGGAAAGCCTCTTTCTATTCTTTATTTGTACACAAAGATCTAACTAACCATGCCATTCTAAAATCCACATGTTTCTAAGAAAAACATTTTGTTTCAATAATCATATTTCTCAAAATATTTTTGCTATTTTTTTTTAAATGAACTGAAATTTTAGTATAAATGGATGCAAATTTAGGGCAAGGAGAAGCATGCTCTTGTTTGAGCTTCAAATCAACTTTCAACCTTAATGGTTGGTTGAGAAATCTATTAAGTAAGTTCCAATAAATTATTGACAAGTGTTGCTTGAGTTAATTCATTTTCTAATATAGTGAAGTAAAAAGAAGCATATACTACGAGGGGTGTTGCAAAAGTTTTTGGACTAGTATTCACTAAAGCACTATGTCTTATTAGATTTGGATGAGCTTTCATCCATAAACTATTTGGTTATTAATAAGTGCCAGGCTAAAATTTTGCATGACTAGGACAAACATAGCCTACATTAGAGCCAAGTTAAGCGTGAGGGTCTATGTTATTTCACACAATTTCACTCGGAGAATGAGCCAACCAAAAAACCATTAAGATTTTGGTTCGAAAGAAAGTCAATGTCACTTCATTATGGCATGTCAGCACATGGGTAAGACACCAATGCAGACTATTAACAAAGTTTGCACTGCTTTTGGTGATCATGTGTTGGGTCGCACACAAGTGTTTGCCTACCACCAACTTGCTGTTGATGTTCAAACAAGCGTCATGGATGCTGCTTGCTCTGGCCATCTATATTCTAGCACAGATGACAACAATGCGGCTGCTGTGCTCCAATATTTGGAGGCAAACCCATCTGTATGTGTGCATGAAATGGAAAGTGTGTGTGGCATTCACTACTTGTCTAAGATGCATTCTCCAACGCCATGGCTGGTCGAAGATTTGTGCTAAGTGGGTGCCACGAGAGCTGACAAAAGAACAAAAAAAACTTGGGTACGATGTTTGGTAGACAACTGGGCTGTATGGAATGAGCTTGGTGATGAGAAGTTCAAGGAGCTTGTAATCACAATGGACAAGATGCCACTGTCAATGTTTAATCCACTGACAAAGCAGCAGTCAATTCAGGGGGCCAAAGGGATAGCACCCACACACAAAGGCCATGAAGTTGGCCTGGACACAGAATATCATGTGCACAGTGTGGTTCAATGTGTGAGGTGTGCTACTCATCGACTACCTGCTGCAAGGCCAGACAATCAATGCCGACTATGTGATTAACCAGCTCAAGCAACTGCATGCTGTCATTCTATCTAAGCACGGAATCATGCATTAGAAGCCGTTTATCCTTTGGAACAATGTGCATCTGCATGCCGCTGCTCACACTTACACCAAGGTGGAAGAGCTGGGCTTTTGTTAGCTAAGTCACCCAGTGTCCCAGCCTATAGCCCTGACCTAGCAATTGCTGACTTCCATCTTTTCAGTCCAATGAAGTTGCCAATGCGTGGGCAAGTTTTCACATGTTAGGTCATTGATGCCACTAACGCATTGCTGCACTAGCTGGACTCCAGCTTCTGGAAGGCTAGGTTTAAAAATCTGATTGAATGCTGTCAGAAGTGTATAGCATTTAATGGTGAATATGTGGAGCACAACAGTGCCAGGCCAGACAGAAAGAATGACATCAGTGACAGTGATAGTGATTGGTAGAGATTGATGGCAGCTAGAACTTTGGTATAGTGATTTATGGTGAAGGGACACTGATTGATTGAAACGTGTTTTTAATTGTTGCTTTTTGTTCCGCTTGACACTAATAAAACATAATAATGTGCTCCCTTACTGTTTTTGACCAATTGTTTTAGATTACCTAGAAATTTCCCTTGTTATCATTGCATTGAGAAATTTGCCTATAGGAAATCTAGAAACTTTTGCAATACCCCTTGTGTCTATACTATTGAGTAGTAGGAATTTGAAGTACTTAGGAATACTCAGACCTATAGTATATAGGCCATAGTCAGGAAGGTGTCCTATACATGCATTTACATTAGATAAATTTTGGCGTACATTATTGGCGTGCAAATTTTGGTATGCCAAAATGATTGGCGTACCTATTGGATAGCAACCTTGTATGCCGTACAAAGGGTTATTGTTCAAATTGCTTTGTTGTGTCGTGATAATACAATACTGAAATATACGTGAACTCAAAAAAATGATATTAAAAATCTTTTTTAGTTATCTTACTTTTTTAGAATTTTATGCTCAAGGGGAAATTTATTTATAAAATAAATTTGCAAATATAATCTAAAATCCCCTCGCTTTTAGTTTTAATTAGTACAATTTTTACTTTGTTTATTAACACTCATTTTCCGCTACAGTTTAAAAAAATATTAATCGTAATTTTTTAATAGCGATTTATTACCAAATGCTACAAATATACAAAAACAATTTGGTGTACCTGTAGAGTTTGGAAAATCGAGTTCCAAAAGATCGGCGTACATTAGCCTGCACATGAAGCCTTTTCGGCGTACATTCCAGGGTGTATGAGACACCTTCCTGACTATGGAGTATAGGCCTACTAGGGCCTAGGAACTTTTCTCAGACTTATTCTAGGGAAATAAATTCATAATAGAATAGTCTTGATAGCAGCAATAAAACATTTAATATAGGCCTTAGAGAAGTTAAGCCCTGTAACAACTTGGTGACATCTGTGGAATCCTTCATAAAGAAAGAACATTGCCCCTTTCACACCTACACACCTATACTATACTGAGTTCTGAGTACTGATTAGGCCCTATAGCATTAGACCTAGCTAGGGCCTAGGGGGCCTAGTGAGGTCTGAATGAAATAATTTCATAGGAACATCTAAAAAAGAATATGTTTAGTCTGTTTATGACTAAAAGGCTGGCTTCGACCTAGTGACAAAAATGGTGGCATAGCAATAATTCACCGAATTGTCGAAGATCGTGCCATGCCAAGATAAGTACTATCTAGCAAACTAGCATGTCTACTCTAGCAGGTCTTAGCAAGACATAGCATAGGCGTCATATGACCATATCCAATTATCCATACTATTTGGTGTTTTCATTCATAGATGTTAGATATTGAAAATAATAATATTTTATTGCCGGTCAGATTATGTAAAATAGGCCTTTCATTCAATTAAAAATTGACTGCTTTGCACTATGTCAGTAAAACTATGCTTATAACGCTAGTTTATAAAAAACATAACAGTTGATAAAGTTTAAGTTTTTGCTTTCATTTAATTAATACTTCCCATTTATGGTTCAGTTTTTAGCAGTTCTAGTAAGCAGACCCGTGTTGCCAAGACTTGGTTGTATCCACGTGTAAATCCGTGTGTTCCCACAAGATTCAGCCGTTTCCGCCCAGTAGACAACAGGTAGAAATTGAAATAGTTACAGAGAATTTTTTTTACAGTTAAAAAAAAACTCTACCTAAGGACGACTCTCAACAAGTTAAGTTTAAGCTCGAAATTCAAACGATTTGCATTTGAGTAAACTACTGTTCGATAGTCAAGCCCATCACATCATTTTCGTTACACCTAAAAAACGGCTATTATTGGGCAAATAAGCCATTTACAGAGACTTGAATCCCAACTCGACTGCAAATATAATACAAATACAAGTTAATTATACATGTAGCAAAAGCAAAATCGGCTCTGAAACTCAAAGATGATCGAATTACATGTACACGCATTTATGCGTGTGGCAGTTTATCTCCCTTAAGCTTTTTCCCGCCTGTTAAATCATCCCGCATTTTAAAATAATTTTCTCGCTGCGCCCCACCCCAAAGTCTCGTCCAGTCACAGCGCGGCTGACAGCTGACCGACGGTGACGGGTGATGCCACAGCGAAAAGCGCTTGAGCGACGTGCTTGGCTACGCCGACGACCTTGCCCGATCCTGTCCTCGTCCGTTGAAGGCGCCCAGCGCCAGATCGACAGACTGGTCGAGATGGCATCGAGCGTCGGTCTGGTTGTCAATACACTACGCTGAAGATCGAGCTGTGCTGCAGACTGTGCCGGCCGAAATCCCAGCGGACCTGATGTACGGCGGCGCAGAGTGGCAGACGACCAAGCTCGCACGCTGCCAGCGGTTCAACTACCCGGCAGTCTAGTGCCCCGTGAAGAGGACCTCCGGCGGCGTAGAGGACTTGCCTGGATGGTCCTCATTCGATCCGAGCTAGCCGTCCTCCAGTCTGAAGCGCTGCCCGATCAACAGAAGGCTCGGCTGTGCCAGGCGGTGGTCGCAACCGTCCTGCTCTATAACGACGAGACGTGGACGCTGACGGCTACGCTGGAGCGGCAGCTGGACTCGACGCACTCAGGGCCGCTCCGTGCACCCTTTCGAGCTGACGAAAGCGTCGGGACCGAGGCCCTGTACGATCGGGCCAAGCTGCAGCGCCCGTCCATTATCCTGCACCGGTGGCGACTTTAACTGGCGGGCCACGTGATCCGGGCCGAGAGCTACTGCCCCCTAACCTTTTCAGGATGTCCTGCTACTCACCTTGCAGGGTCCGTTCAGGCGGGGTCAGGCCCGAACCCATCGATACGTGGACTGGCTGCTGTGCGACGCGGGGGCACCCGACACTGCCAACGGGGTGGACTTCGTCCGCTCTCAGGCTCAGCGGCGCGCCATCTGACGCGCCCTGCTCTGTGACCCTTGCACGCGGGATGGGTATTTTGTTGTTGTTGGTAGCGGAGGTCAAGGACAAGTGACGGCCTTCAATATCACGCATCACACTCACGTGATCGCGTGACGCGTGACATCAGGGCTATAAATAAGAGCTGTTTTGAGCCCTGAGCGGCTACCGTTTTCCGCGTTCCCTTTCCCGCCCGTTTCCTTACGGACCCTTCAGAGCTGCAACAACCGTTCGGAGCCCCTCCTCCCTTTTCGGCGCTGAGCTGTAACTTCCCTTGGCTTTGACCTCCTGACGTGTCTCGTCTGGACTGATCGTCCGTGACTGCAACCGCCGCCGTGACTATCCGACGACCACCGTGCCAAGCAGCCCTGCACGTCGGTCGCGTCTGTAAGGTATTTCTTTCTCTGTTGCGCTGGCCTTGGGTATAGTCAGCCCCGTCTCCCCCCGGCCCTTGATCATCATATCCTTGTTTTCCAATCTTAACTTATTAATTCCGTTTTAATAATTAACCGAGAGGTTAAGACCAGGTTTAGGGCCAGTATTTCAGGGCATTAGCTATATTCAACTCGTTTGTTTCTGTCTGTTTACGTATTTACCATAGTTGTGGTATGAAATGTGAGTAGTGAGTGCGCGTGTCGCAGGGCATGGAATAGGCACCACGTCCCCTTAGGATGTGCCCCACGAGAGAGCCCTGGATCTGCACTTCCCCATCCCCCATGCTGCATCGAACCCATCTAGGAGGAAAGACATTAAGATGGTGTTATCTACTGCATGTCAAATTATGCTACGAGCGTGATGTATTGGTGATACTAGTAATAATAATAATACGAGCGTATTAGTATTAATATTAATATTAATAAGCTAATAATAATTGATTACACCTATTCTAAAAAAAGATGTGCAACCGACACTGAAGGCTGAAGGCTGCAGTTACGGCTGTTCAGTCCAAGGACTGTGGGGTCGCCACACACACCCTCAGTTACCCGAGCTAATGCTGGCACCCGTGCATTTTACAGCTGGATGAACTGAAGCAATACAGAGTTAAGTGTCTTGCTCAAGGACACAAATTGTTCCGAGTGGGTCAAAAATAGAACCCCGACCTTACAGTCGTATAAACCCGACGCTCTAACCACTAGGCTACAAACCTCTAAAATTAAAATAAAAAACGTTCATAGCATTTTTAAACATGTTCGAAATACATATATACTTAATCAGCTAGCAAATGTACAAAGCTTGATCATCATTCT
>NIVC01000983.1:0-25000 GCA_002269645.1 Macrostomum lignano
ACTCTCCGGATCTCTTCTGTTGTCTCACCTTTACTCTCCGTCTGCTTCTGTTGTCTCACTTTACTCTCCGTCTCTTCTGTTGCTCACAACCTTTACTCTCCGTCTCTTCTGTTGTCTCACTTTACTCTCCGTCTCTTCTGTGTCTCACCTTTACTCTCCGTCTCTTCTGTTGTCTCATATTTGCTCTCTGGATCTTCTGTTGTCTCACCTTTACTCTCCGGATCTCTTCTGTTGTCTCACCTTTACTCTCCGTCTCTTCTGTTGTCTCACTTTACTCTCCGTCTCTTCTGTTGTCTCACCTTTACTCTCCGTCTCTTCTGTTGTCTCACCTTTACTCTCCGTCTCTTCTGTTGTCTCACCTTTACTCTCCGTCTCTTCTGTTGTCTCACCTTTACTCCCGTCTCTTCTGTTGTCTCACCTTTACTCTCCGGATCTCTTCTGTGTCTCATCTTTACTCTCTGGATCTTCTGTTGTCTCACCTTTACTCTCTCGCGATCTCTTCTGTTGTCTCATCTTACTCTCTGATCTTCTCGTTGTCTCATGGACTCTCTGGATCTCTTCTGTTGTCTCACCTTTACTCTCCGTCTCTTCTGTTGTCTCACCTTTACTCTCCGGATCTCTTCTGTGGTCTCACCTTTACTCTCCGGATGCTCTTGTCTCACCTTTACTCTCCGTCTCTTCTGTTGTCTCACCTTTACTCTCCGTCTCTTCTGTTGTCTCATCTTTACTCTCTGGATCTTCTCGTTGTCTCATGACTCTCTGGATCTCTTCTGTGGTCTCACCTTTACTCTCCGGATCTCTTGTCTCACAACCTTTACTCTCCGTCTCTTCTGTTGTCTCACCTTTACTCTCCATCCCCTTTCTTGTATAGTCTAATCTATAATTTACATCTCTTTTGTTGTCTTGTCTCACCTATACTAATTTATCTACTTTGTCTCCTATAAAATATCAACTTCTCGTATTATCTATCACCTTTGCTTTTTGCAACCTTTTCTTATTTCCACCCAGTCTCTCGTTCTATAGTCAAAACGATTCGATGGCAAGTGGCAGCTGCGCGCTTCACCCACGCAGCAGCAAGCCAGGGCCGCTGAGCCCCGAGCTCAAACTCCAATTCCCAGTCACGCCACTCGCCAAGTGTTTGCTCAAATTGTGTCGCCACTCTGCCCCCCCCCCCCAACTGACGTTATCTGCCTCTGCAATTGCGCCAGGGCTGCACCAAAAAAACCCCAATCGAACTCCACCTAGGGGCTCGTCTTGTCACCTTATTAACAATTCTGAGCTCCGGTTGAAGCTGCGCTCGCCCGGCGCGCACGCAGAAGACGGTTGTAGGGGGGGGCATAAATTTCAGCGTTCGGCGCCCCAATATGGCGCTGGCAGGTGCTCTTATCGGGCTCGCACATACTAAGAAATTGGCATTTCGCGCTGTTTGTTTCAGGTTGCACAGGCGGCCACAGGCGCACTCGGATAGTCGGTTGCCGCTCCGAGCTCGCACTCCGATTTCCAATTTCCGTGCTTCAGCAGGCTGACGCCAGCAGGGCAGGGGGAGGCGGTGGGGTAAATTAAACGTGCCGTTTTTGTTGATCTGTGTTGCCAGGGTGAGATAACTAAAATCCTGAGTGGGGGGGATGAAGTTGAAGGCTTCGAGGACCTGTCATCTGACATGCAGCGAGCTTATTCGCAATGCACCTGTTTACTTGGAGTTCAGACAGATTTATTATAAAACATCAGGTGTTCCTTTAAGCCTGTTTAAAGTTCTCTTATTAAGAGAGACTTGTTGAGAGACAGCAGAAGTTGAGCCTTCTGAAATTGCATCATTACCTGACCCTCTTATTGGTTAAATTGTGTCATATTTCTGCTCATGAACTCACTCATGGACTCATGAGCTCACTCATGGACTCATGAACTCACTTATGGGGTCATAAACTCACTCATGGGCTCATGAACTCACTCATGGACTCATGAGCTCACTCATGGGCTCATGAACTCACTTATGGGGTCATAAACTCACTCGTGGACTCATGAACTCACTCATGACTTATAAACTCACTCATGAGCTCTCTCATGAACTCACTCTTAATTTCTTTCATAAACTCACGGACTCACGCACAATCTCCCAAACGCCTTCGAATTAGCTATGTCTGTTGACATTATGGGTAGCATTGCTCTAGGTCGAGGGAAAGTTGATATTTGCAAGAAAAGTTCGGCCAAGGCTCGCTAGCTTTCCTACCTGCCTGGGTCATATTTTTCTGATTGTACATCAGCGCGCCGAGATGGATCGGACCGGACAGAATCCCTGATTAGACAGGCGGAGCTCTGGCCTAGCAAACAGACTGCTGGTTGGCCTAATCGACATCCGCGGTCTTTCCTCGGTTCGCCTGTCTGTCGGCTTTGCTCAATTCGTTATGGATTATGCATACATGCCGGTTTCAGTTAGGAGTCTTGGAATCCACCCGAGCTGGGGATGTCTAAGCAGTACTTGGACGGAGGCTTAATTACTGCTGGGATGCCAGCTACTTGGGAAAGAAATTATTTTATATAAGGGTACAGAGAGCTAAGTAAAGAGAAAGGAAGGCTAGGGAGGTGAAGGGTACATAGGAAGTTAAGGGTAGAAAGGCAGTTAAAAGGGTAAAAAAGCAGTTAAAAGGGTAGAAAAGCAGTTAAAAGGGTAGAAAGGCAGTTAAAAGGGTAGAAAAAGTTGAGGGTAGAAAAGAAACGGAGGTAGAAAGTTCCTGTCCTGAATCAGAGTGCAGATGCATGCTTCTATTCCAATCCTACTCACTTCACAGGACTTCACAGGGAGCTTTTGCCGCAGCAAATGCGAGGCAGACAGGCAGTTTCCATCCATTAGCGACCTCTAGCATAAATCACTTCTCAGGGAAATTCTGCTTCTGGTAGAGAATGTTAATCAGCTTCGAGAACGTGCCGAAAAGAAGCAGGAAAAGAAAAAGTTTTGACAACTCCCTAGAGGACCGGGATCTCATCTGCACCATGAGACTTGTGCTCAAAAAAATTTGAAAAACTGTTAGATAAATTCAGCTCCAGATCATGTTTTGTACTCAGTAGGTGTCTCAGTATGTCTGCAGCTTGAAGTCTCATGTCCCTCGACCACTTACTGCAGGTGTTGTTTACAAGTTTCAGTGCCCTGAGGATCAGAATATCTCTTGCATAGGGAAAACGAAGCGACACCTGTACACTAGGATCAAGGAGTATTGGACTAAAAGATCAGCCTTCCAAGAACACCTGCTCACGTGTGACTCATGTTGTAGCAGCAAACCTCTCGACTTGTTTAAGATCCAGTAGCTAGATTTCCAGTTAGATTTCCTGTAGCTAGATTTCCTGTAGCTAGATTTCCTGTAGCTAGATTTCCTGTAGATAGATTTCCTGTAGATAGATTTCCTGTACCTAGATTTCCTGCAGCTAGATTTCCTGTAGCTAGATTTCCTGTAGCTAGATTTCCTGTAGCTAGATTTCCTGTAGCTAGATTTCCTGTAGATAGATTTCCTGTACCTAGATTTCCTGCAGCTAGATTTCCTGTACCTAGATTTCCTGCAGTTAGATTTCCTGTAGCTAGATTTCCAGTAGCTAGATTTCCAGTAGTTAGATTTCCAGTTAGATTTCCTTTAGCTAGATTTTCAGTAGTTAGATTTCCTGTAGCTAGATTTCCTGTAGCTAGATTTCCTGTAGCTAGATTTCCTGTAGCTAGATTTCCAGTAGTTAGATTTCCAGTTAGATTTGCTGTAGCTAGATTTCCTGTAGCTAGATCTCCTGTAGCTAGATTTCTAGATTTCCTGTAGCTAGATTTCCAGCGCCCCATCTCCTGGGTAAAAAGCAATTCATTCAATCCAATGCACCAAGGCAGATCGAACTCCTCCAACAGGAAGCAGTTCCGCCATTGGCTGGCTGCATTCCCACTCCGTCCAGAGCCGCAAAACTGCGGTAGATAAGCTGCCGCTCTGTGGCAGAAAGAGCTTCGCTCCCAAACGACTTCCTCCACAGCTGATCTGCCGGCTACCGAAATGTTTCTCTTCATCCGCGACAACCATTGCCGTTTCGACGAGTTCAACTTGACTCGCCTGCTGCACGACGACGACTACCAGGACCTGGAGCGTCGGATGCTGGCCTGCATCTGCCCCATTAGCTTGCTGGCTCTGTGCGCCAACGCTCTGAGCCTGTTTGTGTTCCTGCGGCAGCGCTGGGACAACCGGGCCATCCGCCTCGTGCTGGTCAGCGTCTCCGTCTGGGAGGTGATGCTCCAGTCCGCCATCCTGCTGGAGGCCGTGCTGGTGTTCAGCGGAGTCAAGCACAGCCATAGTCCAGCCAGCTATGCGATCACCTCGCTGCTGCAGGTGCGTCTTGAGCACTGTGTACTCAACTAACTAATCATTAGCTGGGAGTGAGTTTGTGCACTACTTGAGTTCATGATTGGGTTTATTAGTGAGTTCATAAGTGAGTTCATGATTGAGTTCATGAGTGGGTTCATGAGTGAGTTCATGATTGAGATTATGAGTGAGTTCATGAGTGAGTTTAAAAGTAAGTTCATAAGTGAGTTCATGAGTGAGTTCATGATTGAGTTCATGAGTGAGTTCATGATCGAGTTCATGAGTGAGTCCATGGGTGAGTTCATGAGTGAGTTCATGATTGAGTTCATTTGTGAGTTCATGGGTGAGTTCATGAGTGAGTTCATGATTGAGTTCATGATTGAGTTCATGAGTGAGTTCATGATTGAGTTCATGATTGAGTTCATGAGTGAGTTCATGATTGAGTTCATGAGTGAGTTCATGATCGAGTTCATGAGTGAGTCCATGGGTGAGTTCATGAGTGAGTTCATGATCGAGTTCATGAGTGAGTCCATGGGTGATTTCATGAGCGAGTTCATGATTGAGTTCATGAGTGAGTTCATGGGTGAGTTCAAAAGTAAGTTCATAAGTGAGTTCATGAGTGAGTTCATGATTGAGTTCATGAGTGAGTCCATGGGTGAGTTCATGAGTGAGTTCATGAGTGAGTTCATGAGTGAGTTCATGAGTGAGTTCATGAGTGAGTTCATGATTGAGTTCATAACTAAGTTCATGAGGGAGTTCATGAGTGAGTTCATAGCTGAGTACATCAGCTCGCTCTCATCGCCGCTGCCCCGCCCGCAGGTGTGCATCAACGCAGCCACGGCGGTCCGCAACTGGAACATGGTGGTGCTGAGCCTGTCCCGCTGCGAGCTGGTCTGGTACCCGATCCCGTCCCGCGGCCAGCAGCTCATCTTCACCATGCGCCGGCTCAAGCTGCTTCTGGGCCTCATCGTGGCAGCCGGCCTCGTCCTCGGCTGCCTTGCCCGCCTCGAATACATCGGCGTGGTCTGCGAGAACATCAGCGACCCAGAGATGGGCTCCGTGGTGATGCGCCCTCTGCTCAGCGGAGTTCAGCTGCACCAGCCGCCGCCTCCGTCGCCGTCCGCGCCGCCCGCGGTCCTGAGCGGCGATTCCAACCTGTCTGGCGGCAATTTCAGCCAGCAGTCTCTGCTGCTAGAAGCGGCAACAGCTGAGCCGATCGGCGCCCCCGGCCTGCCGTCCATCGCCTTTTACACCTTCCAGTCGCTGCTGCCGCCGCTAATCATCCCCTTCCCCACCGTGCTGATGCTGCTGAAGCTTCGGCGAGCCCGGCAGGTGACCAGAATCCTGCAACTGTCGAGGAGCTCCAATTTTCAACTGCCCGGCTCGAGGGCCGACCTGCGGCTGCTGATGCGGAGAGGGACTTCCGAGCAGCAGCCCCAGCAGCCAGCCAGGTAAGAGATTGCCCTGCTGACTTTCACGGTTTCTGAGTTACCGCAGACTCAAATCCCAGAAGACTCAAATTCCAGTAGACTCAAATCCCAGTAGACTCGAATCCCAGTAGACTCAAATCCCAGTAGACTCAGATCCCAGTAGACTCAAATTCCAGTAGACTCAAATTCCAGTAGACTCAAATTCCAGTAGACTCAAAATCCCAGTAGACTCAAATTCCAGTAGACTCAAATCCCAGTAGACTCGAATCCCAGTAGACTTGAATCCCAGTAGACTCAAATCTCATGCAGTAGACTCAAATCCCAGAAGACACAAATCCCAGTAGACGCAATTCCAAGTAGATTGAAATCCCATGCAGTAGACTCAATTCCCAGTAGACTCAAATCCCAGTAGACTCAATTCCCAGTAGATTCAAATCCCATGCAGTAGACTCAAATCCCAGTAGACTCAAATCTCATGCAGTAGACTCAAATCCCAGTAGACTCAAATCTCATGCAGTAGACTCAAATCCCAGTAGACTCAAATCCCAGTAGACTCAAATCTCATGCAGTAGACTCAAATCCCAGTAGACTCAAATCCCTTAGATCCCGACTCGAAAAGGATTCGATTCCATGAAATATCTCATGAGCTCGCATCCTCAACTGGCAGATCTCACTCGCTGCGCAGTCAGCAGCAGCAGCCCACCGAGAGGCTCTCGTCGTCGCAGTCGAGCTCGTACGCGGCGCAGCAATATCGAACCTCCGTGTTGGTGCTGGCCCTGGTGTTAATATTCTGCCTGCTCGAGTCGCCAACCTTTCTGAGCACGCTGTCTCACTACCTGCTGCCCACGCTTGACCTGCTGGGCCACAATACCATCTTCATTGTCAACATCCTGACCGTGATGGACTCGCTGCTCAACTTCTTTGTTTACGCCGCCGCGAGCTCAACATTCCGTCAGGTTTGTTAGCTGCCGACGTTCCAGATCCCAAAGTCCCGAATCCCTAAGTCCCAAATCCCAAAGTCCCGAATCCCAAAGTCCCAAATCCCAAAGTCCCGAATCCCTAAGTCCCAAATCCCAAAGTTCTTAGATCCTAGCCGCTAGGCCAGACCCTATTTAAACCTCCAACCCCGGTGCCTCCTCCCCAGGAGACCAAGAAGGCTCTGCTGTGCCGGCCGTCCCCGCCGCCGGCGCACTTCATCCTGCGTACGCCGAAGAACTCAACCGTAACGCCGCCCAACATGGCCGGCCTGCAGTTGAACAGCTGCTCCGCCGCGAACGCCGCCGCCGCCGCCGCGGCTGCCACCAACGTCCGCCGACGCTCGCTGTTGCACCCGCCGCCGCCATCGCCGTCCATCTCGGCTGCCTCATCGTCGGCGCATTCGATGCAGCAACAGCAGCCGCAGCAGCAGCAGCAGCCGCAGACTAGCGTCAGCTGGGATGCCTGCATAGTAATCGTGTAGAACTCGCCCAGCAACTGTTGCAGATGAGGCTCCGTGTGAAACATGAAAAAAGTGTAAATAAAACCTGCTAAGACTCGGTTAAAAATGAATATGAAAGCTCTGATTGTTGTCTCTGGTTTGTTTGTGCATGCCGCTTTAAATTAACCAGCTGTTGTCGTGTGCTCCCATTCGCTGTTTTTTTGAAGCTTTTCGATTTAAGAATTTATTAGATCAGTGTATAAAAATATATTTTAGCAAGGATTTTTTGTTGGATTATTTTATTAAGTAAATATGCACTACTTATTACTGTTACGTTCGTACTATCAGTAGTTGCCTCAGAGAATTGCACCTTGTAAAAAATTTCTAACTAGTCAGCAAGCGGCTTTTACTATGCAAAATTAAAATATATTTTATTTTGAAATTAGTGACTGATTACGAGCTGTATCCACCTTCCGGACAATAAATTTGTAATAGCATTTGTCACTGTTTTTTGTAAGTGACCCGAGTTTCTTGGTAAGCCATGCGCATTCACCGAAGATTCACGCAAGCCCATTCACACATGCCCATGATTCTTGGAAATTCATTCACATTCACTCAAGATTCTAGGAAACCCATTCACATTCACTCAAGATTCTAGGAAGCTCATGCACATTCACTCAAGATTCTAGGAAGTCCATGCATTCACATTTACCCAATATTCTAGGAAACCCATTCACATTCTCTCAAGATTCTAGGAAACCCATTCAAATTCACCCAATATTCTAGGAAACCCATTCAGTTTCGCCCACGATTCTAGGAAACCTACGTTAGTCAAGAGCTCTGGCCATGCTATCTTTAATCTCCGGCTGGGTCTCATGCCATCACATTTTCATCTGTGATGTCTTTCCCCATGCTAGGCAGCTGTGCTCAATCTAGAGCTGCTTACACCATCATTAGGCTGGCTCACTCTTGCGGAATGAAAAGTGAAGCAAAGCGACACAATAGCAGAACATTTCCCAGGCTATAATAAGTCAGCTCAGAACAGAACTTTTTAGGAGAGGACGAAAGTTCAAGTGCCCGACTGCAGTGTCAGCAGCAGCAGTGGCGGCTGTTTCCCTTCCTCTCTCCTGTTGTTCTCAGCTCTGAGCCACCGCTACCGCCATATCAGCCAGTGCTTCCCCATTCACCCCTGGGCTATGTACACTGCGCCGGGCTGCTCAAACATTCAAACACTGTGCATGAGCACGCTTCCCCAGAGCCATAAGCTGAGAGCCAAGTGTGTGTTTGTAGAATAGAAAAGCAGTTTTTATATTCATAAATTGAGCTATGAGAATGATTGTCCTACGTGGATCGATTATGAATGCATGGCCGATGTCGCAACCCAAAGCCAGTTAGAATCGCATAGGGAAACTGTCAACAAATCAAAAGCATGCTCATCATTTTACAAGCTATAGTCGGTGCATAAATTAGGATTTCAGACGGGCACAGATTAGTTCCCAATTCAAGAATCCATAAGTCCCTGGTAGAGTTTTGAGCTGAAGAAGACAGTGGGCGCACGTGCGAGTGCAGTGGATTGGCTGTTCTAAAAATAGCTCTTCAAGACGGGTTGGCCCCTGCCCAGAAAAGCGGCTTGCAGAGAGCTGAGCTGCTGGAAAGGCGTGACGGGCAGACAGACTGACAGACTTAGAGCTGACGATTTGCGATTTGCGCTGACAGATTCAAAGCCGACATGCTGGGCCAGCAGCGAAGGCAGCAGCGGTCGGGAGCGATCTCGCTGCCCGCCGCCAGTTCGCAGACTCGCTTTCAACGCTTCATCCGGCGATTCTACGCTGCTCCGGGCAGCTTGATTGGGCAGGTGCGACGCAAATCCATGGCGGTGCTCAGCCCGCAGACTGCCGCGGCTGCAGCGGCTGCCGCCGCTGCTACAACGACTTCGGCCACATCGCCGAATTCAACAGCGGCTGGAGCTGGTGACACCTGCGGCAGCCAGGCGGATCTGGCCAGCATGATGCTGATGAAGCGGCCGCAGCCGGCCAGCCTGCAGTCTCTGCTGAGGAAAACTCGATTTACCAGCGTCGAGCTCAAAGTCATTTATCGACGCTTCAAGACAGAGTGTCCTTACGGTAGGGCTGGGGCGGAGCTTTTACCTGGATCTGCTCTATTTTGTTTTGCTTGAGCAATGTCACCCCAAAGAGATTGACGTGGCGGCTTATCAAAGAGATTTGGGTGGCGGTTCATCAAAGAGATTGGGGTGGCGGCTCATCAAAGAGATTGGGGTGGCGGCAGCTTATCAAAGAGTGGGTTGGTGGCTCATCAAAGAGATTGGAGAGGTGGCTTATCAAAAGAGATTAGGGTGGCGGTTCATCAAAGAGATTAGCGTGGCGGCTTATCAAAGAGATTTGGGTGGCGGTTCATCAAAGAGATTGGCATGGCGGCTCATCAAAGAGATTGGAGTGGCGGCAGCTTATCAAAGAGTGGGTTGGCGGATCATCAAAGAGATTGGGGTGGCGGCGGCTCATAAAAGGCCCTGTGCAACAATGGCAGCTAATGAGGAAATCAGTATTGAAATTTATTGGCAGTAAAGTCAAGGCCTTGTAGTTGATGGCAATTGGCAAGCTATAAGTAGTTAATCAAGCAAAAAAGGCTTTGAATTGAAGATCTATTATCGGGTCATTTTGTCATAAAAAGTGGCATAAATTGCAGCGCAAAGATAGAACACTTAACTTAATCAGCGAATATCACTGGAGAACCGGAGTTTAATATTAATAGTGCAAATCGTCAGTGTAATAAAGCTGGCAGTAAAAGTCTGCTGGCTTTTGGCTATGAATTATGCATGTATTGCCGCATTTTTATGCCTCTTGCCTCGCCAGCCGTGGCTCTAGTGGCATAGAATGGCCCTTGCCAGGGAGCTAGTGAAAATCTCCAATGCCATGCACCAGGAGACTCACAAAGCATTGAGCTGATCAAGAGAATGAAACAGATAATGGAAAACAAAAAATGGTAATGAATGCGTTAGAATTAACTTGCATGGTGAGACAGAAGTCTTCCTACCTCAGGCCTGCACTGCAGCAGCACTATATTGACATTCTTGCATTATTGAAGGCAGTCATTCTCTCCCCTAACCAGTGTTCCACTCTGGCTAACCATGTACAGTTGCTCCACACCAGTAGCGCAACCAGAAAATTTTTTAGGGGGGGGGATTCTGGAGAGTAAAGACCCAAGGGGGCGGAGGGGGTGGCTCTGTATTTTGGCAAAAATTCGCTTGGTCCCCCCTTTGATTTTTTCAGGTCTCCGCCTAAGGGGGGGAGTCAGTGCTCCACACACCCCTTGCTTTTTCTTGCTTTCCACTAAAATGTACATTTCCTGCACGCCAATTAAGTTCCCCCCTCTCTCTCTCCACTGAATGTACATTTCCTGCACGCCAATTAAGTTCCCCCCTCTCTCTCTCCACTGAATGTACATTTACTGCACGCCAATTAAGTTCCCCCCTCTCTCTCTCCACTGAATGTACATTTCCTGCACGCCAATTAAGTTCCCTCCTCTCTCTCTCTCCACTGAATGTACATTTACTGCACGCCAATCAAGTTCCCCCCTCTCTCTCTCCACTGAATGTACATTTCCTGCACGCCAATTAAGTTCCCCCCTCTCTCTCTCCACTGAATGTACATTTACTGCACGCCAATCAAGTTCCCCCTCTCTCTCTTCACAGGATGTACATTTACTGCAGCACGCCAAACAAGTACCTCGCTCTCCCCACTGCATACCAGCATACATACCCTTCCTTATGCCTAATGAATCAAAACTTACTCCATGCCGCTTTGCTTCCTTATCGACTCAAGTTCTCGAAATTCCCAGCCAGTCTGTTGCCCTTCACAAGTGCACTGAAGTAGCTGCTTAGTCTATAGCCCAATCAAGCCAAATCAATCTTCTGAAGCATTATCAATGCTATTGACGCAGAAGTCTTTGCATAGTTGGCGAGATTTTCTTAAGAAAACTGCAGCTCTCTCAGCATTAGCAGCACTCAGACAATCGATGACGCTGAGAAGCTACTTTAGCTACTGCTGTCAAGATCTCTACAACATAGGATAGGAGAAAGCCGTCAATCGATTGAGGGTCTCACATGGAGCAGAATTGCTCAAGAGTCCAGTCTACGTATCGATGAATGGTTGCTGGATTAGTAAAAGGGGCCCAGCAACTCACTAAAACCCAGCTTTTAAACCTGCTGCTTGCTGCTCCGCAGAAATAAGCACTATTCCTTAGCCGTCTTAAGTCTTTCTTGACTATCCACGCAGTCAGAGCTCTGAGCGAAAGCGCCCTCTCTGCCCTCCGGCTCAACGAAAAAGAAGAGAGTTGCCATCGCCCCAGCCCACTTGTTCAGGGCTTTTCTCTCAATTAACATTCCCAGGGCACTTCATTGCCTGCTGAGACCTTCAGAACTGCGCTTCCGGGATTCTTAGGCCAGGCGTGGTGTAGCGTTGTGCATACCTGACCCAGCGGGGCCACTTCTGTATTATTCATGTCCTGGGCTTGGGATCCGAAAGGCCCCCTCAACTATTGCACCGAATTGCTATCTCGGTGGCTTGCCCAGCTGGAGAGATACCTGCCGGTGCTTTTGGCTCTTTACCTTCAGTAGAATGCTGACATTGGGCAGTGAAGCAGTACAAGCTAACATTCCGCAAATCCACTGGCTTTGCAGTAACCTGCTGCGTTTTGTACTTTAATAATGAGCCTAATGCATGGAATGCTTCAGCCTTGAACATGGAACTCTTCTTGTCTGTTCTGATCTGTTCTGCTTCTGCTTCTGCTTCTGTTTCTGCTTCTGCTTCTGCTTCTGTTTCTGCTTCTGCTTCTGCTTCTGTTTCTGCTTCTGTTTCTGTTTCTGTTTCTGTTTCTGTTTCTGTTTCTGCTTCTGCTTCTGCTTCTGTTTCTGCTTCTGTTTCTGTTTCTGTTTCTGTTTCTATTTCTGTTTCTGTTTCTGTTTCTGTTTCTGTTTCTGCTTCTGTTTCTGTTTCTGTTTCTGTTTCTGTTTCTGTTTCTGTTTCTGTTTCTATTTCTGCTTCTGCTTCTGCTTCTGTTTCTGTTTCTGCTTCTGTTTCTGTTTCTGTTTCTGTTTCTGTTTCTGCTTCTGTTTCTGTTTCTGTTTCTGTTTCTGCTTCTGCTTCTGTTTCTGTTTCTGTTTCTGTTTCTGTTTCTGTTTCTGTTTCTGTTTCTGCTTCTGTTTCTGTTTCTGTTTCTGTTTCTGTTTCTGTTTCTGTTTCTGTTTCTGTTTCTGTTTCTGCTTCTGCTTCTGTTTCTGTTTCTGTTTCTGTTTCTGTTTCTGCTTCTGCTTCTGTTTCTGTTTCTGTTTCTGTTTCTGTTTCTGTTTCTGTTTCTGTTTCTGTTTCTGTTTCTGTTTCTGTTTCTGTTTCTGTTTCTGTTTCTGTTTCTGTTTCTGTTTCTATTTCTGCTTCTGCTTCTGCTTCTGTTTCTGTTTCTGTTTTTGTTTCTGCTTCTGTTTCTGTTTCTGTTTCTGTTTCTATTTCTGTTTCTGTTTCTGTTTCTGTTTCTGTTTCTGTTTCTGTTTCTGTTTCTGTTTCTGTTTCTGTTTCTGTTTCTGCTTCTGCTTCTGTTTCTGTTTCTGTTTCTGTTTCTATTTCTGTTTCTGTTTCTGTTTCTGTTTCTGTTTCTGTTTCTGTTTCTGCTTCTGTTTCTGTTTCTGTTTCTGTTTCTGTTTCTGTTTCTGCTTCTGCTTCTGTTTCTGTTTCTGTTTCTGTTTCTGTTTCTGTTTCTGTTTCTGTTTCTGTTTCTGTTTCTGTTTCTGTTTCTGTTTCTATTTCTGTTTCTGCTTCTGCTTCTGTTTCTGTTTCTGCTTCTGTTTCTGCTTCTGTTTCTGTTTTTGTTTCTGCTTCTGCTTCTGCTTCTGTTTCTGTTTCTGCTTCTGTTTCTGTTTCTGTTCTGTTCTGTTCTGTTCTGTTCTGTTCTGTTCTGTTCTGTTCTGTTCTGTTCTGTTCTGTTCTGTTCTGTTCTGTTCTGTTCTGTTCTGTCTCTGTTCCGAGTGCCCACCCGAACCCCGGCCTGAATCCCGCAGGCGTCATGCACGAGGAGATCCTGGAGCACATTCTAGCCCAGATCTTCCCGCTGGGCAACGCGCACCTGTTCTCCCATTTCGTCTTCTGCTGCTTCGACGTGAACCGGACCGGCTCAGTAAACTTTGAGCAGTTCGTGCTCTGCCTGAACATCCTGCTGAAGGGCAGCCGGGAGGAGCGGCTGCGCTGGATCTTCAACATGTACGACATCAACAGGGACGGCGAGATCAACCGGCGCGAGCTGCAGGAGCTTGTCGGCGCCGTTTTCGAACTGCTCGGCGCCCGAGTGCGACCGGCTGTGTCTCCCGGCGACATCGAACGTCATACTGGCGAAGTTTTCTGTCGACTGGACACCGACGGCGACGGAGTGATCAGCTGGGAGGACTTCCGGGCTCACTTCCGCCGGAACCCGCAGCTGGCAGCCGAAATGGACGCCCTGCTCACCCCTATTGCTTAAATTGGAGGAGCTCAGGAGGCTTCGGTTGCATTGACAACTCAAGTAGAAGGGCGCTGCACCAAATATCTTAGCAAGTCCCCGACAAGTTTCTTGAATAAAAGTTACTGAAGGTATATTATAGGGGAGCGGAAATGCTTAAAATGCAATTGTGCTCTCTAAGTGGAGTGTGCATACGAGTACGATAGAAAAACTTGTGAGCGTTCCTCGCTCCAGAAGGTGAGACATATTGTGACTTTTAATGAGATTTAAGATTTGCACGATCTGCGGTGTAAGCTTGCCATGGACAGCTGAAGCAGAAGGTCCCTGGACTCGCAATTCGTGCAAATCTTACTGGAGGCCCCCAGGTATTCGCTGCTCTCTGTATCTCCCTCTCCGTATCTCCCTCTCCGTATCTCAATCTCCGTACGTATCTCACTCTCTGTATCTCCCTCTCTGTATCTCCCTCTCTGTATCTCCCTCTCTGTATCTCCCTCTCTGTATCTCCCTCTCTGTACCTCCCTCTCTGTATCTCCCTCTCTGTATCTCCCTCTCTGTATCTCCCTCTCTGTATCTCCCTCTCCGTATCTCCCTCTCTGCGTATCTCCCACTCTGTATCTCCCTCTCTGTATCTCCCTCTCTGTATCTCCCTCTCAGTATCTCCCTCTCAGTATCTCCCACTCTCAGTATCTCCCTCTCCGATCTCCCTTTCATTCTCTTCAAGCAAAGTCGCAACAACTGACTGTCTGAACTTCTGAATTAAAATAAAGCAAGTCTGAACGGGATTTGCCATTGACAAGTTCCGTCGAGAAAAATCCCATTTAGTAAATGCTCATCAAAATCAATCCCCAGAAAATTGGCTGACAATCCTTCTCTCAGGACAGCTGCAATTTGATTGGCTGATTCCCACCCCCAGAGTCCCCTTATCGCCCTCGCCTATTCCAAATGAAATGTACAATTGTACATTCACTTTGTGTTACTAAAAATAGCTCCCCCTCTCAGAACTGCAATATGATTGGCTGATGCACATCGTTAAGCCAAGATAACATCGACCTCCTCTGCTCTCAAACTTTAACGGGAAATGATGTAACCACGCTCTGGTCGCGGGATAGGGCATGGGAACTTTTTCGAAAGTGCCTCCTATCCCGTGCACCCCCTGCACAGAGCTGTCGAGACTCGGCCAGGTCTCCGACCAGGCCTGGAGACTCCCGCTCTGCTGCACCCCTCCTGCTGCCTTGGTTCCGTCTCCCCTGCCGCCACACCTGCCTTTCCGGAGCTCCCTACCCCTTTCTGCACCTCCCCCTCTACCCTATCTCTTCTGTTTTCCGCCCTATTCTTCCTGTACTTTCCCTATCCCCCCTCTTTTTGCCTCCCTCTGCACTCTTTTCCTGCGCTGTCCCCTCTTTCCCTGTGTCTACTTACAGTATTTTGTATGCTCACCGTCTCCCCATCCCCTCCCAAACTCCCAAACGGTGACGCAAGTCGTGTGACCCCTTCTCCCCCTCGGTGACTCATCGATGACTCATCCCCCTCTCTTGCGCAACCTTTTCTCACGCCATTGTTCTCCTCCCCAAATTTCTCATGCGACACCCACCCCACCTCCGCTTCTATTGTTCTCGTTTTTGATTCTTTTGTTCTCTCGACCCCCACCAATTATCACATTTCCTCCGATTTTCTCTTTCTTTTGTTCTCGTTTTCGCACCTAATTATCACCTTTTCCCCAATGTTTACTTTTCCATTGTTCTCAGTTTTCCCCAATTATCCCCGATTTCCAATTCCTTTGTTCTCGACCCCAGCCCTATTGTTCTCAATGTTTGCTTGCGCAACACTTTCGCGACCACCCGCTGCGCCAATTATCCCCCACCCCGCCTCCGGATTGCGCAATTTCTCTAATTCTCATGTTGCTATGCCGGTCTCATGCTTCTCATCATGACTCATTCTGACGTCATTCTGCCGGCAGCCAATCAGAGAGAGGGAGCCATGGTAACGACCTTGAGGAGGCGGCTGGGAGGTCTATAAAAGGAAGCGATTTCGGCATGAGAATCCTCAGAAGCGTTCCTTCTCGTCCTACTGTGGACTTGCTGTCAGACTGAGTTCTGACCCATTCGTCTATAAGACGAATCCCTGCCGGTCCGCGGTCTGTTACCGCCAAGTTATCCTTAGCTCCCCAAGTGAGCTCGCCTATCGGCCAGCGGTCTGAAACCGCCCAGCATCATCAGCATCGCCTGATCTACATCAGCGCCTCGTCGCTCCAGCGCATCGCCGCTTCACCGTCTGCTTGACTGCAGCCTACAGCCGCCCTCGGTCACTCCGCCTCTCTCTCTCTCTGTGCAGCTGCCGGTAAGTTCCTGCTACTAATTTGTGCTCTAATTGCCTTTGCTTATCCGGGGTTTGCCTATTTTCCATTGTCTGATTAGAGAGCTGAGCCAATTGTGATACCGTACTTTTTGCTGTATTTTACTCAATAGTGAAGCCGCCTAATTGCCTGATTATTCGCCTGAGGGCCTAATTATTAACTATTAACTAACTCCATCATTATTCACTCTTTAACCATCATTTCACTCATGGCTTGCTAAGCCTTTCTCCCGGGGTGGCAAAGCATAAGGAAGTTGGGTAAGCTAATGGCCTCTCCCCGTGCAAAGCCCGCCTGTGAGTGCGTGCTGCGGGGCCGTGTGTGCGTGCAGTAGAGGGATTAGCGAGTCTTGGCACAGAATGGCAGTAGAAAGGTTGCAACCCCATGCTGACGCGTCCCTTCGCCCTGAGCAATCTAAACTACAGACAGTACATGTTCGCCTCATACTACTCTTAGTAATCAAAGTCGTAAGTTAGCCTCGCTCACAGCCACAAAGGATCCCCTGCTGAGAAATCCTCCAGATTGAGCCCAGAGTTCCCGATCATGCCCCAAGCAGAGTCCCTGTACTCGGCTGCATGTGTCTCCCCTGTTAGCCTAAATCTCCTGGTAACCATCCCAGGCGGGGCTCTAGCCTCGAGAGGTCTGGTAGAAAGATCCAGGTGCGCCAGGTCACATAGAGTGGTGGCAGCCACTCGGTCATACTATTTTATTATTAACTTTTACTAAGCGTCTCTGATATTTGCTCTTATAGTGATATTACCGTCTATTCATTTCTCTCCTTTGTTACAATCTATTTTTTAGAAAATTTCAATACCATATTATAAAAATAAATGTGTAAATTACATCAAGAATGTAAAATCCCACAAATCTACGAGATTTTTGTAATTTGTGAGCAACACTCCATTCACCCCGATGTGGGTATACTCAATACCACTCCCCCATTTTTAATCATCCCTCAAACATTTCCGTGTAATCAATTATAAAACTGAAAATACTCTGCCTACACTACTGCATCTACTGAAATAAGTAGCGCTTTAGATTTATGACTTTTTAAAAAACCTCTGAAAAAATAAAAAGAAAAGTTCTAGTAACTTCGGATTTCAAATCAAGCCGTTTATGACGCCAAAGTTGAATTTGTAGCGTGAAAAATTTTATTTAATAATTAATTCGTGCTCCTTCAAAGTAGACAGATGTTGCAGAACAGGCAGCCATTGTTAACTATTGCTGACATCCTTTTCAGTTGCTGTCGGTAATCCAATTCCAGCTCTGCGGATGGCGCTCTGAAGTGCAGTTTGGAGCGGAGCATCAAGTTCAATTGCGAGTGTTCCTTTCCATATCTTTCCTCTCTGTATCTCCCTCTCTGTATCTCCCTCTCTGTATCTCCCTCTCAGTATCTCCCACTCTACGTATCTCCCTCTCCGTATCTCCCTCTCCGTATCTCCCTCTCAGTATCTCCTTCTCCGTATCTCCCACTCTCCGTATCTCCCTCTCAGTGTCTCCTTCTCCGTATCTCCCACTCTGTATCTCCCTCTCAGTATCTCCTTCTCCGTATCTCCCACTCTCCGTATCTCACTCTCTGTATCTCCCTCTCTGTATCTCCCTCTCTGTATCTCCCTCTCTGTATCTCCCTCTCTGTATCTCCCTCTCAGTATCTCCCACTTTACGTATCTCCCTCTCCGTATCTCCCTCTCCGTATATCCCTCTCAGTATCTCCTTCTCCGTATCTCCCACTCTCCGTATCTCCCTCTCAGTGTCTCCTTCTCCGTATCTCCCACTCTGTATCTCCCTCTCTGTATCTCCCTCTCTGTATCTCCCTCTCCATATCTCCCACTCCGTATCTCCCTCTCCGTATCTCCCTCTCCGTATTTCCCTCTCCGTATCCCCCTCTCTCCGTAGATTTCTCAGGCTGCTATTAGCAATCGTTTTCTTAATCAACAAACTTGAATGCTCCTATTCTGCTGTCTAAGCCTGAAGCCCAGTTCAATTCATCGGTTGATGACTCAACCCCTCCCCCCCCCTATTGAGCGTTTCTGTCTAAAAAGCTGCCTTTTAGCTTTTCTAATAACTGAAGTCGGACCAGGCGTGAATAATGGGATTGGGATAATTTCCCGAAACGAAAAACTCCACGTTGCTACATATGGATGATGTAGAGCTTTGGGAGCTCACTGCAATTTCTCAGTTTTGGTGGTGGCTAATTAGATAATAATTCCCCCAATTAATACAAGTAACCTAATCTGCAGGTGCTAGATTAGCAATCCATTGTATTCGTGCATCCTTGTGGGCTAGATTAGCAATCCATTCTATTCCTGCATCCTTGTGGGCTAGATTAGCAATCCATTCTATTCCTGCATCCCTGTGGGCTAGATTAGCAATCCATTCTATTCCTGCATCCTTGTGGGCTAGATTAGCAATCCATTCTATTCCTGCATCCTTGTGGGCTAGATTAGCAATCCACTCTATTCCTGCATCCTTGTGGGCTAGATTAGCAATCCATTGTATTCCTGCATCCTTGTGGGCTAGATTAGCAATCCATTCTATTCCTGCATCCTTGTGGGCTAGATTAGCAATCCATTCTATTCCTGCATCCTTGTGGGCTAGATTAGCAATCCATTCTATTCCTGCATCCTTGTGGGCTAGATTAGCAATCCATTCTATTCCTGCATCCTTGTGGGCTAGATTAGCAATCCATTCTATTCCTGCATCCTTGTGGGCTAGATTAGCAATCCATTCTATTCCTGCATCCTTGTGGGCTAGATTAGCAATCCACTCTATTCGTGCATCCTTGTGGGCTAGATTAGCAATCCATTCTATTCCTGCATCCTTGTGGGCTAGATTAGCAATCCATTCTATTCCTGCATCCTTGTGGGCTAGATTAGCAATCCATTCTGAGTTCAAATGAATCGCAGAATTGAACCACGGACTTACCCTCAGCCATCTCAATCAGCTTCATTTCTAATAGATGTTCAGCGACATTGCCGAATCGAGCCTCGGACCTCTTCCTGCCCGGATGCCACGAGTTGTGAAAGTGGACGCTGCGGAAGTAGGCGGGCCGGTCTTCGGAGGAGCCGCCGCCCCCGCCGCCGCCGCCCCCGCTGCTGCCACCCCCGCCGCCAGCCGGAGTCATCGACTGCTGCGGCTGCTGACTGCGACAGGCCGGTCCCCAGCTTCTGCACGGCATCAGGTTGAAGAAGCGTCGAGCTCTCGACAAAGTTGGCGAAGCCGAAGATGGCGGAGTAGCTAGACAGAGGCCGGTCAGCAGCAGCAGCAGCAGCGGCAGCAGGTGCAGCGGCGGCTGTCGTTTGTACAGCGCGCCATCGGCTGGCGAAGGCATGGCTGATGATGGAATAGTTTGAGCTGGCTGGTTCAATTGGATGACAGTCTCCGGGTCAGGCCTTCCAGATTGATGGCGAAGTTCGCGAGGGGCGGCTTGATTTTATTTTTGGCAGAGGGAATGCCCGGGGAATCAGGGGGATTGGCTAACTGGGAGTCGGGCCACTCATCCACTCGCTACACCTGGCTGCGATCACAGAAAATTGTTTTGAGTCACTGTTAGCCAACTCTGAGTTGATGTGAAACCTGGCACAGCTGCTGAAGCAGCTGTAGAACAAAAATGGATCACTGATTTCTGTTTCTTCGCCATCCACTTTGTCACTTTTTATCTTGTCACTCTCCACCTTGTCAGGTTCCGTCTTGTCACTCTCTCCCTTATCAGGTTCCGTCTTGTCACTCTCTAACTTGTCAGGTTCCGTCTTGTCACTCTCTCCCTTATCAGGTTCCGTCTTGTCACTCTCTCCCTTATCAGGTTCCATCTTGTCACTCTCTAACTTGTCAGGTTGCGTCTTGTCACTCTCTACCTTGTCAGGTTCCGTCTTGTCACTCTCCACCTTGTCAGGTTCCGTCTTGTCACTCTCCACCTCGTCAGGTTCCGTCTTGTCACTCCCTTCCTTGTCACTCTAGCTCTCTATCGGTCTCCGCACATCCCCTGCCTCTCTAATTAAGAAAAGATCAGGTAAAGTTCAGGTAAACCCATCATAGAATCTGTCAGTGAGCGGCGTTCATGAGGCACGGAGTTCAATGGGGATTCATGAGGATTTATAAAGCCAGTTAATTTTGATAATTTGATTACATGTTACTGACATTCCGTGCCCAATCCTGGCAACACGCAGAGCTCATGTATTTTTAACTTCATCGCAAAAATGATTATAAAAAATCCTCTGTTTAGAGGCGGGCCCAGTGCAAGCTTCTAATTTTGGCATCAATCCGACGTCATCTGCAGGCTTCGATTCAGCGCATTCAGAAACGGTTGGATGGATGAATGGATCACGAGAACGGGAAGGGGCCGGTTGAGTGCGGAAGAGTTTGGCTGACAAAAATTGGCTCAGAGCCAAGCTGCACGAGGCCGCGCGCTCTGGCGCACAGCGCCATCAAGCTCAGTTGAAGCTCAGTCACCCAGTGCAGCTGCACAGATTGACTGACCGAGCTCGCCCACGCATGCCTGGGAGGAGTTAGGGAACAACACACCTACGCTTTTGCCCTGAGGCGATTCTGCCCTGAGAGACTGACTGGGCGGGCTCGAAGAGACAAGCTGAGGGATTTGTATAGGAATGTTTGAAACTAAGAGAGATGGATGAATATGGAAAAAAGATCGAGAGGATGACAAAGAGAGAAGAGAGGTTGGCGGAGGGAGACGGAGAGGGAGGCGGAGGGAGACGGAGAGGGAGGCGGAGGGAGATGGAGAGGGAGGCGGAGGGAGACGGAGAGGGAGGCGGAGGGAGATGGAGAGGGAGGCGGAGGGAGATGGAGAGGGAGGCGGAGAGGGAGGCGGAGGGAGATGGAGAGGGAGGCGGAGGGAGATGGAGAGGGAGGCGGAGAGGGAGGCGGAGGGAGACGGAGAGGGAGGCGGAGGGAGATGGAGAGGGAGGCGGAGGGAGATGGAGAGGGAGGCGGAGGGAGATGGAGAGGGAGGCGGAGGGAGATGGAGAGGGAGGCGGAGGGAGACGGAGGGAGGCGGAGGGAAATGGAGAGGGAGGCGGAGGGAGATGGAGAGGGAGGCGGAGGGAGACGGAGGGAGGCGGAGGGAGATGGAGAGGGAGGCGGAGGGAGACGGAGAGGGAGGCGGAGGGAGACGGGGAGAGAGACTGAGGGGGAGACGGAGATGGAGAGGAATAGGCAGAGAGGTGCAGTCGCACAAAAATAATGGCTACATGATGCAGGTAAAAGTTATGTAAGGAACAATGGCGTGATCCCATCATCAAAACCGTGTGTGGGGGGTGGCATTTCCGCACAGGACAGCAGCTGATCAAGTGTTTAGTTGTCAACAGCAGCAGCAGCTTGAGCTACTCATGCAGATTAAACAGATGAAGCAGCTCCCTTGGCCGTTGCCATTGGTGCCCGAGCCCAAACAGTCGCCAAGGCGGACAGTGCAGGGAAATCCAAATGAGAATGAGCGGAGAGCGTAATGTAAAAGCATGAAAAAAGCAAACCATGCAATGAACACTGGAAGCTCCATGCCACATGTACTGCAGAGCGCAACAGCCCAATTATGAAATTATTATTCATAAAATTTATTAATCTAAATAATCGCGGTGGCCTAAGAAATAAGAAACAAATTTAGTGCTTCAAAGCTTCTGCAGGTGCCGGGCAATGGTTTGTTTCTCAGAAAAGATTTGATCGAAGCTTATAAACATACTGAAGGTATAGTGGCGGAAAACCACTGGAATATTGAAGAAAACACAGTTAGTAAAATCAGGCAGTTCCCAGTGAAACTGGATGAAGCAATAGCAGTGGAAGCAACAGGTGGAGCAGGTGAGAGGAAAAAACAATGCTGGACAGCTGTTGGTTCGATGCCAGACTCCGCAGGCGCTGGGGTGAGTACGCAATTTACAGTTTACATACAGTACACACAGATACTGGAATAACTAGATGAGCCACTCAGCACATTTGCGTGAAAGCTACTTTCAGTTCAGTAGTAAGTTAAACAGAAGCATTTTATTGTATTTTTAAAGCCAAGGCTCTTTTCATTGGCTTTTACCCCCCCCCCAGCCTTAAACCCTCCAACCGCGCATTTTCACACTACCCCCCGCGCACTCCAACTTTTATTGCCTTTCTCGGAATTCCAGCCTAAAGCTGCCATGTACATAGTGGACTGGCCAATGTACATTATGGCTGAACCAATTAGCAAGCTGTTTACGCCTGCAAGCTTGAGCTTCTAAACTTATCAAAGTCATCTCAGCTGGCTTTATTTTATAAAATAGCTTATGCATTCTTCTCTGCTACTGAAAGTAGAAAGCTGCTTTACCATCTTGTCATTCTAGTATCTGTGCAGTACACTAGATACAGGTACAGATGAATGAGATCTATTTGAGGGGGGGGCTAAATCACAGTTTCTAGCAAATTCTCAACAATGATTAACAACAATAATAAAAAACCCGAGTAGATAATAACAGTACATGTGGATTACTAATCAGAGTTGGAGATTATGACAGACATTGCTTATTAAATGCTAATTAATCAAACCAGTTCACAGGCTTAACTAACAAATATTTGTTATAATAAGATTTTAGCTTTAGATATTAATATAAATTATTTACGCAGTAAATTTACACACGATAATTAAGGTTATTTTGCATAAATATATGCATACTACACTACTACAGATAAGTAGCATTAGTAAAAAACAAAAATAGAAATGGTTTTATATACCTTAAAAAGATATGTAAAAGAGAAAAAAATGGTTTGAGATTGTAGTCCCAATGAGCAGTTCACTTGGTCATGGTTTCTTAGAAAACCGACGAGATCCAGACAGCGCGCAAAATGAGCAGCAAAATTTTTAGATAGGGAATTTATTTCAGCTAGACAGGGTATCTTTGTCAACTATATAGATATTGGTAATTAGCTTCAACTCGATGGGGAATTATTTAGAGCTATATAGGGAATTATTTTGAACAAGATAGGGAATTATCCTAAAATAGATGGGGAATTATTTATGGCCGGAGTCAAACGGGGGTCACACGGGGGTCACACGCGGGGTCACTTCTGGTTCGGCTGAGCGTACAGGTCGGCCACAGGCCGGAAGTCCGGCCCCCAGCGGTGCAGCTCGCCGTAGTCCTGGCTGCGGTCGCTGTCGCCGCTGCACACTGAGCTGAGGTCGCCGGCCTCGCTGCCCTGGCCTTCGTAGCCGTAGTCCAGGGTGTACTCCAGCGCATCTGCCGGACCGTCGGGCGCATCGTCACCAGCCGGCGGAGCCCGCGACAGCGGCTGGACAAACTGAACAGGCGGCGGCGGCGGCGACTCCGGCGCCCGTTTGAAAGTCGGGACGCCGTTCGGCACGCGCAGCAGCTGCAGATCGAAGTTCCTCGTGTCCTCCTCGCCGGCGCCGTCCTCGTCGTAGGCGACGACGTTCTCCCTGGTGTCCTTGTCCGGCTCCAGCAGCGGCTCGCCCATATGGCGCCGGCGGCACCACCAGACCAGCAGGGCCAGCAGGATGACCAGCACCAGGATGCCCAGCACCACGGCGACGATGATGCCGGCTCCGGCGACGGCGAACACCGGGACATTGCGGACCTCGCAGCGGGAGCCCGAGAAGCCGGTGAGGCAGCGGCAGGTGAGGGCCAGGCCGCCACCGGGTATGCAGTAGCCGCCGTTTTGGCACGGGTTCAAAGGGAAGCACGGGCTGGCGTAGCACCTGGGGAAATGGTGATGGGGTTGTGGGATCTGGTGATGGGATCTGGATGATGGGATCTGGGTGATGGGATCTGGTGATATGATCTGGGTGATGGGATCTTGGTGATGGGATCTGGATGATGGGATCTGGGTGATGGGATCTAAGTGATGGGATCTGGTGATGGGATCTGGATGATGGGATCTGAATGATGGGATTTAAGTGATGGGATCTGGTGATGGGATCTGGGTGATGGGATCTGGTGATGGGATCTGGTGATGGGATCTTGGTGATGGGATCTGGTGATGGGATCTGAGTGATGGGATATAGGTGCTGATATCTGGTGCTGGGATTTGGTGCTGGGATATGGGTGATGGGATCTGGTGATGGGATCTGGGTGATGGGTTGTGGGATCAGGTGATGGGATTTTGGTGATGGGATCTGGATGATGGGATCTGAATGATGGGATCTCATCATAGAACCATGGGATTTGCATTTTGCCTGTTCGTCTTCCTGTGCTAGTAACCATAACAACGGAGGCCAATATAGACTCACCGGTCGCCCCGCATGGTCCAGTCGGGCAGGCAGCCGCACACGGTGCTGCCGCTGGGCTGCAGGGTGCCCAGGCACACCTGGTTCTGCGGGCAGGTGGCGCCAGCCGGGCAGGCACCAACGCTGGGGTCGCTGCACCGGCTGACCAGAGATAAGGCGGAACGGCGGAACAGCTCGGCCGCCGGGCTGCTGACGGCCGAGTCCGCCGGCAGGAGGGCGGAGTTGACGAGCGGTCCGGCCAGGCAGGAAGACTGCAGATCGTCCTGCGGCGGCTGCACCGTCACCTGGAAGGACGGGAGGGCGGGTCAATCGAATTGCTCATCTGGAGGGTATGAACTACGATTCATAATTGGCGAATCGTAAAAACGACAGGAGTGAATGAGTCATACAACTGAGTGAGGCATATGAGTGAACGAGTCATAAAACTGGGTCATAGGAGTGAATGAGAGGTGAATGACTCATACAACGGAGTGATTCACAGGAGTGAATGAGTCATACAACTGACTGAGTCATAGGAGTGAATGAGTCATACAACTGAGTGAATCATAGTAGTGAATGAGTCATCCAACTGAGTGAGTCATAGGAGTGAATGACTCATACAACTGAGTGAATCATAGTGTTGAATGAGTCATCCAACTGACTGAGTCATAGGAGTGAATGAGTCATACAACTGAGTGAGTCATAGGAGTGAATGACTCATACAACTGAGTGAGTCATAGGAGTGAATGACTCACAACTGAGTGAGTGAATGAGCTCTGAGCACAAATCCAC
>NIVC01000983.1:32500-230000 GCA_002269645.1 Macrostomum lignano
ACAGTGTTTTAATAACCTATCAGGATAGTGTATGAGCCACTGGACTTCATATTTTATGAATACGCTGGGCTAAACAAAAGCTGTTACCTCGAAATTTTTAACTTTCCTACAGAAGAATCCCCTTACTCCCCTTTCTTCACCTCTCCTCTTTTTTCCTCTCTCCACTATTTCTTCTCCCTTCTCCCTATTTTCCATCTCTTCCCCTCTCCCTTCTCTTCTCTTCCTCTCCGACTTCTCTTCTCTTCCTCTCCTACTTCTCTTCCTTTTCTTCCTCTTTTCCTTTTCCTCCTCTCTTCCTTCTCTTCCTCTCTTTCTTTTCCTCTTCTCTTCCTCTCTTCCTCCTCTTCCTCTCTTCCTCCTCTCAGCCTTTTCCTTCTCTCTTCCTTTTCTCCTCTCCTCCTTTTCCTCCTCTTTTCCTTTTCCTCCTCTCTTCCTCCTATTTCTCTCTTGCTTCTCTCCTCCTCTTCCTCTACCCCCACCCCACCCCTTTTTCTCTCCCTCTTTCCCGCACTCACTTGGTAGACAAGCTGAAGAAAGTCCGCCCAGCGGACACACCCCGTCCGAGGTCGAACCTGGCCCAGGACTCAGCAGCGCCGACAGGCTGGTAGGTGAAAGCGGAGTTGGCCGCATTCTTATCCGGGTCGGTGGCGAACATCTGGCTGGGCAGCAGCACAGTGCCTGAGGGCGCCGAGTCCAGCACAGTGAGCGAGTAGGGCTCCACCAGCCTGGGCGGAGAGTCGTTCACATCCCGGATCGTCAGGCTGATGGTGGCCGTGCCCGTGCCGCCACGGCCGTCCAGGGCCAGTATGGAGTAGGCGTGCACAGCATCGTCCGAGTTGGCCGGGTTCCAGATCTCCCGGTCCAGGGGATTCCAAATTAACACCCTAGCTGAGCTGGCGGACAGCTTCACAATCTGAGATGGGGAAATGATGGGGAGATGAGAAGACGACTAAAAAAATAGTTAACGGGACTAGCTAACTGACTGACTGATTAACTAGCTAACTGACTGACTGATTAACTAGCTAACTGACTAACTAACTAATTAAATAACTAACTAACTAACAATCTAACTAACTAACTAACTAACTAACTAGCTAACTAACTAACTAATTAATTAAATAACTAACTAACTATCTAACTAACTAACTAGCTAACTAACTAACTAACTAACTAATTAAATAACTAACTAACTAACAATCTAACTAACTAACTAACTAGCTAACTAACTAACTAATTAATTAAATAACTAACTAACTAGCTAACTATCTAACTGACTAACTAACTAACTATCTAACTAACTAACTAGCTAACTATCTAACTGACTAACTATCTAACTAACTAACTAGCTAACTAACTAACTAACTAATTAAATAACTAACTAACTAACAATCTAACTAACTAACTAACTAGCTAACTAACTAACTAATTAAATAACTAACTAACTAGCTAACAATCTAACTGACTAACTAACTAACTAACTGACTAACTAACTAGCCAAATAACAAACAAGCAAATAGGCCACGATACAAATTCGAACCCGGGGGCTTTGACTCAATGGTTGGATACTCCCACCAGCTCTTTCTCTCAAGTTAGTTACTAACCAAGCACCAGGATTCTGTGCCCATAACAAGCAGAATAGCATGTATTACATTTATACGCAAGGTTTCGAACCCAGGAACTCTATCACACTCTGTCACCCAGGCAACAACTTGGGAGACTAAATCCGCGCACCTTGAGATTATTGTAGGGATCGCTCGCCGGGTCCACATAGATTGTGAAGTTGGTGTCCACCGAATCGGCATCCGTGACGCTCAAGGTGGTCACTAGCGTGTCGGCTGCGGCGTTCTCCAACAGACTGGCAGAGACAGTGGCCGGATTTATCACCGGGCTGTTGTCATTGGCCTCCGTCACGAGGATAGTGAATGTCTTGGTGGCGGCCGCTGTTTTTCCGTCAGATACCTGAGCGGAGGGAGGTGAGCGGGGCTGATGTTTGCAATGTTGGCTGGCTGGTTTCTATGGTGACTGATAGGTTTGCCATAGGGACTAATAAGTTGGCCATGATGGTTGATTGGTTGCTATGGTAGATGATAGGTTGCTATGGTGGATGATAGGTTGATATGGTGGCTGATGGGTTGCTATGGTGGCTGATTGGTTGCTATGGTGACTGATGGGTTGCTATGGTGACTGATTGGTTGCTATGGTGGCTGATGGGTTGCTAAGGTGGCTGATGAGTTTGCCATGGTGACTGATGGGTTGCTATGGTGGCTGATGGGTTGCCATGGTGACTGATGGGTTGCCATGGTGACTGATAGGTTGCTATGGTGGCTGATGGGTTGCTATGGTGGCTGATGGGTTGCCATGGTGACTGATGGGTTGCTATGGTGGCTGATGGGTTGCTATGGTGACTGATGGGTTGCTATGGTGACTGATTGGTTGCTATGGTGGCTGATGGGTTGCTAAGGTGGCTGATGAGTTTGCCATGGTTACTGATGGGTTGCTATGGTGGCTGATGGGTTGCCATGGTGACTGATGGGTTGCCATGGTGACTGATATGTTGCTATGGTGGCTGATGGGTTGCTATGGTGACTGATGGGTTGCCATGGTGACTGATGGGTTGCTATGGTGGCTGATGGGTTGCTATGGTGACTGATGGGTTGCTATGGTGGCTGATGGGTTGCTATGGTGGCTGATGGGTTGCTATGGTGACTGATGGGTTGCTATGGTGACTGATTGGTTGCTATGGTGGCTGATGGGTTGCTAAGGTGGCTGATGAGTTTGCCATGGTTACTGATGGGTTGCTATGGTGGCTGATGGGTTGCCATGGTGACTGATGGGTTGCCATGGTGACTGATATGTTGCTATGGTGGCTGATGGGTTGCTATGGTGACTGATGGGTTGCCATGGTGACTGATGGGTTGCTATGGTGGCTGATGGGTTGCTATGGTGACTGATGGGTTGCTATGGTGGCTGATGGGTTGCTATGGTGGCTGATGGGTTGCTATGGTGACTGATGGGTTGCTATGGTGACTGATTGGTTGCTATGGTGGCTGATGGGTTGCTAAGGTGGCTGATGAGTTTGCCATGGTGACTGATGGGTTGCTATGGTGGCTGATGGGTTGCCATGGTGACTGATGGGTTGCCATGGTGACTGATAGGTTGCTATGGTGGCTGATGGGTTGCTATGGTGACTGATGGGTTGCCATGGTGACTGATGGGTTGCTATGGTGGCTGATGGGTTGCTATGGTGACTGATGGGTTGCTATGGTGGCTGATGGGTTGCTATGGTGGCTGATGGGTTGCTATGGTGACTGATAGGTTGCCATGGTTACTGATGGGTCCAGTAGCGCCAAGAAAAGCAAGCACTGCTTTTCCTCACCTGCACATTAACAGTGTGGGATTTGATCGCAGCGGGGGCGTCAAAGTCCAGCGGGTTGGCAACAATCAGGGCGCAGCCGTCAATGTCGGGCACGTTGGCCACGCGGAAATAAGTGGAACTGCCGGCGGACAGCGAGCACTGCAGCCTGCCGGAGTCGGCCACGTCCGCGTCCTGAGCGAGGGCCACCACGGCCGTGTCGTTGACGCCGACAGCCTCGGACACGGACAGAGCGGCCGGCTGGCCGGACACAAACGAGGGCGAAGTGTCCGACGCGTCCTGAATATGAACTGTGACAGTGCCTGTGAGGTTCCTCAGGCCGTCCGACACCTGAGAAAATGTTGAGACGGAGCTAATTAAAAACTATATTTACACATTAGTGCCATAATAAAGTAATGTTAAAACGCATACAGTCTACTTTAAGTAGTTTCAGTCTAGACCCTAAATTGGCATGACTACCCTTTAACCGGAAAAACAAAAACAATGACAAAAGTTATTTATTCTACTGCTAGTAGTTTAAAAATATATTTTTATGTATTCAAATATTTTTCGTCTACTATTAGTAGTTTATAATTGACAGACGGAATGAATAAAAAAACTGAAAAACTGACCAACACGCGGAACTGAAACCGACGATTGGGCGCCTTCGGCGGCGGGTTCTCATAGTCGAACACCATCCTCGGTCTCAGTTCACCGTTCGACGCCAGACTGACGTACTCCGGCGCCTCCTGGCTGCCTGCGGCGGCCGGCAGCAGGTTGTAGGTCAGCGAGTTCAAGTCCGGATCGTAGGCTTTGATGGTGGCGAACACGTTAGCTATGGGGGTGTTCTCGGTCACGTTGAGGTTCAACGATGAAGTCAGGAAGATTGGCACTTTGTCATTGGCGTCAATCGGGAGCACCTCGACTATCAGGTAGCCGCGGAGTACGCTTCTGCATAGTTTGAGGATTTTTATCCCAATAATTATTATACTTGGTATTTGGCATTCTAAAAGCATAGAAAACAACTATAAGTATACTTAATAGCACCCCAGCCAATCAGAACAGGGCTCTTACCTATCCTTAGCACCCCAGCCAATCAGAATAGGGCTCTTACCTATCCTTAGCACCCCAGCCAATCAGAGCATTGTCTCACCTATCAGTAGCACCCCAGCCAATCAGAGCATTGTCTCACCTATCCGTAGCACCCCAGCCAATCAGAGCAGGGCTCTCACCTATCTGTCGCAATCGCATTGAATCGAAAGCGATCCTGGCCGGGCAAGAAATTAATCCTATTCACGGATCCCGAGAAGCTGAGCATCCCAGTAGAGGGATTGATCTCAAACCGAGGCGTGCTGCCAGGTAGGGCGAAGTAGCCGGCAGAGGAGAAGGCGACAGCGCTACCAGAGTCGGTCTTGCTAGGCTGCACTAACTGCATCTGGCCCGGCGAGGCGTTCTCGCTGATATTGGCGATGGTCAGCAGGTGCGAGCCGCCGAAAGTCGGCCGGAAATCGACAACATTGGACAGGCTGACCGTGACGGTGGCCGTGGTGCGGAAAATTCCGTCAAACGCCACGTAGACCAGGCTGTAGCTGTTGGGCACCTCGTCGTAGTCCAACGGCCTGGCTACGTAGATTTCTCCGGTGGCAAATTTAACGCCAAACGTGTTGCCGGGGTTGCCGCCCACGATCTGGTACTGGATGATGGGGTTCAGGTCCGCGTCCGAGGCCGTCACCTGCGGCGCGGTTTGAGTTGGACTTAGGATTTGAGAATCATTGAGTACAAATGGAGTCCGGATCACCAGTATAACAAAGAAATTTTGAAGGGCCATCTTGGATAATAAAAATAAAAAATAAGGCTTCGGAAAGTACTTGTACGGTTGCAATTACGGTTTTGAGGTTGCAATAAACAAACTTGGAAACTGCAATCAAACGGGAAATGATTGCAAGCACGAGATTTGAGATTGCAACCGGGGATTTGAGACTGCAACCAATGGATCTGAGATTTCAACCAATGGATTTGAGATTGCAACCAATGGACTTGAGACTGCAACCAATGGACTTGAGACTGCAACCAGATGACTTGAGGCTGCAATCAAATAGATTTGAGATTGCAACAAAGGGATTTGAGATTGCAACAAAGGGATTTGAGATTGCAACAAAGGGATTTGAGATTGCAACAAAGGGATTTGAGATTGCAACAAAGGGATTTGAGACTGCAACCAATGGATTTGAGACTGCAACCAATGGATTTGAGACTGCAACCAGATGACTTGAGGCTGCAATCAAATAGATTTGAAATTGCAGCCAAATAAATTTGAGATTGCAACAAGGGATTTGAGATTGCAACCAATGGATTTGAGATTGCAACCAATAGATTTGAAATTGCAACCAATGGATTTGAGATTGCAACCAATGGATTTGAGATTGCAACAAAGGGATTTGAGATAGGTAAGCGCTTTAGAATCCAAGACATGAATAGTCTGAGATTGCGCAATCCCATTAGCGGTGGTGGCATTGATCCACACTACTAAGTCGAGATTGCGACAAGGGGACCGGCCACTCACCTGAGTGATCACCCGACCCAACGGCGTGTCCTCAGGAATGCCGCCAACAGTGAACGAGCTGGCGTTGAACACTGGCGGATTGTCGTTGATGTCCGACAATGAGATGCGGATGTTCAGCGTGGCCTTGTTGGGGCTGGGCCGGATGCCGGCCAGCACGGAGGCTGCCCGGTCGGTGGCCTCCACCGTGACGGCGTAGGGCAGGCTGCGGGCCTCCCGGTCGAACACCAGGCCGGACCGGGTGAACAGCTCGCCAGTGTTGGCATCGATGTCGAACATGACGGCGTCGCTGACCGACGCTAACGAGTAGGTGACGGTGCGGTAATCCACCACCTGATGCCGCGGAGGGAGAGGCAGGCCAGGTGTATTGTTGAACTGCATGTACACTTGATGGGATCAAGAAGGACAGCTGACCATCCCAGAGATAGGTCGTAATAAAAAGTTGGTCATTACCCTCATTGAAAAACGGAAATTTCCATGATTGACATTTTAAGGAGTTATGCAGCTTAACTAGTGGCAAAAAGTTACAATTTTTCCTGCTCCCTTCATATTTCTGAATTTCAGCGGCGAATCCAGGGGGTCAAGGAGCGGGGAGTCAGTCAGTTACTTCCTGGATCGGCTCCTGGTCAGACAGGAAAAAGACATATAGACAGACAGATAGACTCTAAAGCAGACAAACAGACAGACAGACAGACAGACAGGCAGACAGACAGGCAGACAGACAGACAGACAGACAGGCAGACAGACAGACAGGCAGACAGACAGACAGACAGACAGACAGGCTCTCACCGTGTCGTAGTCGAGCGCGGCCACCCGACTGACGAGCTGCCTGGTGGACGGTGTCTGGTTAAAAGTCTCGGGAAAGATGGCATTCTTAACGGAGTCGGTGGCGAAGAACAGCGGCGCCCTGTTGTTCGTATCGCTGATGGTGATGTTCAGTCGCACGTCGGTGTAAATCTCGCCAATTTTGTCCGATTTTACGTTGGAAGCACAGCGCAGGTGCAGCAGAAGGTAGGGCGTGACGTTGTGCTCGTAGCCGCTGTCGGAGCCCACGAAGACGCCCTGGTTGCTCTGCGTGGTCACGTTGTAGTCGGCGAAGCGGAAGTTCTGCCCGCTCGAGGGATTGGTGATGGCCCGAGAGCCGAACACGAAACTCCAGCTGAACTTTGCCGACACGGCCAAGGAAGGCAGGCTGGCCGTCATGTTCAGAACGTTGGTTTCACTGTTGGCGTTCTCCATGATTTCCAGCTGGTAGCCGGGCGGCGTTCGAACTGGGATTGTAGGGGGAGGGAGAAGATACAAGTAAAACGAGGATTTAAGACTGACGGGATTCTGTGCTTGGAAGTAGTGGAGCGGTCGTATTTGAGGTAGATTTCGGGGAAGGTAGCGAGGTTTAAATACCTGAGACCTGAGACAATTCTGACCCATTCCGCTGACAGGCACGAACTCATACGCTCACACAGAGTTGGGCGCTTACCAAGAACAGGCGGCAGCAGGTCCTGGTTGCTGGTCAGGAACACGCGGACAACAACTCTGGGCCAAGCGACGCCGCCTGTTGTCAGGGCAACCGGATTGAAGGCTTCCACTATGAGCTCCACCAGTGTCGGATTGTCGGCCTGGAATGATCAAGGGGTAGACGGGAACTGGTCTTGAGCATGTGTACATTGGGGGTAGACGGGAACTGGTCTAGAGCGTGTGTACATTGGGGTGGACGGGGACTGGTCTAGAGCGTGTGTACATTGGGGTGGACGGGGACTGGTCTAGAGTGTGTGTACATTGGGGGTAGACGGGGACTGGTCTAGAGCGTGAGTACATTGAGGGGTAGACTGGGACTGGTCTAGAGCGTGTGTACATTGGGGGTAGACGGGGACTGGTCTAGAGCGTGTGTACATTGGGGGTAGACGGGGACTGGTCTAGAGCGTGTGTACATTGGGGGTAGACGGGGACTGGTCTAGAGCGTGTGTACATTGGGGGTAGACGGGGACTGGTCTAGAGCGTGTGTACATTGGGGGTAGACGGGGACTGGTCTAGAGCGTGTTTACATCGGGGAGGAAGCAAAACTCACTGCAGGCGCTGTGGTAGTGAACTGATTTTGAACCGTGATGACACCCTCTTGAGTAGTCGTATCCTTATTAATTTGAAAGAAGCTGGTCGTATTCACCAGCCGGTAATTCACCACGGCATTGTTGCCAGCGTCGGGGTCGTAGGCGAACACCCGGATGACCTCGGTGCCGGTGGGTACATTGTACATGATCACCCTGGTGTAGTCGATGCTGTCGAACTCGGGCGCGTTGTCATTGACGTCGGTCAGGACGATTTGAAATGTGCACAGCGAGCTGAGGCTCGGCGTGCCTGCAATGAAAGCAAACATTTTGGAGTGTGCAGTTTGAACAGAGTAGTACTACTAATAGTAACTAGTGCTGTTCACTAGTGGCACGATACGCACAAATCAATTAAAATACAGACAGGTTTAAAAATCACTAAATAAAAATCAGAGAAATGGTTCCACAAGCATTGGTGTACGGGACAAGCATCGTATAAAAATGGCATATAATCTGGAATAACTTTCAGAACAGTCAAAACCTGCCAACCCACCTGAGATCCCACAGCTGCTAACCCACCTGAGATCCCACAGCTGCTAACCCACCTGAGATCCCACAGCTGCTAACCCACCTGAGATCCCACAGCTAACCCACCTGAGATCCCACAGCTAACCCACCTGAGATCCCACAGCTGCTAACCCACCTGAGATCCCACAGCTAACCCACCTGAGATCCCACAGCTGCTAACCCACCTGAGATCCCACAGCTAACCCACCTGAGATCCCACAGCTAACCCACCTGAGATCCCACAGCTGCTAACCCACCTGAGATCCCACAGCTAACCCACCTGAGATCCCACAGCTGCTAGCCCACCTGAGATCCCACAGCTAACCCACCTGAGATTTAACTGCTAACTGATACATTTAATCAAAGCCGCACATTTCAGTAACAAAATATTTGACTTTCGTGACAAATTACAGTTAACTAACACTTCATGTTTCCGTAGTAAGTAAATGACATTATTAACAAAGCTACATAACACTGGCTACACTATCATTAAAATTTCACTATTATAATTAATAACTAAATCAATTGCAGACGGGTATAAATCAATTCAGTATTATTTTGTTCATCAAAATTTGAGCAGTTGAAACGGGGCAAAGAATGTAGAAAGTTCAATCTCTGCGATACCTACCATGAGCTAGCGGCTTAATTTAAACACCTAAAGAGAAAAAAGGCAAAAAAGTACAATACAGCATGTGCATTAAATAAAAAAGAATTTTTACAAATCTATATTCTACAACAATTAAATGTTAGTAACAAAGATTAATAATAACATGTGAGTAGTACAAAAACATTAACTATAGATAACAGGTAGAGAAAGATATGAACTAATAAACCTATTAAATAGACCTATTATATAATAGAGCTTAATATATAGCGTCAAGCGGCTAGGAAGGTGAGGAATGCGAAAATAAAAAGTAATAAATAATTATATAAGCTACCGCGCACAAACCTGATGGAGACTGAGGAGCTGAAAGTTGAGTTGTGTTTAGTTTAGATAATATATTGCTAATGTCAATGTGCACTTCTACATGCGTTATTAAACCAAACAACTAATTAAAGCAGTTAAACAAAATATGAAATTTAATGAATTGTTGTGCTTTCATGACTGTCAAGTGCTTTTTGTGCATTAAATTTATATCAGTTATATCAGCGGCACTATTGAGTCACGGAATGCAGCACTGTTGAGTCACAGAATGCGGCACTATTGAGTCACAGAATGCGGCACTGTTGAGTCACAGAATGCGGCACTGTTGAGTCACAGAATGCGGCACTATTGAGTCACAGAATGCGGCACTATTGAGTCACAGAATGGAGCACTATTGAGTCACAGAATGTGGCACTATTGAGTCACAGAATGGAGCACTATTGAGCTACAGAATGTGGCACTGTTGAGTCACAGAATGCGGCACTATTGAGTCACAGAATGTGGCACTGTTGAGTCACAGAATGTGGCACTATTGAGTCACAGAATGCGGCACTATTGAGTCACAGAATGTGGCACTGTTGAGTCACAGGATGTGGCACTGTTGAGTCACAGAATGCGGCACTATTGAGTCACAGAATGCGGCACTATTGAGTCACAGAATGCGGCACTATTGAGTCACAGAATGTGGCACTATTGAGTCACAGAATGTGGCACTGTTGAGTCACAGAATGTGGCACTATTGAGTCACAGAATGTGGCACTGTTAGTCAGAAAATGCGGCACTATTGAGTCACAGAATGCGGCACTATTGAGTCACATAAGGCGACACATTAAATCCAAACGTTAGTTTCGCACTCAATTACATTATGAGTATTTAGTTAGAACCAGCACCCGCAGAAGCTACTCACCCTCATCCCTTGCTTGAACGGTCAGCCAGATCGCATTGGGATTGAAGAATCGGAAATTGTTGAACTCCCTATCGAGCACCTGAGTGCTGGTCAGGGCCGCCGTGTTGGCATCAATGCTAAAGTACAAGCTCTGAAAGATGTCGTTTTTAACCAGACTGTACACAACTCGACCGTTGCTACCCGTATCAGCGTCTGTAGCAACCAGGTCAACAGTTGACACTGGGCTGCCAGGGGGCAAGCCCTCCCGAAAGCTGACCGGAGAGGTCGGGCAGGCCCGGAAAACTGGCGCATTTAAATTCGCGTCGCTGATGGTGATTGACAGGTTAGCCACGGCGCTGTTGAGTTTGGCGCCAACGGCTGGACAGCCGCCTGGGCAGGTGCCGCTGTCCACAGCCATCACCGGCACCGTGTAGGAAAAGACGGTCACCCCTCTCAGGTCGGAGGCCACCTTCACTTGGCCTGTGGTCGGCTCCACCTGGTTAAAATTAACACTTGTGGTTTTAAATTTCAGGTGATTGAAGGACTCATTGCCTACTTACAGTAGCAGCTAAGGAGCGATTCTTATGCCAGTTGAGGGGCGATTCTTATGCCAGTTGAGAGGCGATTCTTATGCCAGTTGAGGGGCGATTTTTATGCCAGTTTAGGGGCGATTCTTATGCCAGTTGAGGGGCGATTCTTATGCCAGTTGAGGGGCGATTCTTATGCCAGTTGAGGGGCGATTCTTATGCCAGTTGAGGGGCGATTCTTATGCCAGTTGAGGGGCGATTCTTATGCCAGTTGAGGGGCGATTCTTATGCCAGTTGAGGGGCGATTCTTATGCCAGTTGAGGGGCGATTCTTATGCCAGTTGAGGGGCGATTCTTATGCCAGTTGAGAGACGATTCTTATGCCAGTTGAGGGGCGATTCTTATGCCAGTTGAGGGGCGATTCTTATGCCAGTTGAGGGGCGATTCTTATGCCAGTTGAGGGGCGATTCTTATGCCAGTTGAGGGGCGATTCTTATGCCAGTTGAGAGACGATTCTTATGCCAGTTGAGGGGCGATTCTTATGCCAGTTGAGGGGCGATTCTTATGCCAGTTGAGAGACGATTCTTATGCCAGTTGAGGGGCGATTCTTACGCCAGTTGAGGGGCGATTCTTATGCCAGTTGAGGGGCGATTCTTATGCCAGTTGAGGGGCGATTCTTATGGCAGTTGAGGGGCGATTCTTATGGCAGTTGAGGGGCGATTCTTATGGCAGTTGAGGGGTGATTCTTATGGCAGTTTAGATGTTTAGAGCAACGTCTAGGCTTAGAGCTTTTGTCTATGGCTGAAACTGATAAATGTGACGCCAGAACTTGTCGAAAAGGCATCAAGATATGCAAATTATAAATTTCTCAACTGAAATATACTTACTCGAAACAAAGCCGTCCCAGTGAATGGAAACGTGGTCACCTGGGCGCCAGCGTTATTAAAGTAATAGCTGATATCGGAGTTATCACCATCCTGGGCCTGCAGCTGGTACACTATGCTATCAACTGGCACAGTCTTCGATATGGTGGCCTCGCCGTTGCTGATTACCGGCGCTTTATCGTTTCTATTAGCAACGGGAATGATAACGCTGGCAGTCTGCCTGGCAACCGAGCCCAGCCCGTCAGTAACGGTGATGCCGAATTCGTATTGCCGAGATCGCGGGTCCAGAGATTCATAGTCCATTTTCCTGTAGGGGATCATGCGGTTATTGGGATTTTTTTATTGCGCTGCTCAAATCTTAGGTGAATTCGGCTTGCCCAATCCGCTGACTCCCGAGCAATCATTTGAAGGGAGAAAGGAAGGGAGGACTTAAAGGGAGAAAGGAAGGGAGGATTTGAAGGGAGAAAGGAAGGGAGACTTAAAGGGAGAAAGGAAGGGAGACTTGAAGGGAGAAAGGAAGGGAGATTTGAAGGGAGAAAGGAAGGGAGACTTGAAGGGAGAAATGAAGGGAGACTTGAAGGGAGAAATGAAGGGAGACTTGAAGGGAGAAAGGAAGGGTGACTTGAAGGGAGAAAGGAAGGTGAAGGGAGAAAGGGAGACTTGAAGGTAGAAAGGAAGGGAGATTTAAAGGGAGAAAGGAATGGAGAGAAAGAGAGACAAGAAGGAAGATAAACGAGAGGGAAGGTAGGATTGATGGAGAAGTGAGAATGAGCGAGAACAATGCGCAAGCATGCCAGGACTCACTTAAGCACTTTGATGAGCGCATTCTGAGTAGCCGGGTCGGTCTCAACGTAGAAGAACGAGCTCTGCGCTCCGGTTAAAGAGTAGCGCAACTGCTTGTTGGGCAGAGTGTCGGCGTCGATGGCGGCCACAGTGAGCACCGTGTCGTTGAAGGCCACGTCCTCGGCGACATTGGCAGCGGGCAGGTAGTAGTCCAGGTCGAAAAATGGCCGGTTGTCGTTTACGTCCAGCAGGTTAACAATCACCTGAGGGCGTTGAGAATAGGCAATGGTTATCTACAGTGCCTCTTACACTAGCGCTGCATTTTTCTCTGTACTCTGTTCGGAGTCTTTGGCCTCACTCTGTCTTACTCTTAAGCCTCACTCCGTTTTACTCTTGAGCCTCACTCCGTTTTACTCTTGAGCCTCACTCTGTCTTACTCTTAAGCCTCACTCCGTTTTACTCTTAAGCCTCACTCCGTTTTACTCTTGAGCCTCACTCCGTTTTACTCTTGAGCCTCACTCTGTCTTACTCTTAAGCCTCACTCCGTTTTACTCTTAAGCCTCACTCCGTTTTACTCTTAAGCCTCACTCCGTTTTACTCTTAAGCCTCACTCCGTTTTACTCTTAAGCCTCACTCCGTTTTACTCTTGAGCCTCACTCTGTCTTACTCTTAAGCCTCACTCTGTTTTACTCTTAAGCCTCACTCCGTTTTACTCTTAAGCCTCACTCCGTTTTACTCTTAAGCCTCACTCCGTTTTACTCTTAAGCCTCACTCCGTTTTACTCTTAAGCCTCACTCCGTTTTACTCTTAAGCCTCACTCCGTTTTACTCTTAAGCCTCACTCCGTTTTACTCTTAAGCCTCACTCCGTTTTACTCTTGAGCCTCACTCTGTCTTACTCTTAAGCCTCACTCTGTCTTACTCTTAAGCCTCACTCTGTTTTACTCTTAAGCCTCACTCCGTTTTACTCTTAAGCCTCACTCTGTCTTACTCTTAAGCCTCACTCTGTTTTACTCTTAAGCCTCACTCCGTTTTACTCTTGAGCCTCACTCTGTCTTACTCTTAAGCCTCACTCTGTCTTACTCTTAAGCCTCACTCTGTCTTACTCTTAAGCCTCACTCTGTCTTACTCTTAAGCCTCACTCTGTCTTACTCTTAAGCCTCACTCCGTTTTACTCTTGAGCCTCACTCTGTCTTACTCTTAAGCCTCACTCCGTTTTACTCTTGAGCCTCACTCTGTCTTACTCTTAAGCCTCACTCTGTTTTACTCTTAAGCCTCACTCCGTTTTACTCTTGAGCCTCACTCTGTCTTACTCTTAAGCCTCACTCTGTTTTACTCTTAAGCCTCACTCCGTTTTACTCTTGAGCCTCACTCTGTCTTACTCTTAAGCCTCACTCTGTCTTACTCTTAAGCCTCACTCTGTCTTACTCTTAAGCCTCACTCTGTCTTACTCTTAAGCCTCACTCTGTCTTACTCTTAAGCCTCACTCTGTCTTACTCTTAAGCCTCACTCTGTCTTACTCTTAAGCCTCACTCTGTCTTACTCTTAAGCCTTACTCTTCTGTCTTACTCTTAAAGCCTCGCTGTCTTATTCTTAAGCCTCACTCTGTCTTACTCTTAAGCCTCACTCTGTCTTACTCTTAAGCCTTACTCTGTCTTATTCTTGAGCCTCACTCTGTCTTACTCTTAAGCCTCACTCTGTCTTACTCTTAAGCCTCACTCTGTCTTACTCTTGAGCCTCACTCTGTCTTACTCTTAAGCCTCACTCTGTTTTACTCTTAAGCCTCACTCCGTTTTACTCTTGAGCCTCACTCTGTCTTACTCTTAAGCCTCACTCTGTTTTACTCTTAAGCCTCACTCCGTTTTACTCTTGAGCCTCACTCTGTCTTACTCTTAAGCCTCACTCTGTCTTACTCTTAAGCCTCACTCTGTCTTACTCTTAAGCCTCACTCTGTCTTACTCTTAAGCCTCACTCTGTCTTACTCTTAAGCCTCACTCTGTCTTACTCTTAAGCCTCACTCTGTCTTACTCTTAAGCCTCACTCTGTCTTACTCTTAAGCCTCACTCTGTCTTACTCTTAAGCCTTACTCTTCTGTCTTACTCTTAAAGCCTCGCTGTCTTATTCTTAAGCCTCACTCTGTCTTACTCTTAAGCCTCACTCCGTTTTACTCTTAAGCCTCACTCTGTCTTACTCTTAAGCCTCACTCTGTTTTACTCTTAAGCCTCACTCCGTTTTACTCTTGAGCCTCACTCTGTCTTACTCTTAAGCCTCACTCTGTCTTACTCTTAAGCCTCACTCTGTCTTACTCTTAAGCCTCACTCTGTCTTACTCTTAAGCCTCACTCTGTCTTACTCTTAAGCCTCACTCCGTTTTACTCTTGAGCCTCACTCTGTCTTACTCTTAAGCCTCACTCCGTTTTACTCTTGAGCCTCACTCTGTCTTACTCTTAAGCCTCACTCTGTTTTACTCTTAAGCCTCACTCCGTTTTACTCTTGAGCCTCACTCTGTCTTACTCTTAAGCCTCACTCTGTTTTACTCTTAAGCCTCACTCCGTTTTACTCTTGAGCCTCACTCTGTCTTACTCTTAAGCCTCACTCTGTCTTACTCTTAAGCCTCACTCTGTCTTACTCTTAAGCCTCACTCTGTCTTACTCTTAAGCCTCACTCTGTCTTACTCTTAAGCCTCACTCTGTCTTACTCTTAAGCCTCACTCTGTCTTACTCTTAAGCCTCACTCTGTCTTACTCTTAAGCCTCACTCTGTCTTACTCTTAAGCCTCACTCTGTTTTACTCTTAAGCCTCACTCCGTTTTACTCTTAAGCCTCACTCTGTCTTACTCTTAAGCCTCACTCTGTTTTACTCTTAAGCCTCACTCCGTTTTACTCTTGAGCCTCACTCTGTCTTACTCTTAAGCCTCACTCTGTCTTACTCTTAAGCCTCACTCTGTCTTACTCTTAAGCCTCACTCTGTCTTACTCTTAAGCCTCACTCTGTCTTACTCTTAAGCCTCACTCCGTTTTACTCTTGAGCCTCACTCTGTCTTACTCTTAAGCCTCACTCCGTTTTACTCTTGAGCCTCACTCTGTCTTACTCTTAAGCCTCACTCTGTTTTACTCTTAAGCCTCACTCCGTTTTACTCTTGAGCCTCACTCTGTCTTACTCTTAAGCCTCACTCTGTTTTACTCTTAAGCCTCACTCCGTTTTACTCTTGAGCCTCACTCTGTCTTACTCTTAAGCCTCACTCTGTCTTACTCTTAAGCCTCACTCTGTCTTACTCTTAAGCCTCACTCTGTCTTACTCTTAAGCCTCACTCTGTCTTACTCTTAAGCCTCACTCTGTCTTACTCTTAAGCCTCACTCTGTCTTACTCTTAAGCCTCACTCTGTCTTACTCTTAAGCCTCACTCTGTCTTACTCTTAAGCCTTACTCTTCTGTCTTACTCTTAAAGCCTCGCTGTCTTATTCTTAAGCCTCACTCTGTCTTACTCTTAAGCCTCACTCTGTCTTACTCTTAAGCCTTACTCTGTCTTATTCTTGAGCCTCACTCTGTCTTACTCTTAAGCCTCACTCTGTCTTACTCTTAAGCCTCACTCTGTCTTACTCTTGAGCCTCACTCTGTCTTACTCTTAAGCCTCACTCTGTTTTACTCTTAAGCCTCACTCCGTTTTACTCTTGAGCCTCACTCTGTCTTACTCTTAAGCCTCACTCTGTTTTACTCTTAAGCCTCACTCCGTTTTACTCTTGAGCCTCACTCTGTCTTACTCTTAAGCCTCACTCTGTCTTACTCTTAAGCCTCACTCTGTCTTACTCTTAAGCCTCACTCTGTCTTACTCTTAAGCCTCACTCTGTCTTACTCTTAAGCCTCACTCTGTCTTACTCTTAAGCCTCACTCTGTCTTACTCTTAAGCCTCACTCTGTCTTACTCTTAAGCCTCACTCTGTCTTACTCTTAAGCCTCACTCTGTCTTACTCTTAAGCCTCACTCTGTCTTACTCTTAAGCCTCACTCTGTCTTACTCTTAAGCCTTACTCTTCTGTCTTACTCTTAAAGCCTCGCTGTCTTATTCTTAAGCCTCACTCTGTCTTACTCTTAAGCCTCACTCTGTCTTACTCTTAAGCCTTACTCTGTCTTATTCTTGAGCCTCACTCTGTCTTACTCTTAAGCCTCACTCTGTCTTACTCTTAAGCCTCACTCTGTCTTACTCTTAAGCCTCACTCTGTCTTACTCTTAAGCCTCACTCTGTCTTACTCTTAAGCCTCACTCTGTCTTACTCTTAAGCCTCACTCTGTCTTACTCTTAAGCCTCACTCTGTCTTACTCTTAAGCCTCACTCTGTCTTACTCTTAAGCCTCACTCTGTTTTACTCTTAAGCCTCACTCTGTTTTACTCTTGAGCCTCACTCTGTCTTACTCTTAAGCCTCACTCTGTCTTACTCTTAAGCCTCACTCTGTCTTACTCTTAAGCCTCACTCTGTCTTACTCTTAAGCCTCACTCTGTCTTACTCTTAAGCCTCACTCTGTCTTACTCTTAAGCCTCACTCTGTCTTACTCTTAAGCCTCACTCTGTCTTACTCTTAAGCCTCACTCTGTCTTACTCTTAAGCCTCACTCTGTCTTACTCTTAAGCCTCACTCTGTCTTACTCTTAAGCCTTACTCTTCTGTCTTACTCTTAAAGCCTCGCTGTCTTACTCTTAAGTCTCGATTTCTTACTCTTAAGCCAAGCAAAAGTACACAACTCACCTGAGCAGTAGTACTCAGCGTGCCATTCTCCGTACAAGTGACGCTGAATCGCCACTGCTTCTCATTCGCCGGCTTATCGTAGTCCTGCGCCGAAGTCAGAGTCAGGATGCCCGTGTCGCCGGCCAGGGTGAACGGCAGGCCGGCAAGGTCAGGCGAGGTCAGCCGAACCGTGGACCAGATGTTGTTGAGGCTGGCGCAGCGAATCACTCCAGCCTGCTGCCCGGGCAGGGTGGTCTCCGGGAAGGTGAGCACGACCGGATCTCCGGCTAGTTGGGGATTCTGATAGTCCACGCTGACCACAATGGGAGCGTAGCCGTAGCGATTCTGCCAGCCGATTGGCGAGGTCCGGTCAGCGTTCGAGTCTTGCACCTGCATTGGCGTAGAGGCGGGCCATACGAGTTGAGCCGCTTGGATCCACTGCTGAGTTCTCGTCCGGCATAGCGGCTCCCAACCCAATATGTACCTTTGTTTGTTTGAGCTCAATTACACATAAATATCTTATCCTATACGGTACACACTCCCTACTCTCTTTCCAATCTCACCCTAACTCTCTTTCCAATCTCAGCTTGTACATCAGCAAACCTCAACCTCCACTCGGAACAAAAAGCCCGAAAAGCCACCAACCTGAACGGCCAGCCGGTAGGACTTGCCGGCAGTGAACGCCTCGTTGCCAACGGTAACCAGGTAGCCCAGGTCGGACACAATCCGGAAGCGACCCTCGGCCAGAGCCTCCGTGCCCGGCGCCAGCGCGAACGACAGACTGGAATCCGAGTCGGCATCGGCGCCGATAAATTTCGACATGACGCCGGAAGGTCGCACAGTGGAGCCGGCCTTTGTAGCGGTCTGCTGGTAGAGCGACGACCGGAAAACCAGAGGCAGGCCGCCATCGAACGGGCGCTGGATAACCGGCATCTCGTCGTTGGCTGGTTGAACATCGATTCGGTAGGGCAGCTCCACCGCTGGACAGATTGGGGTGGGGAGAGATCGGTGAGATTTGAACTCGTGATAGCCAGGGCACAGTGAAGTGTACATGCCTAACGATAAATAAAGTTAGGACCTCTGTACACTCTTGTGTGAGTGTGTGCCTGTGCGTATGACTGCGTACGTATCCGCGCGCTTGTGTGCCTGCTCAGGGGAGTCGGCGGAATGGGCAGTAATGCCTCTAGCCGGTTGAGTGACAATGTCGCTTATAAAGTGCGCTAAGGTGCACATTGTCAGTGTCAGATGGTGTTAGCCCCTCTTGCCTTGTTTTTGTCTATCTTCCTCGTAAACTACCGGAGGTTCGTATTGAATAACCTTTTTGACACTACTCACTATTAGTCTATGTAGGCTGGGTTTCTTTAAGCATCAGAATCACAATTTGGACTCAAATGGCCAATTCAGGATGCCGACTCCATGTATACAGATTAATCAAAGTTGACAAACACAGGGTGACAATTTAGGATGCCAAAATTAAAACTGATGCGGCATGACACACGCCGTGACACAGATAAACCTAGGGTGTATGTGTAGGTTAGTAGATTAGCTGACATTAAACCTCTTGTTTTCATCCATTTTATGTATCCCTCGAGAGCCAATGGAAGGCTCCTGGTGGGGATGTCTTCGCGTTTCTAGTCTGGATAGCTACCAATTGCAGTCTCAGCCTCGACTCCACAGTATCTTTTCCTATCTCACTCTCTACTCTACAGCATCTCTTCCTATCTCACCCTCTACTAGGAATGGAACGAGAAGAATGCCAATCCGAGTTAGTCAGATTTTTCTCATTGACTGCATTTCTTCCTTGTTATACTACTCAGTATCTGTTATGAGTAGACAAGCTAGGAATATTATCATCGAATTATGAGAAACTTCCTAATGCCAATAAAGAAACAAGCACAATGTTCTGAAGACACGGCCTCAGCAACACGCGTGTGGCTCATAGTCACGCACTGCCAGTTAATATTTAGCAAGACTAAACAAAAGTGAGAACATGCATCTCATTAGCGTTGGCGTGCATAAATTATCAGAAGAATGTCGAGCTACTTTTCCGCCCGTCGAACTACCACGGAGGAAGTTCCCTTGACAATAGTTTTTGTTTTTGCCGGAACGGAGCAACGCAGGCACACGAAATTCCAAGAACACGGGTCTGCCCTTTTGTCCCCCCCTTCCAAGACCTTCTCAAACAGAGAAATACAAAAGTTAAAATCAACATAGATTATAATAAATTCTTTGACGCGTTTCGGTCCAACAATGACCATCTTCAGGGTCTGGTGTATTTTTAACTCACACAACAACTTTATAAGTGAACAAATGTTAACTGTACAGTCCAAAGGGCATGTCATGGGCAGAATTTTCCAAAATGTTAAGCATAGATTGCAAGTACATTGTTCAGACTAGTGCCTTTACTTAGAATACCTTGAGCAAATGGCCCGCACCACTATGGGAGAGCTGAATATTCAGATTAGGTTTTTGGTCTTTAATGTACATGGATTCAAGTATGTTGAGCCTAAAATCAGTTCTACACCGATCAATAATTTTAAACTGCTGAGTTTGCTCAATTTCGCAACAACTGTTGCAACAGAGCAGGTGGTCTTGGATAGCCGACCTTTTTAACCAATGCTCTCTGACTCTGGTGTACAGGTGCCTTTTAGTTTTACCTATATAGGTAATGTTCTGGTCAACAGAACAAGAGAACTTATACACAACACCTGCCGCCAGAGCAAGAGTGCAGTATATAGGTATATATACTGCATACTGCATATATAGGTATATAGGTAAAACTAAAAGGCACCTGTACACCAGAGTCAGAGAGCATTGGTTAAAAAGGTCGGCTATCCAAGACCACCTGCTCTGTTGCAACAGTTGTTGCGAAATTGAGCAAACTCAGCAGTTTAAAATTATTGATCGGTGTAGAACTGATTTTAGGCTCAACATACTTGAATCCATGTACATTAAAGACCAAAAACCTAATCTGAATATTCAGCTCTCCCATAGTGGTGCGGGCCATTTGCTCAAGGTATTCTAAGTAAAGGCACTAGTCTGAACAATGTACTTGCAATCTATGCTTAACATTTTGGAAAATTCTGCCCATGACATGCCCTTTGGACTGTACAGTTAACATTTGTTCACTTATAAAGTTGTTGTGTGAGTTAAAAATACACCAGACCCTGAAGATGGTCATTGTTGGACCGAAACGCGTCAAAGAATTTATTATAATCTATGTTGATTTTAACTTTTGTATTTCTCTGCCTGCTAAAGCGTGCTACCTTACCTCAATTCTATTTTGAAATCAACGCTCGCCACAAGGATGTGACCGTCCCGTTCCTACGCAAATTTGAGCGCAATTCACATGCGCTTAACAAATGCCTGTTGGATCGCGGTTTCCTTGAGCGGTGCATCGAGCTACAGCTGTCGCCTAAATTTGTGAGATTCAAAACTCCAGACTCGACGGTGTTTGAAAATGTCTGTGAAGTTCATGAAGCTCTCATCCGAAGACAACTCAAGCTCAATGCCCAGAAAGCAAGAAAACTGCAAATTCAAACTCGAGGCTTCAAGCGAAAGCTGAAAGAAAAGTTGAGCTTCCTGACCTACGCCGTGCTCTCTCAACTCGTCTCACGAGCTGTGAATGTCCAAGCCCAACAAGACAAGACGAGACTGGAGGCAAAATTGGGTAGACTATGGCTCGAAAAGCAGACAAAGAGTCGTGCCCCAAACCCAGTCACTAATCTATCGAAGCACAAACTCTCTCCGGAAGAGCACCATTGCCTACAACGAGGACTCAGGCATCCGGTCTTACCACCCAAGCTCAACAAATTACATGTCGCTGCTGAAATCGAGAGTACCGTGGGTAAGTGCCTCTCGCTTAGTAATGCTGGAGACAATGGGCCGCACCAACTTGATGAAAGATTTAGAAACAGAATTATTGCTGATTTTGAGCAGTTTGTGACTCTTTCCCGCAACGCTATTGCTAGCAAGAAAAATAGGCTTACTCACAAGACCATGAAAGGCCTTAGGGAGAACAAAGAGATAAAAATTGTTAGCTATGATAAAGGATATGGCGTTGCCATCATGGACACTAATGATTACAACATGAAAATGAACGAGATTGTTCAAGACCAATCCAAATTCCATTGTCTGGGAGCAATAACTGAAGTTTCCACTGCGCATCCTGTTCTGAAAGCTGAGAGATCCCTGCAGAGTTTTTTGCGCAACCATGTGAAACAACACATTGAAGACGAAACTTTCAAACGCATCATGCCAAATGGCAGTCAGCCTGGTCAACTTTATGGCGTTTGTAAAATTCACAAACCAAACAAACCTCTTAGACCTATTGTTTCCATGATTAATACTGCTGAGTACCAATTAGCCAAATTTCTCGATCGCTTGATCAAGCCCACCATCCCACGTGACCATTCTATCAACTCGACCACTGACTTTATGAACCATCTGAAAGAGGTTACCCCAACTAACGAAGACTACGTTTGTAGCTTTGATGTGACCTCTCTGTTCACGCATGTTCCTCTGCAGTTTGCTATTGATCTGGCCGCTGACTATGTCTATGAGCATGCCCCTCCAAAATTCCCAAAAAGTACTTTCAGAAAACTTATGAACTTTGCCACCTCTGGTCTGTTCCTTTTTAATGATAGGTACTACCGCCAAACCGACGGCTGCGCGATGGGTAGCCCCTTGCGCCCACTCTTGCCAACATTTGTATGACTCATTGGGAGAAACAGTGGATGACCCTGCAATGTGCTCCTAGATTCTATAAGCGCTACGTTGATGACACCTTTGCCATTTTCAAAGGGGGATCGGATCATGAAGAGTTTCTTGCTGCTCTGAACTCCACTCACAAAAACATCCAGTTCACGGTTGAAGTTGGTGACAAGAAACTAACTTTCCTTGATGTTGACGTTGACATCCACTGTAATTCGGTTTCCACTAAAGTTTACCGCAAGCCCACTTTCACGAACTTGATGCTTAATTTTGGAGCTGTGTGTCCCAGACAGTGGAAAGTTGGCCTGATTCGTTGTTTGTTGCACAGGGCCTACACGGTTTGCAGCTCCTGGACCAATTTCAACATTGAAATTAACAATCTCACCAAAATTCTGAGAATGAATCAATTTCCCAAATGTCATTTGCAGTGAAATCATTTGACGAGAGTTTTGCTTCTGATAATCAATAGTTTCATCTCTAAAAAAATGACGAACAAACCGAGTTTTGCTTCTGATAAGGATGTGTTAAAAACTTGCCCGACCATGGTCCTGCCTTTCTATGGCAACTGTTCTAACCTGTTGAAGAAGAAAACTGAGAAAAGCTTCCGTAAATTCTTTAACACGCCTATTAAGATTGTTTACCGCACTGCTAAGGTCGGCCAATACGTTAGTAGACTGAAATCCCATGTTCCTCTTGCTCTGGCGGCAGGTGTTGTGTATAAGTTCTCTTGTTCTGTTGACCAGAACATTACCTATATAGGTAAAACTAAAAGGCACCTGTACACCAGAGTCAGAGAGCATTGGTTAAAAAGGTCGGCTATCCAAGACCACCTGCTCTGTTGCAACAGTTGTTGCGAAATTGAGCAAACTCAGCAGTTTAAAATTATTGATCGGTGTAGAACTGATTTTAGGCTCAACATACTTGAATCCATGTACATTAAAGACCAAAAACCTAATCTGAATATTCAGCTCTCCCATAGTGGTGCGGGCCATTTGCTCAAGGTATTCTAAGTAAAGGCACTAGTCTGAACAATGTACTTGCAATCTATGCTTAACATTTTGGAAAATTCTGCCCATGACATGCCCTTTGGACTGTACAGTTAACATTTGTTCACTTATAAAGTTGTTGTGTGAGTTAAAAATACACCAGACCCTGAAGATGGTCATTGTTGGACCGAAACGCGTCAAAGAATTTATTATAATCTATGTTGATTTTAACTTTTGTATTTCTCTGCCTGCTAAAGCGTGCTACCTTACCTCAATTCTATTTTGAAATCAACGCTCGCCACAAGGATGTGACCGTCCCGTTCCTACGCAAATTTGAGCGCAATTCACATGCGCTTAACAAATGCCTGTTGGATCGCGGTTTCCTTGAGCGGTGCATCGAGCTACAGCTGTCGCCTAAATTTGTGAGATTCAAAACTCCAGACTCGACGGTGTTTGAAAATGTCTGTGAAGTTCATGAAGCTCTCATCCGAAGACAACTCAAGCTCAATGCCCAGAAAGCAAGAAAACTGCAAATTCAAACTCGAGGCTTCAAGCGAAAGCTGAAAGAAAAGTTGAGCTTCCTGACCTACGCCGTGCTCTCTCAACTCGTCTCACGAGCTGTGAATGTCCAAGCCCAACAAGACAAGACGAGACTGGAGGCAAAATTGGGTAGACTATGGCTCGAAAAGCAGACAAAGAGTCGTGCCCCAAACCCAGTCACTAATCTATCGAAGCACAAACTCTCTCCGGAAGAGCACCATTGCCTACAACGAGGACTCAGGCATCCGGTCTTACCACCCAAGCTCAACAAATTACATGTCGCTGCTGAAATCGAGAGTACCGTGGGTAAGTGCCTCTCGCTTAGTAATGCTGGAGACAATGGGCCGCACCAACTTGATGAAAGATTTAGAAACAGAATTATTGCTGATTTTGAGCAGTTTGTGACTCTTTCCCGCAACGCTATTGCTAGCAAGAAAAATAGGCTTACTCACAAGACCATGAAAGGCCTTAGGGAGAACAAAGAGATAAAAATTGTTAGCTATGATAAAGGATATGGCGTTGCCATCATGGACACTAATGATTACAACATGAAAATGAACGAGATTGTTCAAGACCAATCCAAATTCCATTGTCTGGGAGCAATAACTGAAGTTTCCACTGCGCATCCTGTTCTGAAAGCTGAGAGATCCCTGCAGAGTTTTTTGCGCAACCATGTGAAACAACACATTGAAGACGAAACTTTCAAACGCATCATGCCAAATGGCAGTCAGCCTGGTCAACTTTATGGCGTTTGTAAAATTCACAAACCAAACAAACCTCTTAGACCTATTGTTTCCATGATTAATACTGCTGAGTACCAATTAGCCAAATTTCTCGATCGCTTGATCAAGCCCACCATCCCACGTGACCATTCTATCAACTCGACCACTGACTTTATGAACCATCTGAAAGAGGTTACCCCAACTAACGAAGACTACGTTTGTAGCTTTGATGTGACCTCTCTGTTCACGCATGTTCCTCTGCAGTTTGCTATTGATCTGGCCGCTGACTATGTCTATGAGCATGCCCCTCCAAAATTCCCAAAAAGTACTTTCAGAAAACTTATGAACTTTGCCACCTCTGGTCTGTTCCTTTTTAATGATAGGTACTACCGCCAAACCGACGGCTGCGCGATGGGTAGCCCCCTTGCGCCCACTCTTGCCAACATTTGTATGACTCATTGGGAGAAACAGTGGATGACCCTGCAATGTGCTCCTAGATTCTATAAGCGCTACGTTGATGACACCTTTGCCATTTTCAAAGGGGGATCGGATCATGAAGAGTTTCTTGCTGCTCTGAACTCCACTCACAAAAACATCCAGTTCACGGTTGAAGTTGGTGACAAGAAACTAACTTTCCTTGATGTTGACGTTGACATCCACTGTAATTCGGTTTCCACTAAAGTTTACCGCAAGCCCACTTTCACGAACTTGATGCTTAATTTTGGAGCTGTGTGTCCCAGACAGTGGAAAGTTGGCCTGATTCGTTGTTTGTTGCACAGGGCCTACACGGTTTGCAGCTCCTGGACCAATTTCAACATTGAAATTAACAATCTCACCAAAATTCTGAGAATGAATCAATTTCCCAAGAATGTCATTTGCAGTGAAATCAATAGTTTCATCTCTAAAAAAATGACGAACAAACCGAGTTTTGCTTCTGATAAGGATGTGTTAAAAACTTGCCCGACCATGGTCCTGCCTTTCTATGGCAACTGTTCTAACCTGTTGAAGAAGAAAACTGAGAAAAGCTTCCGTAAATTCTTTAACACGCCTATTAAGATTGTTTACCGCACTGCTAAGGTCGGCCAATACGTTAGTAGACTGAAATCCCATGTTCCTCTTGCTCTGGCGGCAGGTGTTGTGTATAAGTTCTCTTGTTCTGTTGACCAGAACATTACCTATATAGGTAAAACTAAAAGGCACCTGTACACCAGAGTCAGAGAGCATTGGTTAAAAAGGTCGGCTATCCAAGACCACCTGCTCTGTTGCAACAGTTGTTGCGAAATTGAGCAAACTCAGCAGTTTAAAATTATTGATCGGTGTAGAACTGATTTTAGGCTCAACATACTTGAATCCATGTACATTAAAGACCAAAAACCTAATCTGAATATTCAGCTCTCCCATAGTGGTGCGGGCCATTTGCTCAAGGTATTCTAAGTAAAGGCACTAGTCTGAACAATGTACTTGCAATCTATGCTTAACATTTTGGAAAATTCTGCCCATGACATGCCCTTTGGACTGTACAGTTAACATTTGTTCACTTATAAAGTTGTTGTGTGAGTTAAAAATACACCAGACCCTGAAGATGGTCATTGTTGGACCGAAACGCGTCAAAGAATTTATTATAATCTATGTTGATTTTAACTTTTGTATTTCTCTGCCTGCTAAAGCGTGCTACCTTACCTTCTCAAACAAGAATCAAGTCGCCAGCCTTTTCGAAGCGTCAAGATATTCACACTGAAATTGTTTGAAGAAAGCCAGATTTTTCCATGACTCCAAGCCACCAAACAAGCACGTCGACTAAATGTGTCTGCATCAGCTCTGACATCGTTGCTTTGAAGCTTCTAGACCTTCAACAGGTGGCACCAGGCGATTATGAGCATCATATTTCAAATTTTATGATGTCTCTGACATCTCTGACAGCGTCGACAGTTCCCCTGACGCCAATCAGGTGCCAAAACTTATTTAATGACACCGGCAAAACAAAGCCACACTACAACCTATTGAGTCCTATTAACTGTTACTATAATTAGATTGGCGAGAGCGAAAAGTTCACTCTCGGCATTAAGCAGGCTACTGGTAGGAGCTGGTACAACAGCGAGTGAAAAGCTCATATAGGAAAGGAAATGAATACAGACTAGAAGCAGAAGATTTGGGTTAGTGCAACAAAGTCATATACCGTTATTGAAGATCTTAAGACCAATTAAAGTGTGACGATGAAAAAACTAAAGCCTGAAAGAGAACTCTGGGACTGACTCTGCGAGAGCTGGTGAGGAAGTTCGATTAAGAAGGATCATTTCGTAATTAAGAATGGAATATATAAAAAAGAGAAAATTGAATAATAAGATTTGAAAATAGATACAGATGGAATCAGGAAACATAAACAGAGACAATAGAAAAGAGAGAAGAGCAGCGATAGACGAGTTGAGTAAAGATATGAGATAAGAGCAGAGAGATGAGATGCGATAGAAGAGATTGAGATAGAGTGTAAAGAATAGATGAACAGAGAGAGAGAGAAAGAGAGAAAGAGAGAGAGAGAGATTGAGAGAGAGAGAGAGAGAGAGAGAGAGAGAGAGAGAGAGAGAGAGAGAGAGAGACAGACAGACAGAGAGAGAGAGAGAGAGAGAGAGAGAGAGAGAGAGAGGGAGAGAGATTGAGAGAGAGAGAGAGAGAGAGATAGAGAGAGAGAGAGAGAGAGAGAGAGAGAGAGAGAGAGAGAGAGAGAGAGAGAGAGAGAGAGAGAGAGAGAGAGAGAGAGAGAGAGAGAGAGAGGTAGAATGCGATATGAGCAGAGAGTTGGCGGGGGGGGATCGTTGAGATAAGGGAGAAAAGATAATGGAGGAGATAAGCGAGGCGGTATAGATAGATCAGAAAGAGGGGAGAGAGAGAGAGTAGACAAGAGATAGAGTAGTGGAAAGCAGAGAGGAGATGAGAGCATGCAGCAAACAGAGGAACGCCCCAGTGCATATTTGGACAGCATAGAGTCGTGAGCAGCCACCCCATAGCCAGACCATACGCAGAGGTACACAAAGCGGCAATGCAGGAGTGAGTCACAGTGCTCATACGGTCTACAATAGTCCTCCACACCCACTGCTCTCAAACACAAGGCTTGGCCCTCCCGTGCCTCGCGTCCCTCTCCGTCTCTCCCGTCTTCTCCAAAAAGCGAAGCAGACGCAGAATTGCACTGCTGGCTGCTTTTTAAAAAATAAACTCAAGACCGCCCAGAAAGGGCGAGTAGGGCGCGGGCGCACCCAAGACAGCTCAGCTCTGTTTTGATTAACTAAGCTTAACTAATAATAAAACTATGCCATGCCTCAATAAATTTGGCTTAACACTGCCAGTGCAGATTGTAAATTTCGGATAACTTCTCCAGTTTTAACAACTATTATTCATATTATGAGCATAGCCATTGTAGCAATGAACTACGTGGGAACTATCTTTATTAAACCGCTTTAAATGATATGCTTAGTTTTTTTGAAATTTTACTAATTTAATAAACCGCCTTTTTCTTTGGTATTTTTGCTTGCTGTGGGCACCCACACGCAACGCCTTTGGCGACCGCCTCGCAACCAGCTCTAACGGAAATTTCCCAAAAGCCAAGTTCTGATAGTTAATGCGGCAGATCTGATTCAACACAGAAGTTATCTACATGGTTTGGGAATTACTGCACAAGGAGAGGCCCAACTCAAGAGACTTTGATGCGATCTGAATTGGCCGGTTTGGAAATTCAATTTTACAGTCACCCTCCAGACACACAATAAATTCAATTGGAGAAATCAGCGACCCACTAAAATCAATGCAAGTGGGGACACTCGAATCTGCTTCTCCTCCTCATCACCCGGATGCTGCATGTCGGGGACTTATTGAATTTCAATTTGGAGACTTTGCTCTCCTGATGAGGAAAATCTAGCATAGGGATAACTTGAGCCTTATTTAACTTGGAAAGCATTGCAATTTGCAATGGGCCTTGGTCAGAACTGGTCCAGTCCGGACAGAAAGATTACAGAATTCAATGCCGACTCACTACGTGCACCAATTGCCTGTCAATTTCCTGTTCACTCCTGCATTAGGCAGCTTCATCTGACATTCTTCAAGTCGAAAATTTTATGAATTGCTACGAAGCCGATTCTTCGCACGTGCCCATATATATTATAAATATTCGCAGGGGGGCGGTGTGCACCCTGGGGAACTTTAAGTAACATTGTCACACAACCGGCGAGAGGCATTACTGCCCATTCCGCCGACTCCCCTGAGCAGGCACACAAGCGCGCGGATACGTACGCAGGCACACACTCACACAGGAGTGTACAGCGGCCCTAACTTTATTTACCGTTAGGCATGTACACTTCACTGCGCCTTGGGGGTTGGCCCTCAAAGGGCGTTAATTGCATGAGCAGAGCCAAGCCGAGATTCCAATTCAGCCCCAAATTAATGTGACTGCACTTGGTTTGGCGCCGCGCCAGACCACTAGGCTACGGCCCCCTCCCCTCTGAGCACTACAAGCGCGCCAATACTGTACACAGGCACGCACTCGCACACACGCTCGCAGCGCGAGAGTCTAGTCTGCCGGCGCACACGCCTAATTAAAGTAATGGTAATTACCCGGAGAGAGAAGAGCGGGATGACTAGTCTATCTACTGGCCTAAAAATCTCAATTAAAAATAATTAAAGATACCATGCGGGGCCACTCCAATTATGAAATCAATACAGCAGGCTTCTAATACGTTTCGACCCAGAAAGCGGAGAGAAGTGAAATTTTAGTCTTGTGCTTGGCTGCCTATTGCCTCGATCTGCTTAGACAGGAAAAGTAAAGCCCCCAAAGACTGCGTGCTTCATCAGTTTCCACCCTCACTCAAGGATTGCACTCAAGTTATAGAGTTCACGCAAGACAATAAAAAATTATAATTGGCATTGCACATCCACTAAAATAGGTTGCAAAAAAGGCAATACTTCCTAGCATTTCTTTGCTAGCCTGCTTTGCGTCACTAAGCTACTCAGATGGTGCTGAATGGAATGCTGTGGGATGGGGATCAATGCTGTCGTTCTGAGGCGCCAGCACCGGAGGCGCCAGCACCGGAGGCGCCAGCACCGGAGGCGCCAGCACCGGAGGCGCCAGCACCGGAGGCGCCAGCACCGGAGGCGCCAGCACCGGAGGCGCCAGCACCGGAGGCGCCAGCACCGGAGGCGCCAGCACCGGAGGCGCCAGCACCGGAGGCGCCAGCACCGGAGGCGCCAGCACCGGAGGCGCCAGCACCGGAGGAGCCAGCACCGGAGGCGCCAGCACCGGAGGCGCCAGCACCGGAGGCGCCAGCACCGGAGGCGCCAGCGCCGGAGGCGCTAGCATCGGAGGCGCCAGCACCAGAGGCGCCAGCACCGGAAGCGCTGAGGTCCATCCCTGAACTAAACTAACCATGTACGCCAATGCAATCAGCGACCCCAGTAAGCTAAAAACAAGCAGAGAAGAAGCTCACCTGAGCCTGTGCTGTTCCAAACCCGCACCACAAAGTTTACAGCGCGGTTGGCGGCGACATCAAAGTCAAGCCGCTGGCCGGATCGTAGCGACACCAGGCCGCTAGACGGATTGATGTCCAGCGCAGCCGGCGCCGGACTGCTAGTGTCGTCGCGGAAGGCGTAGAAGGTGCCGAGCACCGAGGCAGCAGCGCTGAAGATCGGGGAGCCCGACGGCAGCAGCTCCGACACCGTCAGCACCTGCAGGCCGGGCCCTGTCTGGCGGCGTTGCCGCGGAAGCAGCGGCGAGTCAGCAGCGGGGGCCGCTTGGCGGCTGTCCACCGGCAGAGCGGTGGCGCTGTTGGTTGCCAGTAGCAACCAGCAAGATGCTGCTATTAGAAGCAGCAACATTCGAGAAGATGGCGCTGCCGCTGTTGTAGCTGTTGCCATTGGCAACAATGCCATTGTCAGGGCGCAAAGTAGGCGGACAACAATGCTGATAATTGAGCCTGGCTGTCTTAGCCGCGAGGCAATTTTAGCAGAAAGTTTTAGCATAAACTGTTGCAATATGAATGAGATTTCTATTCTTTGTCTAAATTGCTGAATGCATTTTGTCTAACAAAAGAAGATCACCAGGGTGGATTTTATTAAACAAACGAGTTTTGAGCAAAGTTTAGTATTGAATGTATATATGGCCAGATTAGAATAATTTACCAGAGAAACCTTCGCGGTTTGAAACTTGGAGTACATATTGATGAGTAATGATAACGATATTAGGTGGGAATTTTATTGCAAATCAATTTCATTCATGTTCATCATCTCTTTCATTTAAAGAAGCATTAAATAAAATACATATATTATTTACTCTTACAGTTATTGTATATAGTAATTACTAGCAATTTTCGCCCCCCGTTGGGGGACATCTGGATAGAATCTCTGTTCTCTACAAGTAACAAAAAGACAGCCAAATAAAGCCTTCACAAAGACGACAGACAAACTGCTCAAATAAAGTGTAATGCAAAAAGAAATCATCCCAAGACAGCAAGCATCCCCCAGATTGCAAGCATCCCCCAGATAGCAAGCATCCCGAAATAGTAAGCATCCACCATAAAATAAGTAGCTAGTGCTACAATTTCCTTAGCTCTATAGTGGCTCCTTTAAAATTGGCATGACGCTTACTTTTACGTTTGAAATTGTGTAAATTTTATGTTTGACTTGGTGGCTCTTTAATGTTTGACATGGTGGCTCTTTTATGTTCTACATGGTGGCTCTCTTATGTTTGATTCAGGGTTTTCTTAATGTCTGACATGGTGTCTCTTTATTGTTTGACATAGTGGCTCTTTTATGTTTGACATGGTGGCTCTTTTATGTTTGACATGGTGGCTCTTTAATGTTCGACATGGTGGCTCTTTAATGTTTGACATTATGGCTCTTTAATGTTTGACATGGTGTCTCTTTAATGTTTGACATGGTGTCTCTTTAATGTTTGACATGGAGTCATGTATATGTTTGCCATGGTGGCTCTTTAATGTTAGACATGGTGTCTCTTCAATGTTTGACATGGAGTCATGTATATGTTTGACATGGTGGCTCTTGTATTTTTAACATGTTAGCTCTTTAATGTTCGATATGGTGGCTCTTTAATGTCTAACATGGAGTCACGTATATGTTTGACATGGAGTCATGTATATGTCTGATATGGTAGCTCTTTAATGTTTTACATGGAGTCACGCATATGTTTCACATGGTGGCTATTTTATGTTTGACATGGTGGTTCTTAAATGTTCGACATGGTGGCTCTTTAATGTTTTACATGGTGGCACTTTCATGTTTGACCTGGTGGCTCTTTAATGTTTGACATGGTGGCTCTTTAATATTTGACATGGTGGCCCTTTTATGTTCGACATGGTGGCTCTTCAATGTTTGACATGGAGTCATGTATATGCTTGACCTGGTGGCTCTTTAATGTTTGACATGGTGGCTCTTTAATGTTTTACATGGTGGCACTTTCATGTTTGTAATGGTGACTATTTTATGTTCTACATGGTGGCTCTTTTATGTTCGACATGGTGGCTCTTTAATGTTTGATAAGGTGGCTCTTTAATGTTCGACATGGTGGCTCTTTAATTTTTGACAAGGTGGCTCTTTAATGTTCGACATGGTGGCTCTTTAATGTTTTTAATGGTGTCTGTTTTATGTTTGACATGGTGGCTCTTTAATGTTTTTAATGGTGTCTGTTTTATGTTTGACATGGTGGCTCTTTAATGCTTGACATGGTGGCTCTTTAATGTTTGACATAGTGGCTCTTTAATTTTCGAAATGGTGGTTGTTTTATGTTCTACATGGTGGCTCTTTAATGTTCGACATGGTGGCTCTTTAATGTTCTTAATGGTGTCTGTTTTATGTTTGACATGGTGGCTCACTAATGTTCGACATGGTGGCTCTTTAATGTTTGACATGGTGGCTCTTTAATTTTCGAAATGTTGGCTGTTTTATGTTTGACATGGTAGCACTTTAATGTTGGACATGGTGGCTATTTAATGTTCGACATAGTGGCTGTTTATGTTTGACATGGTGGCTCTTTTGTGTTCGACATGGTGGTTCCTTTATGTTCGACATGGTGGTTCTTTTATGTTCGACATGGTGGCTCTTTTATGTTAGACATGGTGGCTCTTTAATGTTAGACATGATGGCTCTTTAATGTTTGACATTGCGGCTCTTTAATGTTTGACATGGAGTAATGTATATGTTTGACCTGGTGGCTCTTTACTGTTTGACATGGAGTTACATATAAGTTTGACATGGAGTCACATATATGTTTGACATGGTGGCTCTTTTATGTTTGACATGGTGGCTTTTTTATGTTTGACATGGTGGCCCTTTAATGTTTGACATGGTGGCTCTTTTATGTTAGAAATGGTGGCTCTTTAATGTTCGACATGGTGGCTCTTCAATGTTTGACATGGAGTCATGTATATGTTTGACCTGGTGACTCTTTAATATTTGACATGGTGGCTCTTTAATATTTTACATGGTGGCACTTTCACGTTTGACCTGGTGGCTCTTAAATGTTCAACATGGTGGCTCTTTAATGTTTGACATGTTGTCTCTTTAATGTTTGACATGGAGTCATGTATATTTTTGACATGGTGGCTCTTGATTGTTCGACATAGAGTCATGTATATGTTTGCCATGGTGGCTCTTTTATGTTCGACATGGTGTCTCTTCAATGTTTGACATGGAGTCATGTATATGTTTGACATGTTGGCTCTTGTATTTTTAACATGTTAGCTCTTTAATGTTCGACATGGTGGCTCTTGTATTTTTAACATGTTGGCTCTTTAATGTTCGACATGGTGGCTCTTTAATGTCTACCATGGATTCACATATATGTTTGACATGGAGTCATGTATATGTCTGATATGGTAGCTCTTTAATGTTTTACATAAAGTCACTTATATGTTTGACATGATGGCTCTTTTATGTTTGACATGGTTGCTCTTTAATGTTTGACATGGAAGCTCTTTTATGTTCGACATGGTGGCTCTTTAATGTTTGACATGGTGGCTCTTTTATGTTCGACATGGTGTCGCTTCAATGTTTGACATGGAGTTACGTATATGTTTTACATGGTGCCTCTTTATGTTCGACATGGTGGCTCTTTAATGTTTGACATGGGGTCTCTTCAATGTTTGACATGGTGTCTGTTTTATGTTTGACATGGTGGCTCTTTAATGTTCGACATGGTGGCTCTTTAATGTTCGACATGGTGGCTCTTTTAGGTTTGAAATGGTGGCTCTTTAATGTTTGACATTGTGGCTCTTTAATGTTTGACGTGGTGGCTTTTTAATGTTCGACATGGTGGCTCTTTTAGGTTTGAAATGGTGGCTCTTTAATGTTTGACATGGTGGCTTTTTTATGTTCGACATGGTGGCTCTTTAATGTTCGAAATAGTGGCTGTTTTATGTTTGACACGGTGGCTCTTTAATTTTCGACATGGTGGCTCTTTAATGTTTTACATGGTGGCACTTTCATGCTTGACCTGGTGGCTCTTTAATGTTTGACATGGTGGCTCTTTAATATTTGACATGGTGGCTCTTTTATGTTTGACATGGTGGCTCTTTTATCTTTGACGTGGTGGCTCTTTAATGTTCGACATGGTGGCTCTTTAATGTTCGACATGGTGGCTCTTTAATGTTCGAAATAGTGTCTGTTTTATGTTTGACACGGTGGCTCTTTAATGTTCGAAATGGTGGCTCTTTAATGTTTGACATGGTGGCTCTTTAATTTTCGAAATGGTGGCTCTGTTTTATGTTTTACATGGTGGCTCTTTAATGTTCGACATAGTGGCTGTTTTATGTTTGACATGGTGGCTCTTTAATGTTCGACATGGTGGCTCTTTAATGTTTTTAACGGTGTCTGTTTTATGTTTGACATGGTGGCTCTTTAATGTTCGACATGGTGGCTCTTTAATGTTTGACATAGTGTCTCTTTAATTTTCGAAATGTTGGCTGTTTTATGTTTGACATGGTGGCTCTTTAATGTTCGACATGGTGGCTCTTTAATGTTCTTAATGGTGTCTGTTTTATGTTTGACATGGTGGCTCTTTAATGTTCGACATGGTGGCTCTTTAATGTTTGACATGGTAGTTATTTTATGTTTGATATGGTGGCTTTTTTATGTTTGACATGGTGGCTCTTTAATGTTCGACATGGTGGCTCTTTTAGGTTTGAAATGGTGGCTCTTTAATGTTTGACATTGTGGCTCTTTAATGTTTGACATGGTGGCTTTTTAATGTTCGACATGGTGGCTCTTTTAGGTTTGAAATGGTGGCTCTTTAATGTTTGACATTGTGGCTCTTTAATGTTTGACATGGTGGCTTTTTAATGTTCGACATGGTGGCTCTTTTAGGTTTGAAATGGTGGCTCTTTAATGTTTGACATGGTGGCTTTTTAATGTTCGACATGGTGGCTCTTTAATGTTCTTAATGGTGTCTGTTTTATGTTTGACATGGTGGCTCTTTTATGTTTCGACATGGTGGCTCTTTAATGTTCTTAATGGTGTCTGTTTTATGTTTGACATGGTGGCTCTTTAATGTTCTTAATGGTAACTCTACGTTCGAAATGGTGGCTCTTTTATGTTTGACATGGTGGCTCTTGTATGTTTGACATAGCGCTTCTTTTATGTTTAGCAGTTTTTTGTTTTTAAGGTGTTTTAATAAAAAATCATTTTGCGCTACCAAGATTCGAACCCAGATCGCTACATTAGCAGTCCAGTCTGTTCGCATCTAGGCTATCTTTTTTTAATTGGAGCACATGAATTGTGGCCCTTATAATTCAATTCGGTTAGAAAGTCGCAAGTCGGTTAGAGTAAAAATTTATGACATAATCAATTTATCAGTCAGCCAGTATCAGTCTTAATTGAAGTTAGCAATATGGTTACACAATTTTAATCAAGTCGGGTGTGCATTTCTTCGACACTGTTTTCAAATTGTTGTGATGCAATCTTTATCACAATCGGAATTCAGCCAGTCAGTTTTTTCTCTAGCATTCTTACAATGCATTCCAGGTCGAAAGCGCTGCTTGACCTTTGCAAAAAAGCATGTTTTTCGAATATTTAATCCCTTTAAAATTGAGCAATTTCTTAGCCAGGATGCATGTACCGTCCCAGGAAAATTTCTGATCGAATGGTGCAAGTTTGAAGAAAATCGGTTGAGCCATTTTTTCTGAAATCTATCGCATAGCTAGTTACAGACATTTCATTTTTAGTATATAGGAGAATTACTATAGGTAAGTTACATAACCCAACTTCTAATGAAACTGAATTTACAATGCTTAATAATAAGTAAAAATGGTTGTTAATCAGTTTTACAGATTGTGACTAAAATATCTTACCTAAGCATAAAAAAGAATGTATACGGCATATATAAGACATCAGACAATCCAAATTAATAAGCAACTTATTATTAAGTTTTAAATACCTTTGCTTTACTTTAGTTTTGTGGAGTACTTTTGGTTTTCTTTGGGTCAAGACTTTTACCAATGTTGTAGTTCTTGTTCTTTTACCTCTTCAATTAGAAGCCTTCTCTAGTAGTGTAAGTAGTTGCTGCCACAAGTCCCTGCAAGTCGCAGTCTTTATTAAGGTGAGGATCCTACCAGAATAAAAAAGACAAGCAAACATAGCCATCAGACAGATTAGTGATTTTAAATGACTAGTTAGCAGATCCTGCTAGGCTCAGTAGGTAGTTGGGAGGGTGCATGGTGTTAGCCTTGGAGCAGACTCAGTGGTCTTGGTTTAGGATGAAAACTGTTTAAGGACAATATTAAATATATAATTTGGGCATTTAGAACTAAGAGCAAATAAACAAATCAGGGCCAAAACTCCTTGACAAAAACAAGGTTGAGGGGCTTCTACTTATAGCTTAGGAGACCCCATTGTACCAAGCATACAAGATATTATATTATATGTGGTATCTATTTTTAGCAACTAATATCAATGTTTACCACAAAGAAAGAAAGGATCTTAAAGCAAAATTTCTACTATAAGCATTGACTAAACATAATAAAGATATTTATTATACCTTGAACTATAATAAAATAGAACTTCTATTTAGAATAAAATAGAATTTCACCTGTCTGGTGCAACTTAGTTTTGTCTAGATTTGCAACTTAGTTTCTCCCAATTGCAACTTAGTTCCTCTTGATTGCAACTTAATTTTACCTTTGTATATGACTGTTCTTGCTTTTTACTCTTTTTTTCTCTTTTTTCTCTCTCTCTTTCTTCTTTCCCTCTCTCTCTTATCCCTCCTTTCTTTTCCCTTTCTCTCCTTTCTTTCTTCTCCCATTTTCATTTTTTTGCATTTTCAATTTTGCAACATACCTTTGCCAGTGGCCATTTCACCCATCTGGTTTGGATGGGTTGGATGGGTGTTAGGCATATATGGTAGGCCACTAGTGTCCAATTGCTAGTTGGAGAAATTAACTAAGAATGAACTAATACTTAAAGCTAAATTTAGCAACAGGCAAAAAGTGAAAGTTTAAATTGATATAAAAGTTGGAAAAAGAAGTATTAATAGGCTAGGCTACTATGTAAAAGTTATAAAACTGGACCTTTTCATGCACCACATGCATGGAAAGACCTAAAATTATTGATAAAGCAACTATTATATGAGTATATAATGCTTTAAAAACTGTATAGAGAATAGAACAAAAATAAAATGGACAAACTTGATGCCACCATATGCAAAAATTACATAGAAGAGATAGGAAAAGATATTAAAGATATAAAAGCTAGCCACTAGTAAAGCACCAATGATTGAAAATGGAGTACAAAACAGAAGAGCAGAAGAATAAAGCACAGAGCAAGGAACAAGCAAGCCAAAAAGGGAATTATGCCTAGCCATAGCCAATAGCTCAGAGTGAAGGCAAGGGAAACTACTGGCTAAAGTAAGAAAGATACCTAATTGTAATACTATAATAGTAATTCTAGTATCTTACTATATCTGGTTATGTATAATTTAATTTTTTGTTAAATTAAAAATATTTATTTTTGGTATTCTTCAAAGAAAAAATCTTTTGTAAGTCAATCAAGTAATTTTGTTTAGTTTTTTTATTAGCTTCTTTAGTATTGGATAGTATTTGACAAAATCTGTATGAAATTAAAAGAATTAATATCTTAATGTAATAATATAAATGAAACTATATTACACAGTACATATTTTAGAGTTCTGCAGGAAGTTACAGATGTAAAGGTTTTTTGCAAAGCATACAGATATGGATATGGTTATGGGAACTCATACTTTATATATCAAGTTCTCATATCTAAAAATATCACTCAACTAAGAATTTAAAAACATAAGACTTAAGACCATTGGAGCTACCCCTGGGGTCAAGGATTCAGACAACACATTTTTGACACTATATATATATATATATATATATATATATATATTGACTATTGTGATTGGGATGCTGGCAGCTTAAGTTATAAGATAAATAAAGCCAATAGGAAAGTATCAAAGAAGGCTAGATTGCTAGGAAGAAGGAGGGAGAAAGGAGAAAAAGGGGCAGAAAAGAGAGGGTTATATTAATTTTATTTCATTTTTATTTTATTTTGTATCTTAGAAAAGAAGATTTTTGCCCTTGGCCTCAACTGTATACTCTGTTATCTTTGCAACTAGAGCAATAGCACTTTGTGTAAGCCCTAGCAGCATAGGGCAGCAGCTTCTAACCAGATAACATGGCTAGCCAGGCAAAGTTATTGCTTGCACAGCAGGTCAGAAGGCCAAATCAGGGGCACCCATATGAAGAGTGTGGCATTGGTCTTGCTATCTAGACTGATACACACTCCAAATGCTCCATACAGTATAACTAGGTTATGATTTTTTTAGTAAAAAGTCATTTTGGCAAAATTCATTTTAGCAAAAAGTTTTCACCATGTTTAGAAGGCACTATATAGTTATAATGTATTACCTCTTTATTTATCAATTGTTCATTGTGGTTTTTTGAATATATAAAAACATGTATTTACAAGCAAAAGAACTTAACTTTGGTTTATAAAAATGTTTAGTCTAACACTAAATGAATGGTTTAATGTAGGTAAAAATGGAGAACCTTGAAAATTAGACATACATTTTAAGTATGGTTCAAGTGATTGAATAATACAGTTCAAGTGATAAAATGATTTAGCAATTTTTTAAGAATGAAGTGTGTATATACCAACCGATTGCGCACCAAAGCAATCAATTGTCACTCATGTTGCTTAAAGTTTGAGCACTTGTTGCACTACACTACACTACACTAAAGCTTACTACACTATTTTACACGTATTAGTAAGCTTTTTGCTGAAATGACTTTTTGCCGAAATGACTAGTACACAGATGGCTTCATGTGCAAAATCCAATGATCTCTCAGGTGTCTATCAAGGTCAAGGTCTCGACTTTGTACAACAGTTATGGAAAGTTTACTAGCTACAAATATGGATATGAATATGGATAGGCTACTGGAAAATTTTCGAGATATGGCTACATATATGGATAATGGGAAAAATTTGGTTTTAGAGCCAAACTCTATTATATTTTATAGAATAAAATAAGTCTGCATTTAATGGATAACATCTAGCATAACCAATAAACTTGTATTATTGCAAGTGTAGATCACTATATGATATAAAAAAACAAAAAACAAAGAAATATTTTCCAATTACTCTGAAAAAGTATCTAAAGAAAAAACTCTGCAAGTAAGTGCAACGTTTATCTTATTCTTATAAGGCAGTGCTTATTTAGCCGGCACCGGTCGAATAAGTTCGCTACTATTTAGCCGGCACCGGTCAAATAAGCCCGTCACTATTTAGCCGGCAGTCCTGCCCCACTGCCGGTCAAATAAGCCCGTCACTATTTAGCCGGCAGTCCTGCCCCACTGCCGGTCAAATAAGCTCGTCACTATTTAGCCGGCAATAAACAAATTTAATGCTACGATTCGTAGCAACTACGATATAAGGATATAAGGAACTACGATTCGTACGACAGAAACTAAAGTGTCTGTAGAAGTGTCTGAATAAGTGTCGGCGAATGTTTAATACGTCCTAGTTGTGGGCCCTGGCCATACTGTACATGTATACTGTCTGTAGCACACGAGAGGGCAAGGATCGCTTGGATGAATGGGTTATAGCTTATTAATTTGACCGGCAGTGGGGCAGGACTGCCAGCTAAATAGTGACGGGCTTATTTGACCGGCAGCAGGACTGGGGCAGGACTGCCGGCTAAATAGTGACGGGCTTATTTGACCGGCAGTGGGGCAGGACTGCCGGCTAAATAGTGACGGGCTTATTTGACCGGCAGTTGGGCAGGCCTGCCAGATAAATAGTGACGCGCTTATTTGACCGGCAATGGGGCAGGACTGCCGGCTAAATAGTGACGCGCTTATTTGACCGGTGCCGGCTAAATAAGCACTGCCTTCTTATAATTAGTAATTAATATCTTTAGATTCTCGATTAGCTAAAAACATAAATATCTTGACTCTAAACTTAACCAAATATTTCGAAAAACAAAATAAAGACACATCCCACAACGTTAGAATTAATGCGACGGACGGAAAACAACAATAATAACAATTAATATTAGCTAGCAAGCACGCGCGTTGAGGAAACTGTCAAAAGTTGTATTTTAAGATGAAGCAACAAACTACGCAAAAGATTTCAAAATGAAATAAAATTTTAAATACAATAACTTTTTTTATTTAAAAACTGTATGTTTAATACATAATAAGCTAACAACTTAATAATATTTTTCTACTTTTCTTTTACCGAGTAAAAGAAATAACGAAATTTCTCAGGGTTCTAGATAAGTCCTTTTCATCAGAGAAAGAGCTAGAACTTTGGAAGTATCAGCATTACTGAACATAAACTCAAGAATGGTGGTACCCCTTTCGTAAAAAAAGTCTAGTATTGTACTATTATATTAAGTGACTGGCTTTCCAAGCTAATCTATGAAATAATACGGGTAATTGCGAGCTAACCTGTGCATTCTGAAAGCATAATTTGTCACGTTACTTAAATATGGCGCATATTTAAATATTTTCTGACGACCGGGTCGGAGTGTAAGTAAGTTTTCTTTATTCTACTAGGCCTATTTTTTGTTTCTATCGCAGCACAGAAGTTCTATGAGGTCGATAAAAGCCCACTTTCTGTTCCTATAGATAGTAATGCTTAATGCTAGATTGCTAGGGGGCCTAGTTCCTAATCTTTTTGTGGGCCTACGCCTACTGGATGGTTTGCTGTGATCGATTAGGCCTAAGCTAGCCTATGCCCACGCCCTAGTATTTTCAATTGATTCGTGTCTCCAACGTCATTTTGTGCTTGTCTGTGTAAATCAATCTTAGGCTAGTATTACCTTGATTGGTTTACATGCTTTTCGGTGCTAGGCCAAATTTAAACCTAAATTTTGTCAATAATAGAAATTTTAATTTTATTGAGTTATAAATGATATAAAGTCAAGTTAGAAATTTATTGTGGCACAAAAGTGTAACAACATAGGCCTACTACATAGCAGGCCAGAAAAGCCAGCTTTTTACTGAACAGTTTTAATTTTGATTACCTGACTTAGTTTCTAGACACTTTGTGACTTGTCATCTTACCACTTTGTCATCCACTTATATTTCTGGATACTTCATCATCAGTTGACAGTCATTTTATCTGTTGCCAGTTTGTCTGCCACTCTTTTGTTTGCAAATATATGATGCAGTTGTTTTGTCTGCCAACCAAACATATATGCGCAACTGCTAGCCAACCTGGCCAATCTGGCTACCGTAAATTGTGGTGGACCAAGGGTAAGTTGCAAAAATGCCACCCCAAAGAATATGGACATAGTACTAATTAGATGCCGAGGCATTTAGGCCTGATAAGACAGTCATAGTTACTCCTGCCATTTACCCAAAATTACATTAATTTTGCTTTAGGGTTTCTTTTACAAGTAAGTTGCATGGCCAGTGTAAATCAGGGGGGTTGCGCATGTATGCAACCAAATATTAAATATATGTCAGTACCTCAGTAATCATATGTTTATAGGCATAGGCATATATAAAAAGGAAATATCTGATCATCTGGACTATATGGTATATCTTTAAAAGGTTGACAGTTGTTTCGTCTGCTGCCAGTTTGTCTACCATTTTTTTGTCTGCAAAAATATGATGCAGTCATTTTGTCTGCCACAAAATATTAAGACTAAATATGATATTAGTATATATATAATAATGAAAATAAAATAATAAATATCTGTATATCTTAAAAAATACATTACATTAGAACTATAAGTACAAGCATACAATCTAAAAATATTTTTCCCAAGGGACCCATAGGCCTAGTATACATATATATATTATATATATACTAACTTTTGTTTGAAAAACTTAGTTATATATAACTTTGTCAGCTAAGTTGTATTATATTAGTAGTTATAAATATAAGTAGCTATACTATGTCTGAATATATATAACTAGGCTTATAAATAATAAGCAGATCAGTGGTGGATCTAGGATTCCTTTTTGGGGAAAGGGTAGATAGGCAGACAAGGGGTACACTATTACTAGAAGGGCGCCATATGCACTTAGCACCTTAGTCCTTAGCTTTATCCTTTTCAATGTCCTTTATGATAATTATTGACATGCAAAATGATATAAATTAAATGGCTAATTGACTTTATACAAAATGTAATTTTTTTGTTGTGTGGTAGTTTAAGTTTGTCATTTAGCTGCAATGAAAGTAGCCCTAGGCCTAGGTGTATAGCAAATTGGAAAAATGATTAAATAGCTAAGTCTCAAGTAATGTGAAATAATATAAAGTAAAGTAATATCTCAAGAATGTTAGCCAGAGGGACATATTGTCATATTGACTATAAAATAAAAAAGTTAGCTTTATTAAAAGTTGCAAATTGCAATACAAGCTTTAGTAACTTAGCTAGCTTTATAAAAATTCATGGGCAGCTTGTAGTGATAGCTAGTTGTTAATAGCAAAAAGACGGATGCTTGCAAAAAGGGTAAAAATTCAAATAACAAAGTTTTTATAGTGTGAGCCACTTTTGCAAAATCAATCAATCTGATCTGCAGTCACTGCAACCTCAGCGTGGGTGTGCAATGTATAGAGCCAGGCTGACAAGTCTATCCTATTGCATGGTAGAATGTGTATATTGCCAATACCAACAGCCAAGTGAATCCCAAGGTTGCGCCCAAGCATGCATGTGATGGGCGAGGTGTACTGCATGGTAACATCTTTTCCAGCGTGACACGCACGTTTTCGATGTGCTTGCTTGCTGTAAACAGATCAATACTAACTTTCTGAAGGAAGCTGGACAGAGGCCAGATTACTGCCATCACCTCGCCTATCACATGCATGCTTGGGCGCAACCTTGGATTCACTCGGCTGTTGGTATTGGCAACACACACATGTAAGTTGCTATTGGATGGAATAGTAGTCACGTGACTGCTCTCAGCCAATAGCAACTTACCATGTTGCCAATAGAAATGGCCGGGTGATTCCCAAAGTTGCGCATGTATGATCACATGTAGCGGCACAATGAAGTTTGGCATTGTGCAGGCAGCCTTCAGCATTTACGCCTTGGCAGTAGTTCTTAGATCGCAATCAGAGGCGGATTCGCAGAAATCAAGAAATTCCACAATTGATACAAAAAAGCTGCGAAAACACAAGCACAGCGTCATTCCTCTTGACCCAGCGAGTATTGCAGAGGGTTAGCAGTTTCCACTGACGGCTTCTGCATGAGCCACTTGCGGTAACTCTTTGAAAGACCTCGAGCCGCTTTGCCGATGAATTGATAAAGTTTGTTACTTCTCCTAAAACTCCCATTGCGTTACGAATTGGGGGCAGTTTGCAGGCATGAACGAGTGCAAGGTTTAGGCAGTGACTTGTGTAATGAATGTAGTACACTGCTGGACACTTCTTCCGAACATGTGCCTAAGCTCCATTGAACTCACCCTGCATTGCAGCGGCCCCATCGTAGCCTTGACCTGCGAGTAGGTGGTAGTTGATGCCCAACTTCTCGAGAAAACTGAACAATACAGCAGCGAGTGCTGAGCTGGACTGATTGGTCACATGAACAAATCTGAGAAAATCTTCCCTGAGAGTGCAGTCAGCATCAACATACCGAGCAGCAACTGACATCTGCTCCTTTTTTGAGTTGTCACATGTCTCATCCATGAGGACAGAAAAAAAAATTGCTGCATTGACTTTGGTAGCCAGAATTTCCTGAATCACGCAACTAGCGGCTTCGAGGAGCTCGTTTTAAATTGTCTTGCTGATGTATGTTGTATTTGCTGCTGAATTCTTGAAATTCTTCTCTAACGCTCAGCATCATGTTGATCAGCATCAACGTGAAACTGCAGTAAAGCGCAAAAGTTGCCGCTGCCTGAAACCATCAAATTGTTGTCACTTGTAAGGCAGCTTTGCTCATACTAACACTGAGTTTAAACAAAAATATAGTGTCATTTTTATTATCTATGCCTTTCTCTAAGCACTCTTGCTACTAGTATTTGCTTGGACAAAATTACCACAGGGATTTTGGAAAGGTCCTTTTAAGCTAGGGGTCTTAACTAGCTATATGGCCCATCTTGGCCACAACTGGCTGCAGTGTCAGTGCGAACTTCCAGGTGGTCCATTTACCAATCTCATCCTCAATGTAATCAGTGCATTCATAACCTTAAAAGGGTCATCTTTTATTTGTGCCCAGTTACAAAAAGTTCTAATTGGTTTGTCCCAAAACCATTTCAGCCATGGACATTTCACTCCCCAACTGCTTTGTTCATAAACCAAATTGTTTTTATTGTGTTTTGGTCACAATTGAGATTATATAAAAATGTAGTTTGGTAGAGTCTGCAGACAGGCAGAACTGAAACATTCTACAGAACATTAAATGTCAGTTGGTAAATGCAGCCTTGGGCATTCTAACCATAGAAAAAGAATTAAGTTGGGTTAGGTATTAGGTTATATTTAGAGCTCTATTCAATGCTTATTTTTTATTAACTTGAACTGAAATATATTAAATGTAAATGCTATGACAGAAGGGATTACAATTTGGTGCTCATATAAGCATAGGTAAGAATTGTGTTTTTCTAAGAAAAGTCTAAAAAATTAATTAACTAACATTCGCCAGCTTGGCAGTAGATGTGGCCAAACTGGTTGGTGACCGAACCAAATTGGCTTGGGGGGAGGGCAAAAGGGTCAGAGCGAATTGTCGAATTGAATTGGTTTAGGGGTGAAACTACCGGTTATTGTTTATAAAAAATGCACAATTGATGAAACTATTTGTGCCGAAGATCCTACTGATAAAAGTAGACACTGAGGTAAATCATACGCGCACAATTACGCTCGTATTACAAGCAGGCAATTGGCAATTTCAGCCTCGCAAGCGCAAGCTAGAGGACGAGTTCGGGCTGGACCCAGCCGACCTAGAGGTGCCAGCCAGGCGCAACCAGCCCGCGCCAGACCGGGGCACCCTTGGCTACGAGGAGCGGCGCCGGCGCAATAATCAGGCTGTGAGGCGCAGCCGGCAGAGGGTGCGCGAACGGCAGGACTGGATGCGCGAGCAGATTGACCAGCTGCAGGTACCCGCTAGACTTCATATTCATAAAACTGGTGCCTACAACTGTCTACAGAATCGCCCTAAACCCATCTATAAATGGCCTCCAAGCTGCCTACAGAATCGCCCTAAACCCATCTATAAATGGCCTCCAAGCTGCCTACAGAATCGCCCTAAACCCATCTATAAATGGTCTCCAAGCTGCTTACAGCATCGCCCTAAACCCATCTATAAATGGCCTCCAAGCTGCTTACAGCATCGCCCTAAACCCATCTATAAATGGCCTCCAAGCGGCTTACAGAATCTCCCTAAACCCATCTATAAATGGTCTCCAAGCTGCTTACAGAATCGTCCTAAATCCATCTATAAATGGCCTCCAAGCTGCTTACAGCATCGCCCTAAACCCATCTATAAATGGCCTCCAAGCTGCCTACAGAATCGCCCTGAACCCATCTATAAATGGTCTCCAAGCTGCTTACAGAATCGCCCTAAATCCATCTATAAATGGCCTCCAAGCTACTTACAGAATCTCCCTAAACCCATCTATAAATGGCCTCCAAGCTGCTTACAGCATCGCCCTAAACCCATCTATTAATGGCCTCCAAGCTGCTTACAGAATCGCCCTAAACCCATCTATAAATGGCCTCCAAGCTGCTTACAGAATCGCCCTAAACCCATCTATAAATGGTCTCCAAGCTGCTTACAGAATCGCCCTAAACCCAGCCTATAAAGGACCTCCAAGCTGCTTACAGAATCGCCCCTTCCCAGTCCTTCCAGTTCGCAACTTTCCTTCCCGGTCTTCCATTGTGCTTATAAAACCAAAATTCGACAGGAGCGCAACAGGTCGCTGGAGAGCAGGCTGGTCTACCTGAACGAGACCATAGACAGTCTGCGCGAGCTTATTGAGAGACAGCCAACTGAAGAGAACGAACGCCGTTTAGTCGATATTGAGCAGGAGTTCTCGGCTTATCAGGAGCGGCATCGGTTGCGATTACAGCAGCAGCAGGACCAGGGACAGGCGTCTAGGGTAACTATTTTTATTATTATTAATTATTCGTTTCAGGGTTTTGGGGTAGTTAGAATTTTGGAATTCTAACGCTCCGATTCATGGATTTTAATTCCGGGTTTAAGGATTTAGAGGCTCCGATCTGGATTTGGGGATTTAGAGTGTCCAATCTGGATTTGGGGATTTAGAGTGTCCGGTCTGGATTTGGGGATTTAGAGTGTCCGGTCTGGATTTGGGGATTTAGAGTGTCCAATCTGGATTTGGGGATTTAGAGTGTCCAATCTGGATTTGGGGATTTAGAGTGTCCGGTCTGGATTTGGGGATTTAGAGTGTCCGGTCTGGATTTGGGGATTTAGAGTGTCCGATCTTTATTTGGGGGTTTAGAGTGTCCGGTCTGGATTTGGGGATTTAGAGTGTCCGGTCTGGATTTGGGGATTTAGAGTGTCCAATCTGGATTTGGGGATTTAGAGTGTCCGATCTGGATTTGGGGATTTAGAGTGTCCGATCTTTATTTGGGGATTTAGAGTGTCCGGTCTGGATTTGGGGATTTAGAGTGTCCGATCTTTATTTGGGGATTTAGAGTGTCCGGTCTGGATTTGGGGATTTAGAGGCTCCGGTCTGGATTTGGGGATTTAGAGGCTCTGATCTGGATTTGGGGATTTAGAGGCTCTGATCTGGATTTGGGGATTTAGAGGCTCTGATCTGGATTTGGAGATTTAGAGGCTCTGATCTGGATTTGGAGATTTAGAGGCTCTGGCCTGGATTTGGGAATCAACAGGATTCTCAATTTTAATCCTTAATAGGTTCAAGTTTCGCTTGCAATCAGCATTGCTAGATGTAGGGTTGCCGCTGCAGCCTCAGTTGGGTTCTATTCGCAGGCTCTGTCCGCCGCATCGCGTCGCCAAGTCACCGCCGCCAATACTGCCGAAAGTCGAGCCGGCGTTGATGGCGGCGGAGGCGGCGCCGGCGGCAGCAGCAGGCCGGACATCCCGGAGCCCAATCATGACGCGCTCGACCTGATGCTGCAAGAGATGCTTAGAGAGAATCCTCAGCTCGAGCTGACCGGCGGCGGGCAGCCATCGCGACCTGCGGCGCCTCCCCCGCCCCCAGTGGATGCCGCCGACGACGCCAGCGCCAGCCTGCAACAGCTGCGTCGTCGCGTGGCCCGTCAGCAAAGCCATGCGCCGTTCCGACTACCGACGCTGTCGATATCGACATCTGCGACCACTGCATCGACGGCGTCGACGTCGGCATCGACAACTCAGCAAAACAGCGGCGGGGCGGCCAGTTCGCTGATCTTGCATCGGCCGATGGTGCCCCGGCACTGAAGCCAATTTAAGGACGCTAGATTGACTTCCTGCTCTTCTTACGAGTATGTTCTAATTATTGTCGGAGGGCGCCAAAATAGTTGTCAAGTAAGGCGCCAAAATAGTTGTCAGGTAAGGCGCCAAAATAGTTGTCAAGTAAGGCGCCAAAATAGTTGTCAGGTAAGGCGCCAAAATAGTTGTCAGGTAAGGCGCCAAAATAGTTGTCAGGGAAGGCGCCAAAATAGTTGTCAGGGAAGGCGCCAAAATAGTTGTCAGATAAGGCGCCAAAAGAGTTGTCATTGAGGCGCCAAATAATTTGTTAGGGAGGGCGCCGAAATAATTGTTAGTGAGGCAGTGGGGGCGCCAAAATATTTGTCAGAAAAGCGCGTCGGTACTTGAAAAGCTACTTGCGCTGTCTGCAGACTAGCATCAGTTTGTGCTTGTTTTGGTTGGCCTCAATGAATAACGACCCACTTTTCGCGGTAAGAATGACACAGATGACATTGGAACTGTTGCAAAAAGCTTTGTTGATCTGATATGTAATATTTAAAATTGATTTGTGCATTTTCTTTCAACGTGTTCGTTTTGTCTTGCACTTTTTCCTGTCGCCAACGTATTTTCTACCTGCTTCATTACAAAGCTTTACTGATTAAATGTATATATACCGTTTTTGCTAAGATTTGTCATGGACAGCTAAATTAAAAGGACGCTACCTTTGTTCATGGCGCAAGTTATGCGCTTTTCCAAGGTTCATACAAGAGGTTTTTTTAACCTCAAGCGAATGTAGCGTCCTTTTAGTTTGTACATGAGATTTGTGCGATTATTTCATTAAATATGCTCTCATTCTGCTCATTATTGTCTTCATTAATAAGTCCAAGGGCTTTCATGCAAGCACCCTGGATCTGTGAAATGTATGTTGTCAAAATTGGTTAAAAATCTTTAATAGTCTTTGAATACTTTTTACATTACCACCTTCAGCACATAAACAGTAAAACATTACTTTAATTTTTATGAAATTAAAAAACGAAAAAAGGCTTAACTTGCTACTGTTCAAGTCTAAAATGTTAGTAGGTAGATAGGCAGTAGGTATGCACAATATAAATCACACGTAGCCTTCGTCACGGCCGCCGCCGTTGCTGCCGGCCGCCTGTTGAGCTTGCTTCAATCGGAGCTGCTCCATCACGGCGGACCTTGTAGCCTCGTCCACTGAATTGTCCTGGCAGTACTGCGGGGGGGGGGGTTGAGAAAAAGATTCAGCTGTCTGAGGTGAGGTCATTTGTTATGTTTAAAGTAAATTTGGTTTTTTAATCAATAAAAATTGTTTTTAAAACTTTTACGAGTACATCTGAAATAGATTTGTTGATAAAAATTTCATATTAAAGTTAAGATTCGCATCTTGTGCGACTCCTGTCGTGCTCCATATGATCCTTGCATGGTTACAGATTGACGGACTCTTCACTGAAAATACAATACCTACATGTAAAAATACGAGTACTCAGTCTCAGTCTCTATAGTATCTCAGTCTCTATAGTATCAGCTTACCAAATGCCAGGCGGACAGAGGCGACTCAACCACAGTATCAGTGATAATCCTCCGGATTCTACGACACCGGTACACAGTGCGTGTCACTCGGTTGCCGTGTTCGTCCGTGTAGCTGAACTCCTCTTCTATTGGCTCGTTGATCTCTGTGGTCTTAATTGTTGGTTAGGGTTTATATGGTGGCCGCAAATGTACAGGCGTTTCTATAATTGCATCTCAGCACTGCTGGGTAACCCTATCTAGGGTGAACTGGAGCTAAACCATAGATCTTGTATTCCCTAGATAGGCCACTTTGTATTGCGGCAATAGGGAAAGTGCGACCGCTGTTTTTCGTCACTTGATTGTCGTCACTTTCGACATGGGTTGCTTAAATTTTGAGTTCAGTAGCTTAAGGACGTAGACGCTATTTTTTGAGAATGTAATAACTTTTGATGAATTAAATGAAAAGCTACTTAATCAAATTAAGAATGGTGCATGCACTGCAGAGACTACTAACGAAATTGAGTTCAGTAGTTGATTTTCGCGCTGTCGCGAGATGCAAAACTTTTTACATTAGCTTCTTTGGCCACATAAGCGGCTAATGAGTGGTCCATCTTGCGTATATATGATCTTTGGCTAAACCAATCGATACTGAATAGGCACTATTTTCTTTTCCTTTCTTCTCAAACTACCTGAATGTACTTTTAGTACTACTTGTACTGTAGTTTTGATCGACTGCTATTGTTGATTAGAAAGTAACAGAAGCCGAGTAAGAGATCAAATTCAACCATTAGACAATAACTGTCGAACGTCTTACCTCCGTTCTAGTCTCCATGAGTGACCCTCTGCTAATTTCTTCGCTATCAGCAGGGTTGTTAGCACCAACTCCAGAAGTCGATTTACTACGAGGCTCAACAATGCTCGGCGAGGATGTGTACTCGGAATTTGTAGCTGAACTGCAGGCCACAGCTGACTGCTGCTGCGCTTGCTGCGTGTCTGCTTGCGGGTACTGAAAATTTAAAGACAGCTTATAGTAATTAAAATTGCTTATACATTATAACAGGTAGAACCAGGACTACATTTATAAGAGTTTGATATCAAGGAATGCTCTGTTACGAGCGTACGTATGTACTTTGAAAAACTGCCAAAATACAATTAAATTTACTCGAAAATACATCGCCCGTTTGCCATCGGCATAGCAATGCGCCTGACGGCTGGGAGTTTCTTCCCCACTTGGTGGCTGCCTAGAGACCGGGGAGCCCCAGGCAGCATCGGAGCAGGTGGTCGGGGTCCGAGGCCCCTGCTCTGAATAGAATTCCGCCTGAAATTAATGGATTAGTTCGGTTATTTGGTTAAGACTCCGGCAATCCAATTTATTGTCTAATGATATTCTTATTTGAACGACAAACCCAGCTACCTCCCAATCTGATTATCTGGCTAAGAATGAATCATGCATTCTCTTCCTCTCCTTGTTTAAACGACATAAACCCCCCAATCTGATTGGCTGGCTAATGATGATTAATTCCTTCCCTCTCCTTATTTGAACTACAAACCCCACCCCCAATCTGATTGGCTGGCTAATGATGCTTCAATCTTTCCGTCTACTTATTTAAACGACATAAACCCACCCCAATCTGATTGGCTGGCTAATAATGATTAATTCCTTCCCTCACCTTATTTGAACTACAAACCCCACCCCCAATCTGATTGGCTGGCTAATGGTGCTTCATTCATTCCCGCCTCGACTCGCTAGGAAGTCGTACGTTAACCCTGGCACCTTGCCATCAATGATAATTCAATCATATATTCTAGCCTAAAAAGAGCTGCTTACTAAGAACACTGATTTTACTACGAACAAAATAAAATGCGTCTAATTTATTAGTGAATGTTATCTCTCCTAGCTATCTCACTTCCAGCTTACACTTGAACTATCGTATCGCGAATAGGACGAGTTCGAATTGAATTGAAATCGTCGATTTGTCGTGCTGTTGGTAGCGCAGTCCGCTATTGTGGCTCTCTCCGATGCTGATACTTCCTAGAATGTGAGGAAAACCAACTGGGTAAACGGTAGTCGAAAAAATCTCATAAATTTTTTCAAGGAAAAGCAGCGTCTCCATTACACTTGTCAAAACGCCATCTTCCACCTCGGGCTGCCAATCTGACGACTGAGTCCCGCCAGAATCATCCCTCAGTGGCATCCTAGTCTCTCTGGAACCATCAATGCGAGGGTCGTCATTGAAATTGACTGCATCCGCATTGTTTTCGCGGCCGTCTTCTGTTTCTTCTTGCTGGATGTTGCAGCTAGCAGCGCTGCCGCTCATGGCAGCCGCCTGCCCGACTGGATCGTCAACATCCTCGGGGATGACCAGAGTGGCCGGTCTTGTCTGCGTGTCTGAAATTGACAGACGAAAAATGGTTGCGCGCATTGACGATAACCTGCGATTGTAAATTGACTTTTGAATGTGCGCGTTTAGAAAGTAAAGTCCTGTCTCCTAACCGAGAAACAGATCCAACAAGAGACAGGAGCGCCCACCAGACAGGGGCGCCCACCAGACAGGAGCGCCCACCAGACAGGGGCGCCCACCAGACAGGGGCGCCCACCAGACAGGGGCGCCCACCAGACAGGAGCGCCCACCAGACAGGGGCGCCTACCAGACAGGGGCGCCCACCAGACAGGGGCGCCCACCAGACAGGGGCGCCCACCAGACAGGAGCGCCCACCAGACAGGGGCGCCTACCAGACAGGGGCGCCCACCAGACAGGGGCGCCCACCAGACAGGGGCGCCCACCAGAGACAGAAGCGCCCAACAAGAGACAGGAGCGCCCACCAGACAGGGACACCCACCATGAGACAGGAGCGCCCACCAAGAGACAGGGGGCGCCCACCAAAAGACAGGGACACCCACCATGAGAATGGGGGGCCCATCAAGAGACAGGGACGCCCACCAAGAGACAGGGACACCCACCATGCGACAGGGGCGCCCACCAAGAGACAGGAGCCTCCATCAAGAGACAGGGACGCCCACCAAGAGACAGGGACGCCCACCAAGAGACAGGGACGCCCACCAAGAGACAGGGACACCCACCATGCGACAGGGGCGCCCACCAAGAGACAGGAGCCTCCATCAAGAGACAGGAGCACCCACCAAGACACAGGAGCGCCCACCGAGAGACCGGGGGCGCCCACCAAGAGACAGGAGCGCCCACCAAGAGACAGGGGAGCCCACCAAGACACAGGAGCGCCCACCGAGAGACCGGGGGCGCCCACCAAGAGACAGTAGCGCCCATCGAGAGATGTAAGAAAGGTCAGACAAAAACTATTAAACTACAAATATGTGTGAACAGAAGGTCTTTTTTCTTTCCTTAGGCTCGAGTCCTGTTTGATTTGCTAACCTATCTACTGCAAGTAGAATATACGCGCACAGAAGCTCACCCGCCACGCGGCTCATGGAGACGGCTCGCCGTTGCCGCGGCATGGACATGGAGCGCTGCAGAGAGGAGGCGCTGATGCCACCGCCGCTGCCGCAGTGCTCTAGAGTCGGATACTCGTCGAGATGAAGGCCGCCGAAGCCGTTGCCATTGCAGCAGCTTCGACTTAGTCGGACTGTGCCGCTATGGATGCGCTGACGGGCCGAGCTGTCACGTGACCGGAGCCTGGTGGAATGTTAAATATCCGTGGATTATTATCAACTTGCACTGCTCAACTTCGGGATATTCTTTTAGCTTTTATCAGATGCAGTGGCTGTGTGCATCCTGGAACACTTTAAGCGACATTGTCGCACAACCGGCGAGAGGCATTACTGCCCCATTCCGCCGACTCTCCTGAGCAGGCGGCACACAAGCGCGCGGATACGTACGCAGTCATACGCACAGGCACACACTCACACAGGAGTGTACAGCGGCCCTAACTTTATTTATCGTTAGGCATGTACACTTCACTGTGCCTTGGGGGTTGGCTGCGTTAATTGCACGAGCAGAGCCAAGCCGAGATTCCAGTTTAGCCTCAAATTAATGCGACTGCACTCATGGAATCGAGTCTTATCATGGAATCGACTCATGGTGAAGCCATATCAGGTCAATTATTTAGTAAGATACAACCTTACTAAGTTGATTAAGTCCAAAAGGAGCTCCCCACCAACCTGAAGAATCCGTGATGCTCCACGGCCGAACGCCACAGCCGCTTTGCCAGCCGGCCGCTACCGCAGCGGAGTCGCACCGTTGCCGTCGCCGTCACCGTCGCCGTCGCCGTTGTCGACTTCGCCGTCTGCCAGGGCCTCAGTGCGACTCGAACTTCGCGGCCCCGATGCGTCAGCGCGGTGATCCTCGGCCAGGTGAGCCTGGCCAGCCTCAGCAGCCCGCCCGGCCGCATCAGCACCAGGCCGTCGGAGCAAACGCCGACTAGCACGTCGTTCTCGCCTTCGCCGACCTCCCTCCGGCCGCCGTTGCCACCGCCGGCTTCGATGCACCTGGCCTCGTGCACATCCAGGCCGTAGGTTGCCAGCCGGCGCGCGTTGGCCAGCAGGTCCCGCTCAGCGTCCCGGCTGGCCAGGCCGGCGTGGCAGGCGTGCAGGCGGCGGGCGAGCCGCGCCACGCCGCGCTGAGTCGCCAGGAGCTCCGGCGGGCAGAAGGCCGGCGGCGGCGGCGGCGGCGGCGGCGGCGGCGGCGGCGGCGGCTCGTTGTCTTCCGCGGCCGGTTCGCCGTCCCTGTTTCGGTGGCGAGTCTTCCGCCGGTCGCCGAGCTCGCTCTGCATGAGGTAGCTGCCCAGCAGGGCGTAGCCGATGGTCGAGCAAGGCAGGCGCCCCGCCACCAGGCACTGCCGGACCTGCAGGGCCACGCAGGTCCTCGCGCTGGCGTCGGAGAGGCACTCAGGCCGGGCCGGGTAGAACTTCACGGCAAAGTCCAGCCGCCAGGTGCGGACGGCGCCTGGACGAAGAGGGAGAGTCAGAGAAGTAGGGTATTCGAGTTTTTTGAGATCCGTCTGAGTCTATGGGTATGAGATTGAGTTTTTGACGCTCTTAGGTGTCTTGCCTGAAGTAGCGCGCATTGACACTAAGAGGCGCCCCTTGATAACCAAAGTGGCGCTTCTGATATACAGAGTGGCGCCCCTATCATCCAAAAGTTGCGCCCCTATCATCCAAAAGTGGCGCCCTAACACCCAAAAGTGGCGCCCCTATCACCCAAAAGTGGCGCCCCTATCATCCAAAAGTGGCGCCCCTAACACCCAAAAGTGGCGCCCCTATCACCCAAAAGTGGCGCCCCCATCATCCAAAAGTGGCGCCCCTATCATCCAAAAGTTGCGCCCCTATCATCCAAAAGTGGCGCCCCTAACACCCAAAAGTGGCGCCCCTATCATCCAAAAGTTGCGCCCCTATCATCCAAAAGTGGCGCCCCTAACACCCAAAAGTGGCGCCCCTATCACCCAAAAGTGGCGCCCCTATCACCCAAAGTGGCGCCTTTATCATCCAAAAGTGGCGCCCTTAATAACCAAAGTAGCATTCCTGACACTTATTTATTGTACATGGTAAACATTTTTATCCCATGTCAATCAGCATTCAATGCAAAATTGTTTGATAAATTTCGCAGACAATAATTATCCCCGTGACTGCAGACCAATTCTGTAAAGTCCCAAAGGAATAAATCTGCTTGAGTCTCGCGCACTCACCGTCCAGCTGTCTGTCCAGTCGCTTTTCATTGTACAGCCATTCCTAAAACGCGAGTCGGATGCGCCGCGCTAGATGGATCGAATGATGAAGCTTTAAAGTATCCTATTGGGAACTGTCTGGGAAGGCGGCACGGCAGTACACGAAAATGCCATTAATATTAAGCAGAATTGGACCTCATATTAATTTTTGCTTAAATATTAATTTTTTCATGCTTAGCGCATGTAACCTCCCAAACGTGAGAAGCGAGTGAAAAAGCAGTCGTAAGTAAGAAGCCCTACGAAGCCGTAAAAAGCCGTCTAACGGCAAGAAGCCGTATGAACGATTTTTGTCTGTGGCCAAAAGCACTCTGATCATTTACTCAAGCTACGGAGAATATTCTCAGAGTTTGAGTTTATTCTTAATTCATACCCTCGATGAGCACTTGCTCAGACTCAGAGAATATTCTCACGATTGAGCAATTGCTCCGACTCTGAGTTTGAGAATGTTCTCCTGAGCAATTTCTCTTTTTATTCATACGGGCTATTCTCGAGCCTATTTTCAAGCTAGTTTAGTTTGAAAAACATTGTATTTTCAAAGCCAATAGAGTCTGGGAGCTAAAGGGATTTAATCATTAATGGGAGAGTCAAGCTAGTGAAGCCTTGCTTTTTATTGTCTATGGCCCAAAAGGGCATCTGTGGAGTAACAAACTCGAGAAATCTGAAAAATCCATGTCAAGGACTATTCGAGTATAAGAACGGGAACTGTTATTGCTTTTTAGCCATTTTTATTAATGGCAGATCTATGGCTATGTCAACTAAAAGGTATGACAAGTTTATGTATGATTCTGCTAAATTATTATTAATCCAAGCAAAATACCGGCCTTACAAAGGCTCCAGTCACCGGCTCCTTGAAGCACAGGCCGAAGTACTGCCGTTCAGTAATGGATAGAAATTCGCAAGTTAAATCCAGCACAGTTTGAGCCTTTGAGCTCGGCTGAAAGTTGAAAGTAAAGAGGCTTGAATATAATTGTAGACAATAGCAGGTGCTTCCATTTCAATGGTAAAATCTAATCCAATCGCATTTCATCTCCCTTGCCTGTTGTCTCCCTTGCCTGTTGTCTCCCTTGCCTGTTGTCTCCCTTGCCTGTTGTCTCCCTTGCCTGTTGTCTCCCTTGCCTGTTGTCTCCCTTGCCTGTTGTCTCCCTTGCCTGTTGTCTCCCTTGCCTGTTGTCTCCCTTGCCTGTTGTCTCCCTTGCCTGTTGTCTCCCTTGCCTGTTGTCTCCCTTGCCTGTTGTCTCCCTTGCCTGTTGTCTCCCTTGCCTGTTGTCTCCCTTGCCTGTTGTCTCCCTTGCCTGTTGTCTCCCTTGCCTGTTGTCCTCTCTCTCTCTCTCCTGTTTGTTGCGTCCCTGCCAACACTCAATATCCAGCGTCTCTATAGTCCAACTCCTGAAGTGGCTACCGACTCACATCAACACTGAACGCCACTTCTGAGCCGTCGAGCAGCACGACCTCGCACAGTCGCGGTTGCCTGCTCAGCCGCACTATTGATGAAGTTAACTTTCGGCTTCGCGACTTCACGCTTGGCGCGTAGTTTCCATCTGCCGCCGCCTCAGCATCAGCTATTGTAGCTTCGGCTTGAAGCCTCTGATGGTGCATTTTTTGCAAACTACCCGAGCAGGAAATCGACCGGTTTCTTCGAAGACGCACGGCGTCGCCATGGTTACCGGGTCGGCTGTCTAGCGAGGAGCTGGTCTGGAGAGGTTTTCGAAAAATTGGGCCTCAACGGTACTACGAATGCGTAAGTCTGGCTGAAGTCCTAAACTGAGTTAGAGCTCACTGGACCCCAGCAACCAAGCTACTCGATCCCGAACTGAGCTAGAGCTCACTAGAACCCAGCAACCAAGCTGCTCAATCCCGAACTGAGAACTGCAGCTCACTGGACATACTCAATCACCCGAGTCCCAAAGAGAGTGTGCAAGGAGACGGACAGAAAGATCGAGTTGGAAGTACTTTTTAGTCCTTAAAATCCGAAGCTAACGATTATCGCGTCGCTTTATCAATTTATTATTCTGTTTGTCCATCGAGACAGACTTTTTCAGTCCTCAAGTGCCTCCTTCCCAAACTTCAGTCTCCAATAATTAAGGCTGACGCGAAGCGGCTGCACCGTTCGATTTGCTGACTCGAAATTTGATCAGCAGAAAGATGGAGAGAGAAAAAGAGAACAGCAAAATGACCGGACAGAATTTCCCAGCCAGGTCAAGATGCTCCGTTTCAAACATTTTTGATTGTACTTTTAGAATTCTAAACTTTGCTGTTGCTGGTGCAGACAGACAGACAGACAGACAGACAGACAGACAGACAGACAGACAGACAGACAGACAGACAGACAGACAAACAGACAGACAAACAGACAGACAAACAAACAGACAGACAGACAGACAGACAGACAGACAGACAGACAGACAGACAGACAGACAGACAGTCAGACAGACAGACAGACAGACAGACAGACAGACAGACAGACAGACAGACAGACAGACAGACAGACAGACAGACAGACAGACAGACAGACAGACAGACAGACAGACAGACAGACAGACAGACAGACAGACAGACAGACACTAAGACAGACAGACAGACAGACAGACAGACACTAAGACAGACAGACAGACAGAGAGACAGACAGACAGACAGACAGACGGACAGCCATCAGTGCAGACTGGCTCACATTTCCATTCTCCATGGCCGGCTCGCAGAACTCGCGGAAGAGTCGATACTCCAGAATCTCCTCGTCAGTTTTCTGCTCTCCCTCAGCTCCGCAGACTTGGCCGTCTCCGTTGCCAACAGCGAGAAAAATGCCGCGCTTCTGGCAGCGTCTGAGGCACTCGCGGCTGGAGCTTCGGGCAAAGTCGACAGCACTGCGAACCGATCGCATGCCTGACCGCTGGCCAGGGTTCAGACACCGCCCTGGGGATCCTCCGTTTCTATGCAGTCCAACAACTACTGTCTCTCTCTCGCTCTCAGGAACAGAAAGCCGCTCCAATAACAGGTGCTGACACAGCCGCCCGTTCAGGGGATTAAGCACTGTCAAGAGAAAGGCTTTTGTGTATACAGAGTGCTGCTCCGAGAGATCAAGTGGCCCAATGGGAATCGGTCGGAAAATATCGATCTTTGGCCTGTTAGATTCTTGCTCTGTCGCTTTTTTGCTTTGCGTTGGTAGAGAAAATGGTGTCTTCTAGCAGGAGGGCGGGCGATTGAAACGAGGAAAAAATTTCTAGAAATAAATATGTATTTATAAGCTGAGAGAGACGCGCAGAGGACAGGACGCGCAAATACTGCTCTCTGGGTGGCGTTTCATATCGAGTTGGGGACTCAGGCACTGAAGTGCGCCAGCTCTCTCTGGATCCTCCAAGTCCCTCCTCCCCAACTCCCCGGAGATGCCATTCGGCTGCCAAAAAGAATTTGCGACCGCTCGACCTCTCTAGTAGACAGCCGAAGTCGTGAAGTGGGGGGTCTGTCTGGCTTAAGCCACTTAAAGATGGAGAAGAGAAAGCTGCATTGATATAAGATTAACGCAGCCAATTTTGATTAATGATGATGGCAAATAGATGGCTTTGACTGCCACAATTTTACTGTCACAATTTGACTGTCACAATTTGACTGTCACAGTTTCCGCTTGCCCCTGGTGACCACGAGCAGCTGGTGCTGCTGTGTCGCTCAGGGAGATCCGGTGGTGCCGGTGGCGGAAGCGCAGTACCCCACCGGAGAGTCCAGGAGGTGGATGGTCGCTTGCCTGATAGCGGACGAGCTGGCAAAGATTCTCGGGCCTGAAAAGGTCGGAGTTTGGGCCGAGGTAGGTGAGCCTGTCCTGAGTAAAGGCGGGGCATTCACAGATGAAGTGCTCTGCATTCTCGACACCGGAGAGGCAGAAGGGCATTCCTGGCTACGGATTATTTCCCTGGAGGTGACGATGCCTGGCAAAACAGCCATGACCCGAGAGGGCCATGGTCCCGCCCTGGTGTCCCTGCGGTTGAGTCCAAGCAGGGCGCTGCGGACGATGGGGTAAGGACAGGGGACAGCCTCGCGGGATTGCCGGCAGTCGGGGACGTTAGCCCACATCTCCCTGTGCTTTGAAGCCGCCCACTGGTTTCAATTAGTGTCATTTCAATCAGTGAATATAAAAGGTGTAAAGCCTAAACTTTTAAGATGCTACGAAGGCATTTCGAAGCATCGTTATTATTGGTAAACTACGAGCTACTTTACTCCTCAAGCAGTCGATTCCACCCTCTTTTTCCCCTCTATCTTCCCTGTGCAAACAAAGTACTGTTCAGTGTGGGACACGGGGCACCGGGTTTTACCCCTAGGAGTATTTATCTGTCTTTTATACAGTATTTTCCATTATCAGTGCACTTTTCTGTGCTGTAAAATGCGATTGATTAAACATGAACTGAACCACGGCAACGCCCTGTACATGTACGTGTGGTTGGATATGCAAGAATTGCTTCCAAACAGAATATACACTAGTAAAACGTATTGCGGTGCGAGCAACCGCGGTAACTGCGGTTAAAATTGTACCTGAAAAAAAGTCTTTTTATTCAAGAAAATTAATATTCGATTAAAAGCTTCAATCGATGGACTATTGACGTGATTTTAATGCATATAGTAGCATATACGACTACTCACAAAGCGTCCACTAGTAGAATGATACGAACATGAGCTTCATGTAGCGCTGGGAAACATCTCATCGATTTTCGGTTCGATTTGTTTAATTAATTTAATTCTTATTTGTTTAAAAAACATCTTGCAAGATCTGACGACTGGTACTCAACGCAACGGACATTAAAACCAGATGCTCCTTAAAACGTACTCTGGTTCTTTAAGTGTTTTAGTGCAAGCATTTCAGAGATTTTTCATGGTACACTGAATAAGAGATAAGAGAAGAGAACCCGCTCTACTCTGCAGGGACATGTGATTGATTTTGTGCCCCACAGAATGATGTGACAGGACAGCAAGGCTGCACAGACAAGGACAATAGTCATGCATTATTCACGGTGCCACTATATTACATAAAGCACGCCTTTGATGCAGTACTCAGCACTGACCCTGGCCATTCGCTTCTGCGTCTGAGCCATGCCGCGCAACTGCGCAGCTGGCTTAACTGAACCAGCAGCGGAATATAAGAAACAGCTGCGCCGGAATTATTTGACCACAAGCTGCTCTCCGGCTGGACACTTCAATCAAGCAGCTGTTTGGTCTGCGCCAGCAAAACTGGGCCAGCAACTCCGCCGCCTCGTCAGCGCCTGCGTGGCGTCGCCACCATCGTCATCATCCGAGAGGCCGCAGTCGCGCGTCATCCTGCTGGGACTCGACGGGGCCGGCAAGACCAGCCTGCTCGATCGTCTGGCTGGCGAACGCGACGATTCAGCCGCGGGGGCGTCGACATTCGGCTGTCGAATTCGATCGGCGCTCGGCTTTGAAATTGTCGACGTGCCCGGCGCCGCCCGACTGCGCCCGCTCTGGCGCTACTACGCCGCGCCGCGCCGAGACCTCGCCCAGGCCGTAGTGTTTGTCGTCGACGGGGCCGACAGCTCGGCCAGACTGGATGAGGCCGGACGAGAACTCGCTGGCGTTCTGTCTGACAGCGTCGAGCTGGCCGGAGTGCCGGTGCTGGCGCTGGCCAACAAGCGCGACCTGCCCGGATGTGCGTCGCTGGCTCGAATTCGCGACGCACTGCAACTCGACCGGCTGGCCGAGAGTCGCACCTGCCAGCTCATGGCGGTCTCTGCGGCCACTGGCGACGGCCTGCTGGAGGCCCGGCAGCTGCTGGAGCGGCTGGTCGAGGAGAATCGGCGATTCACGCGGCGTCGGCGTCGGTACAGTCGACGACGGCATGAGCGCGAGATTTGGCGACGACTAACGACGCCACCTCCGCCACCTCCTCCGCCGGCGCAGACTTTAGTTGACCTCGGCTCGCGTCTCTGATCGGTGCGCCCCGGACTGCCAGCAAACTGCCAGAAAATGACGCAGAGTGCTCAAACGCTCAAACGCACTGCGGTACTTTTCGAATAGGACTCAACAATTAACCAGCTGTATGGGAATATTTTCATTCAGTTTTTTACGTATCCTGCACAAAATTCCGCTGTCACTAATGCGACTGTCGAGTCAATGCCAGTGTCAAAAAGCTGAATATTGGAATGGATACGCAAGTGCTGAATAGCCGCTGAAGAAGTTACAATTGAAAAAAAACTAACAAGGCATACAAGCTGGGACGCTGCTGCCACCACCGCTTCAACAAATATTGAGAAAAATAAGAGAATTTCTAAAAACAAAATAAATTCTCTCCCTAAACTGACAGGTCCAGATCCGTCCTAGTAGTGGTACTCTAGCTAGAATAGAGTATATTGTTATTGCTTGTTTACAACTCTTGAGTCACTTCTCAAGAGGCAGCCTACTTAAAACAGCTATCTGATTGACAGCACAACTCTGCTATTTTCTCTGAATTAAAAATGCTGCATCTCTGAAATACAGAAATACATCTCTCTGAAAGATGTTGGGAGATTTTGTGTTCTGATGGCGTGTTCTGAAGTAAAAAGTGAAAATTGTCTTGCATGTTGCTGGGACGTGTCGTTGCCCAACATTCCGCTGGGCCCTAGCGACCAATTTATACTTTTAAGTCGCAGAAAAGTACATGAGGGCAACTTTAGGTGAGAGCCTGTTGGGACCGTAGCCCCAAAGTCCAACCGCCAGCCAGAAAAATGCGACCCCGGGGGTGGCTTAAGTCCTTACCAGCTCGACCGCTAGCAACCGAGAAACTCCCACGTCTAAGAGGCCCTACAATACCGGTGAAGAGGCTGAGCCAAACAAAGATACAAAACTGGGCAAACAAAGAAGCTGCCTCTGGAGCCTGCGAACTGGCCGCATTACCTTACTAACGTAAAAAGTAACGCTCTGCAATGTACACGGGTCGCCTTTTCATTGGCTACCGCTGCATGCAGCCTTAACAAACGATTTAAAAGGGGACTCAAGCACCAATTCATTCAACTCAACGAGACTCAAGGGAATCAAACAACATGCTGACGGATCTGATTTTGCCTCTGCTGCAGCTGCTGTTGCTGGCTGTCGCTGGTCGAGCCGAAGCTACAAACGGCTGTGCCACGCACCACACTCTGCAGCCGCTGCACAGCGACTCCTGCGTCCCGGACGCCGACCTGCAGCGTCAGCTGCGGCTGCCCAACGCGCAGCTCATGCCGGGCGCCTCGGACGCGAAGTCCTGCGCGATGGCCTGCGCTTTCCGACCGAGTGCGTGCGCGGTCACCCAGTTCCGCTTCGTCGCCCGGCTGTGTCACGTGACTGCGGACCTGCCCGACCGGCCAGCGAGGCCGAGGCGGCCGGCACGGCGAGCCACGGCGACTGCGTTGCGACGCTGCTAAGACGCGACGCTTCCGGAGCGACCGGCTGGCAGTTCGCCGCTCGGCTGTCGGCCTTCTTCGACTTCCGCATCTCCGACCGGAACCTCGGCGTCGTCGGTGTCGGCTCGCCGCTCTCCGCGCCTGCGCAGCTCGTCGGTACCGCCGTGCGCAACGCGTCGGGCGCCGTGCTGCCCGGTCGGCTCGACTCGTTCGTGATGATCGGCGTGGCGCCGCCGGGTTTCCAGGCCTTCGAATCGTCCTCGAAGGAGTACACATTCTTCTTCAGCATCGCGGGAATGCCCAGCGTTCCTACAGGCCAGACGCACCTGCTTCGAATCGTGCCTTCCAGCAATCCAACTAGTAAATTCTGCTCGTTCGCGTATTTTTCAGATGGTGACATGATGTTCGGCAACTTGTTCACTGAAACAATCGGCTACGTGACGGACAACTCCATGCCGCTGGCTGCAAAGCAGAAGTTTAATGTCGCTATGAGATACAGCACTTCCACAGCCTCTAAGGCCGTGTTCAACGGCTCGATCTACTCCGTCAAGTCATACAACACGGACTACAGTCTCCACACCGACACTGTTTTTGACGAGATCCGGCTCGGATCGGAAGGCACCCAGAACCACTACAGTCTGGATGCCACCATCGTCTGCTTCGCCATGTCGCAAGGCGCTCTAACAACCCAGGAGCTCCAGGCTATCGCATCTGTTTGCTGATAAGCATTGCTTCCTGAGGAACCGAATGCTTCAGTTTGCAGATCTTTGACTTAAATAACTGATGAAATAAACTGTCCAGTTTTTGGATGCCAGCTTTACAATTTTTAATATTTATTACCTATTGCCCTGGGTTGTAGCCTATAGCGTCCCACTGAACAGCTACGCAAGTGTAATCAAATATTATGATAATTTATTTATCTGATTATTACTGTTGTTGTCTGTGGTTAAGTTTATTTTACTCCTGTCTAGATAGTCTCTGGCCTACTCTTTCCTAAACTCTGTACTAGTTGAGCCTGCTCATAATGTAGCTTCACCCCTTCGCTTTCTGTTTCTATCATTATTTGGCTCACCATTGTACACAACTAACTATACACTGATCAGAGTTGTGAGTGAGAGTACAAGCACGCTTCATTTTTTTAAATCGTCAGCAACTATGACTACAAGCGTAGGACATCTGTACTCGCTGAGGTTGCGCTTGCACTGATGAGTGACCTAATTCCGCCTTTAGTGCAAAATACGGTTCTGGATATTTTAAATCTGTCAAGCACTCTCGTACTTCATTTATTTCAAATGAGATGGTTTATGGGATCTTTATCTGGAATGATAGCTATTGTCTCACTATCAACTGAAAATACATTAACTAGATTATGATCAAATCATTATTTTGCAGCAAATGAGATACTGTTTTTGATTATTCAATGTACGAGCATTTCATTATTTTCTTGTGCATTTCTGGTTTTGTTACCAGCTTCTTTCTCCCATTAGGCCAGAATTTCAGTCAATATTTGCTGCTACTTAAATGTGCATGAGCAGCAGACGAGATAAATGCTTCGCTTCTCTATTTCCTCGGCTCTCTTCGCTTGGCTTGCTTTCTATTTTCTGCTGCTCACTCAGCAATGAATAGACTTGATTTCTGTCTTCCCAGTATCCTGCACTGCTATGAAGCAACTAAAGCATAGAGTAGAGTTCAGTAGCGTAACCGAGTCACACTTCGCCTCTGCAGCCTCGCCCTAGCGCCTCTCCTCCAGTGGATTCAGCTCTTCCCTTAAATTTCATCCCAGCCAGCGTTATTTTCAGGCATGACATCAATACGATTATTGTTGAGCTAAATGCGATTTCTTACGAAGGCTGTCTCAAAATTTGGATGAGTTTTCAATCGATCACTTGCCAACTGTCATTAAATACCTCATAGTTCACTTAACTGTCCATTCTGCCCTTGTGTTTTTTCAAGAGCGTTGCTATATTATGCAAGATATCAATACATGGAATCCCTGACTAAAGCTGGCTTTCTCGTGACGTTAATTGCATTTCGCTTTGATTTGCTTTTGATTGGTCTGTCGGTTTGTTTGATTCACTACGAGTGAGTCACTAACGCGTTACCAAATGCCTTATTCGTGGCCTCAGGAGCATATTGGGTTAGGAATTAACAACAAGCATTTAACTCGGTGTACATAAGGGAAGGCAAGACGGACGAAACTCAGCCTGGGGGGCAGGGCAGGCCTAATCTAGCTCAGCCAATGAGAGAGCAGTAAAGAGAGAGGTCAAAGTCAGACGGACGAAACTCAGCCTAGGGGGCAGGGCAGGCCCAATCTGGCTCAGCCAATGAGAGAGCAGTAAGGAGAGAGAGGTCAAATGAAACGCATGACCAATGACACATTTCGGTTAACAGTCAATAGCGCTTACGCATGTTATTATAAATTTTCTTCGAAATAATAAAAAATTCTGATGTATTCTGATAACTTTTCCTTTATAATCCCTATCTTTGAAACATTTGAAGCTCATCCACGTAGCAATGCAAGTATTTTTGTTTTACACATTACTGAAATACTGTGGCTGCTAGGGGGTGTTGCTGAGAGGTCAAGGTTCATTTGCAAAAAAAGCTGAGATATCAAGGCTCGGGAGGGAATTGTTGAAATGATGTGACTCTTTAGGAGATATGCTGAGATGTCAAGTATCACGGGGTGAATTGCATGGACGTCAAAGCTCGCGGTGGAGTTTTGAAATGCTGTGTTTCATATGGGGGGGTTGCTAAAATGCCGAGTATCAGTTGGAAGATGTTGGTAGGTCAAGCTAAAAGTAGATCATACAGACAGTTAGGTTTAACCCAAGGCTTACAGGGGGCTTTGATACTGACGCTCATACGGGATGATAGCTGGCTTTCAGGGCTGATGATTTTTGCGTTAAACATCATTTTTAGGATAAGCTCGTATTAACAATAGCGACTGTACAAGGTCAAAACCTACAAGTGGCTTATTCAAAGATGTTTATTCCTTTTTTGCCCCTCCTATAGCACAGTCACACAGTTAGGTACATGCCTAACGATAAATAAAGTTAGGGCCGCTGTACACGATCCTGTGTGAGTGTGTGCCTGTGCATATGTGGTATAAGATCCTACGTGTGTCTCTCTTTTCGGCTATAGACTTATTTTGTTATGATTTTGCTCTGACACTTTCTTTTAAGTACTAAGCTGCGAGCTGCCTTGAAGGAAAAGGAGAAAGGAAGAAATATACTCTCGCGCAAAACTCTAAACTAAAGAGCATTCCTGGAATTCATTACGTATATTCTTTTTCTCTGACAAAGTAAAAATCTTCATTCACTTCTTTTTTTCTTGCTACTCATCAGTAGTGCCACTACACCTTATTTGCTCAGGAAGAATCGCATGGTTCTCATTTTTGCGTACTTACTATAATTGCTCCGCATCTTAAATGTCAGGAAGTGAGGTTCATATTCTTTTCCAGAAAGCATTTGATTTCCATTGCTTCAAGGCGAGAAGCACATCGCCTCAGTGAGTTACTGAGGGATATTGAGGAAGAAAATTTACGGATATGGCAGCTTAGCTGCGCGGCGCCTGTGCCTGTATGAATCATTTACATGTTGCTAGCATTGGGATTCTAGCCTCGCAGAAACGTCTCCCCTGATCTTCCTCGATGTCAGCTCCAAACTATTGTAAATCATCCAAAACGACACCATAATCTCGATCTATTGCTTGACAAGATGCAATCCGCAAATATTTGCTAGTATCAGACTGCAAGTCCCGTTTCAGTCTCCCCAGTGGGACCAGAGCACCTGCCGTCCCAGTTGGAACATGTATTCTGTATTTCCTGCAAAAAAATTAAGCAAACAGCATCATGAGGTGAGGATGGTCGAGGTTGAGGCCTGAAATTGACTCAGATGTGTGGGGGCAAACACACGTACTCCCGCAACAAAACGGAATCCAACAGCAGCGGAGTCCATTAATCGGTCGCTTCTTCATTGGCTACCGCTGCATGCAGCCTCGACAAACGCTTTAAGATGGACGAAACTTGCAGAAACGACTCACAACCGACTCAAAAACCGATCCAACTGACTCAACGAGACTCAAGAGAAACGAACGATATGCTGACGGATTTGATTTCGCCTCTGCCTCTGCTGCAGCTGCAGCTGCTGTTGCTGGCTGTCGCTGGTCGAGCCGAAGCTGCAAGCGGCTGTGCAACGCGCCACACTCTGCAGCCGCTGCACAGCGACTCCTGCGTCCCGGACGCCGATCTGCAGCGTCAGCTGCGGCTGCCCAACGCGCAGCTCATGCCGGGCGCCTCGGACGCGAAGTCCTGCGCGATGGCCTGCGCTTTCCGACCGAGTGCGTGCGCGGTCACCCAGTTCCGCTTCGTCGCCCGGCTGTGTCACGTGACTGCGGACCTGCCGCGACCGGCCAGCGAGGCCGAGGCGGCCGGCACGGCGAGCCACGGCGACTGCGTTGCGACGCTGCTAAGACGCGACGCTTCCGGAGCGACCGGCTGGCAGTTCGCCGCTCGGCTGTCGGCCTTCTTCGACTTCCGCATCTCCGACCGGAACCTCGGCGTCGTCGGTGTCGGCTCGCCGCTCTCCGCGCCTGCGCAGCTCGTCGGTACCGCCGTGCGCAACGCGTCGGGCGCCGTGCTGCCCGGTCGGCTCGACTCGTTCGTGATGATCGGCGTGGCGCCGCCGGGTTTCCAGGCCTTCGAATCGTCCTCGAAGGAGTACACATTCTTCTTCAGCATCGCGGGAATGCCCAGCGTTCCTACAGGCCAGACGCACCTGCTTCGAATCGTGCCTTCCAGCAATCCAACTAGTAAATTCTGCTCGTTCGCGTATTTTTCAGATGGTGACATGATGTTCGCAACTTGTTCACTGAAACAATCGGCTACGTGACGGACAACTCCATGCCGCTGGCTGCAAAGCAGAAGTTTAATGTCGCTATGAGATACAGCACTTCCACAGCCTCTAAGGCCGTGTTCAACGGCTCGATCTACTCCGTCAAGTCATACAACACGGACTACAGTCTCCACACCGACACTGTTTTTGACGAGATCCGGCTCGGATCGGAAGGCACCCAGAACCACTACAGTCTGGATGCCACCATCGTCTGCTTCGCCATGTCGCAAGGCGCTCTAACAACCCAGGAGCTCCAGGCCATCGCATCTGTTTGCTGATAAGCATTGCTTCCTGAGGAACCGAATGCTTCAGTTTGCGGATCTTTGACTTAAATAACTGATGAAACAAACTGTCCAGTTTTTGGATGCCAGCTTTACAATTTTTAATACTTACTATTGCACTAGGGGGTTGTAGCCTAGTGGTTAGAGCGTTGGACTAACGACTGAAAGGTCTGGGGTTCGATTCTTAACCCGAAAAAAATTGTGTCCTTAAGAAAGACACTTCATTTTGCATTGTTTCAGTTCACCCAGCTGTAAAATGGGTGCCAGCATTAGCTGGGGTAATTGAGGGTGTGTGTGGCGACCCCCCAGTCCTTGGACTGAGCCGCCGAACGCAGCCTTCAGATGCTCCACGCAATAGCTGCGGCTGAGCTGTCGGTTGCACATCTGGCCCAATTGGGGCAAGTGCAATCAATTATTGTTTGTTATTACTTACAAGACTTCAGATGACTTACTATATTTATTGGCTCTTCGTGTATGTCTGAGGTAAAGTTTATTTTATTCTTATCTAGATTTTCTCTAGCCTACTCTTTCCTAACTGTACTAGTTGAGCCTACTCTAAATGTAGCTTCGCCCTTTCGCTTTCTGTGTTCTATCATCCTTTGGCTCGCTATCGCACACAGGACAAGCGTAGGACATCCTTTCGAGCTACACACTGAGGTAGCGCTTGCAAAAAAGAGTGACGTAATTCGACCTTTAGTGCAAGTAGCCCGTCGATACGGCCGAGTATTTTAACTCCGTCAAGTACTCTCGTACTCCATCAACTTCGATTGCGATGGTTATTACCGATTATATTGCCGATTCTGTTAGGTAATTCAGAGTTCGGTTATTACGGAATCTTTACCTAGCATTATAGCTATTGTCTGACAAATAATGGAAAATACATTAGTTAGATTATGATCAAACCATTATTTTCAACAAATGAGATACCGTTTCTCATTATTCGATGTATTTCATTTTCTTTTCGATTCTGGTTTCTGTTGTCATACACCTTCCTTCTCCAGTAGCCCAGAATTTCAGTCAATATTTACTGCTACTTACGAGCTAAATCTGTGTGAGCAGCAGAAGAGATGAATTTCTCGCTCCACAAAAGCCTCGGCTTCGCTTGGCTTGCCTTTTTATTTTCTGCTGCTCACTAGGCAATGAATAGGCTTGCTTTCTGTCTTCCAATTCTATTGCTCTCGCTCAGACTTCCGCGTTGCTATGAAGCAACTAAAGCATTCAGTAGAGAGCCCAACTGGGTCCCGACATCACACTTCGCGTCTGAAGCCTCGCCCCAACGCCCTTCCTCCGCTCGATTCCTCTTCCCTTACCTCTCGTCCCAGCCAGTGTATTCTCAGGTACAAGTATGACATCACATAATTTCGATTATTGAGGTAGCTAAATGAGATTACCTACAAAAGGCGTCTTACTCGTATAAGTTCGATGAGCTTTCACTCTCATTTCGCTGTTGAATGTTCAATTACTCGGTAACTAACCAGGACCGACTCTGATTAGCTTGCTAACCGTCGGTGAATGCCCTAACCCTACTCAGCTAGCTGCCCTTCGTCCCTTGTGTTTTTCCAAGAGCGATGTTAGATCATGCAAGATACCACTGCATGGAATCTCTGGATGAAGCTGGCTTTCTCGTGACATTAATTGCATTTCACTTCGAATTGCTTTTAATTGTTTGTCGGTTAGTTTGATTCACTACGAGCAATTCACCAACGTGTCACCATGATGTGTTCCTTACTACCAAGACTTTATTAGTAATCAAGGAACAATCACTTCTAGCCACTGCTAGGCAACCCAGTAATCAACTGAAGGTATTTGTTACCTTGAGTCCTGTTTTGTAGAGCGCTCCCGGTGAGTAGTTCTCGCTTTAACTCAGTTGAGGATATCCTGTCGACTGGTAAATCAGGCGCCTCGCTTCCAAGATCTAGGTCCTAGTTCCTCAAGTATTCCTTGGATTCGTTTCCGGCCGGTATCTGCAGTCAGGACCAATCAGAAGCTTCGAATTAACAATGGGATCCCTGCGCCGTAATGCGGTTTTAAATATGCCTTCTCCTTCTAGCAGTGCCTTAGGGAGTTTTTCTTGTATGATTGGTGGGCGGGGAGTTGTTGCTGTATGGCTGCTGTTGCACCGCCCCGCCGCAGCCCGTGGCCAGTGAACTCACATGGCGTCAAACCCGCCGATGTGCACAGCGAGCGAAGCCGACCGTCAAAACTGCAAGCCGTCAGAGGCATATTTATGCATTTATTTACACGTATATACATATTTATATTTGTATTTATATCCAGATAGCACTCGATATTCATTAGAAGTACATCGCCTCGATGAGACAAACGAGCGATTTTAAGGAAGAAAATTTAGGGATTACGGCAGTACCTGTAATACGTCGTACGGCAGGCTCTCCTAAAAATACACAAGTGCCAGAGCCAATTCACGATAACGGCTGACGCCGTTCGTCTGGATCGGGATCGTCTACGCTTAAACACGCCGGAAGGAGCCAAACGAGACAAAGTCAGTTGCGAAAAGCAGGCAGCGGCCGAGAAAGCGGATCCCAACCCCAATGATGGGGAAGGGAAGGAGTAAAAGCGGGAAGGCAGTCAGGTGGACGCAGCCTGCAGCTGCGAAGCCATGAAAGAAGCAGAGCGCTGGCGGCGCGACAGGGCAGAGCTGGCAGAAAAGTAGCGGAGAACAGCGTCCGTTCTCCAGCCCCGTAGATCCCGAACGTCCGATTCTGACAAGCCGATTTGATGGCAGAAGCTGGCACCCCCACGCCGGATGCTGTGGCCGGAGAAACCAGCAGCTGGAAGGCCGCACGCAGCCAGACACGCACGAAGACAGCTGATGAACCGGCTGGCTGAGAGCTCGCCTCCGTGGCCGTAGCCAAAGAGTGGCGCCCTTGGGTCGCTGACTGGTGACAGGTGCAGGTGAGACAGTAGAGCGTGCACAAGGCAGAGTGGTGACTCTTGAACAGGTGGCAGAAGAACGACATGCGGCGTCGACCCGAACTGGTTGGTCTTGGACTTAGGGAGGGCCAACATCCAGCAGCCAGATGAAGCCGACAGGCAGGCCCGTGAGACAGAGCGGCTGCCGCGGGTCGATAGGAAGTCGCCAAGGCGCAACATGCCCCACCAGCCCACCAGAAGAGCCGCCCAGAAGGCGGCCCTGAGATCTGCGCTTGAGATGGAGCGCGGGAGCTGCTGATGGATGCTCTTGAGGTGCTCGATGGTCAGCGGCTTCGCCTGTTTGCATCGCAGGCCCAGATGACATTTGGCACCGCGGAGGGCCAGCTGCACGGTGAATTCTTTCGCTGGGTCGGGGGCGCCGGTGGCTTGGTGCAGAAAGGAGACGGCATGGATGTAGGATCGGAGGCTAGAGAAAGACCGGAGCCGGGTGCTCACCAGGTGCGCAATGTAGCGGCAGAGCAGGTCACCATCAGCTGGAGATGAAGGGCGGCCTGCGCTAACACAGAAGGCTTTCCAGGAGCGCAGCTGGCCAGGAGTTCTCCGCCAGGCCGAGGCGGCACAGGCGTCCGGCGGACACAGCGCGAGGGGCGGGCGGCGTCTCCGGAGGGCGAGGGCGACCTGCAAAAGGAGGCGAGATTGAGAAGCGGCAGAGAGCGCGTGCGACGCGAACTCAAGCGGGCAGATCACGAGCGTACGGTAGTAGCGGCAGCAAAAGTTAATGAGCTCATGCTGCGAGGCAAACATGCGGGAGGCGGCATCAGCAAAAATCTGCATGCGACCAGGAAGGTGAAAGGCCTCCAAACTGATGCTGTTCCTGATGCACAGCAGAGCCACAGTCTGGTACACCTGCAGGAACCGCGGGTCACGACAGCTCAGCCGATTGATCATGCCAGCAGCAGCGGTGCTGTCGGTGTAGATGACAATCTTGCAGTTCTTTAGCTGAGAGCGACGGTGCAGGATGATCAGCAAAGGTGCCAGAGCCTCCTTGAAGTTGATATGAACATCCTTGAACACACCACCGCAGTCCAGCTCCCAGTCGATGACACTCCAGAAACTCTCGGCACCCCAGATGACTGCGGCTGCGCCCGACCGGCTGCTGTCAGTCTCCATGGCAAACTCCTCATCAAAGCGCGGCCACAAAGCCACCGGGGGAGCCAAGCCAGGGCTCTGAGCCACCAGGACAGGTTGGCGCGGGTCTCATCGGTCACCCAAAGCTTGCAGTCATCAGCAGTTGTCAGCCAGTCGAAGAGCGGACGCAGGAAGACTCTGACATGAGGGACAATCTGACAGAACCAGCCAAGCTTGCCAATCAGCTTCTGAGCAGAGCGCAGGTGCACCCGAGTCTCCGAGCAGGTTTGAGTCAGCAGCTTTGTCGTCTCGAGAGCTTTCTCCTCGGGCAGCGACTTTGTGCCGGTAGCGGTGTTGATGCGCACGCCAAGGAAGTCGATGCATTGCGTAGGTCTGACAACCTTGTCCCAGTTGATGGCAAAGCCGAGGCGCTGCAGGATGTCCAGCAGGCAATTGAAAGCAGCGAAAGCCTCGGACTCGGATTTCCCAGCGACTGCCCAGTCATCCAGGTAGTTCACCGTAGCAGAAAAGCCAAGCCGGTGCATGTGCCGGGTAACGGCGGCTGAAAGGCGGTGAAAAACTTCGCAAGCAGCTTTGGCGCCGAAGGGAAGCCTGGTGTCGCAGAGCAGACTGTCCTGGCTGTCTGAGTCAAACCGCCAAGCGAGGCCGACGAGCCGGTAGTCAGCAGGCCTGATTGGCACGGACCTGTAGGCGCTTTTGAGATCAATTTTGGCCATTCAGTGTCCCGGACGGAGATGACGAACCAGCTGCTGGACAGTGCAATACTTGATGTGCTTCTGTTGGTCGTAGAAGTCGTTGACAGACTGGCCGGTCGGATCGGACAGGTCATGGATCAGGCGGACCCGCCGTAGGACTTGGGAAGGGCACCGATGGGGTTGATTTTGATCGGGCCGCTCCACCGGATGTACCTCCCAAGGCGCAGCTCCTCCTCGACCTGGGCTTCCACAGCAGAGCGGTGCACCAAGGCGGAGGCGTGGTTCTTGGACGAAGTCAAAGGTGGCTGGCCAGCATTGGTGAGAGCGAAACCGTTGACGACGCCTTGCATCAGAAAGTCGCGGTCTGGGTCGTCGCTGAGCAGAGCACTCCAGGCGTCAGGTTGCAGGTCAGACGAGATGGGCAGCGAAGAAGTAAAAGCAGAAAAATCGGAATTAAAAGCAGAGCAGTCAGCTGGATAAAATGGCATCAGTTTTTTGCACTCGCACCAGTCACGTGACCCGGCAGCTGTCCGGTGAGTAATGGCTGCGGCGACTGCGTGTGAGCGTGAGCCGGGTGCGCTGCCAGGCAGCCTTGGATTTTGCAGACGTGGCGGAACTTGCAGTTCTGGCGGTTGCATCCGGACACGGAGTTGAAGCGCAGACAGATCGGCCTGGTTGCTGCCGGGATTTGCTGCTGGCTGGGCTGCTTAGCGAATGTGAACCGCAGGTTTCTGGGGGCGTTGAGGTGCTTGTGGTACAACTGAGGGGGCTCCTCACCCCACGCCATGCCCGACTTTGCCACCAGCCTCCGGTAGTCCTCGTCAAACTCCCAGATTACGGACTCCGCGGGTAGTCAGCAGCCAGCAGCTCTCCAATCTTGCGATTGTAGTCAAGGTAGCCAAGGACGTCAGTCAGGAGACCATCAGTGCTTCCAGCAGCCGCCGGGAGTTTTTCCTTGATCAGCTTTTGCAAGATGATCGAGTTGGCCGCGATCCACTGACCAGCAGAGATACTAGACAGCTTCGGCTCCTGCTTTCTGAATGTGAGCGAGCCATTCTCCATAGTGGCGACCAACTGCTCCTGACTGGCTGAGCCGGATCCTCTGGCTAGCTTGATGTGGTCTCTGACGAGATGCAACCTGCGAGTTGGAGCCTGGCAATTAGCGGCCTGAAGCTGAGCCGCCTGCCTCATCCCAGATTCAAAAACCTCGGGCAACTGCAGACTGGCATGTGCGTTTTGCTCACCTGATGATGATGCTGGCTGGGGCTGAGCCGTCAAGCGCTGCTGAGTGTGAAGCTGTTGCTGAAGATCACGACGACGGCCTTCCAGGACTTGCAGTTCGAGCAGCTCCACCTCCTGCCGCAGCGCAGCCAGCCGGTCGCTCCCCGCCCCCGGAGGCGCCTCGCCCGCGCTGCCGATGCCGTCTTTGGCGTCCGGAGCAGAAGTCATCTCGGAGTTGTTGACGTCTTCGTCAGCTTGCTCTAAACCGAGTGCAGTAGACAAGCGCTTGGCAAGCTGTTGTTTGCGGCCCGTAGTAGGCAGGCCTCTGTTTCGCAGCTCAGCCTTGAGTTGGCGCACGTTTAGTCGCTTTGGGCTGGCACTCATGGCGGTGGCTGAGCAAAAAAATTGAGAAATGGCGGCGGAGCCAAGCCGGGCCGGGTGCAGAGGCTTTAAGCTGGCCGGCGCGGCCAACACCCCCACACCTCAACCCCCCGCCAAAGTACAGCGATATGTACAGCGACACCCTCCGGCGTGTCTAACACCCCTTACTCAGAGAGTAACGATTGCATTAAATAAGAAAATTTAGGGTAAGGGAAAACTATAATACAAATTTTAGGTAGCACAGGTTGCACTAATAGGAGTCGTGCCTCAAAAGAACCTAGAGTCTAGACCATAGAAAATCATAGGAAATAGTAGGACAATGTGGGTGTTTTACTATCTGCTAATATCTGTTAAACTATCGTTTGTGGTACTTCAATTAATTTATTGTTTTTACGGAATGGACAAGTCATTTCTCAGTAGATTCCTGTCCTTATTCTTTAATTTCTCATGCTAGGATAAGGGGAATGCCGGGGCTCCTGGTGGCAGAGCTAGCGAACTACAAAACATTCTACTAAGATTCTACTGTATCTACTAAGATTAAAACAAGAATAAACCAGTATAGCCTCGATCAACACGGGAGCCATGCCACTAGCAATGGGATCATGGACACACAGACAATCTTCATCGATCTCTGCCCGAACTATTATTCTATCCACATGACGTGTCAATCTATTCTCGCTTAGCCTAGCAACTGGGACCTTTGGCCACTCTGTCACAGTTGAAACATTTTCTATGGTTCAAGCAAACTGCTGTGTGTGGGCTCAGGGCCATAGACACCTGGGAACCACCACAGTAAGTTTATTTTATAAAGTAGAGCAGAGCAGAATTTAAAGAAAGCCAAGAGGCCTAGAAGTCGCTTGGCGTGAGCGCTCTGAAATATATGAGTACAAAACTCACTCAATCGTCTGACAACAACCGAATGACTCCGTCTCCTTACTGCATACATAACAGTGGCGTCGCAAGCTTTTGGATTTAGTCAACTTGCGAGATATGTCGAAGTCACCAGGAAAAGTACCTGGTAAGACACCAGTGAAGTCTCCAGTGAAGATGCCAGCAATAGCTCCGAGCATGCTCTCACAGGATGCGACTTTGTCGAACCAAAGCAGCCGTCCAACGTCGGGAATGGCCGAAATAGAGCGATTGGACGAGAACTCTAGCCTGGAGCGATGGATGGATCGCTTCGAGATCGCGTCGAAGTTCTTCAACTGGAGCGCGACCGACAAGGCTCAGGTGCTGCTTTTGAGGCTCGCACCGCAGCTGTTTGAAAAACTGGCGGACTATCTGGCGCCCAAAAAGCCTGGAGATAAGATATTCGACGAGCTGAAAACAGCGCTGGGGGATATAATGCTGCCCAAAACGTACGTCCTTGCCGAAAGATTCAATTTTCAAAGTATAAGACGAGAACCAAACGAAACAGTGCGAGTGTTCTCCGAGCGATTGATCAAAGCCGCAGAAAAGTGTGAGTTTCAAAACAAGGACGAAAGACTGCGTGATCAGTTCATTTGCGGCCTAAACAACCAAGGCATTATTGGGAAGCTTATCGTCAAAGATCACAAGAAGCTCAGTTTTAAGGACGCAGCTAGCGAAGCAGAAGCGCATGCAAGTCTGTTGGAGACTCCTATTATGAAGAGTGCACCAAAAACTGAGGCTGGGTCCATCTTAAAGGTCGATTTATCGAAGCCTAGAACCGTCGAAAAGAAGAGCAATCGGACTCACGGAAAGGGTCTCGAGAAGGCGTGTCAAAAGTGTGGACGCGCACATGCCAGGATGCAGTGCCCAGCGTTTGGGAAAAGTTGTAATAAGTGCGGTAAGCCTAATCATTTTGCGAAGGTCTGCAGAAATGGTGAGAGTAAAAGCAGGACATCAGGCGGAAATTCTGTACAACATGTAGCTGGGAGTGGAAAAATTTTCGCGGCGGAAGCCCGAAGGTGTTGTCAGCGACAGCAGCCTCGAGAGCCGATTGCTATCACGGTGAAGATTCTCGAAGCAAACAGAGGGCATCCCATCCGTTGCGAGCTCGATACGGGAGCTGGAGTGTCGATCTTGTCAGAAGCCTTGTGGAACCAACTTGGTCGCCCAACTCTAAGACCTTCGGACGTAAAGCTGGGAGGCTATGCGAGTGACCATACGTTTCAGGTATTGGGAAGGTATGAAGCGACTGTTGATATCGAAGGCGAATTTCGGACAATCAATTTTGAAGTTGTGAAAGGGAACAAGAGCTACGCTCTTCTTGGAAGGGACGTGCTTTGTGTCCATCTGGAATCAAGTCAGGCTGTGGGAGAGGCGGCACCTTGTGCATCTATGAAAGCGCATCTAGAGTTAAAGGCGGGCGCGACACCGAAGCACATAAAGGCAAGGCCGTTGCCTTTTGCCCAACGTGAAGCTGTTCAGAGAGAGATAGATCGATTGCTCCAGGAGGGAATCATAGAGCCTGTACGTTTCGCAGAGTGGGCATCGCCTATTGTGGTCGTGCCGAAACAACGTGGAGGAATTCGGCTCTGCGTGGATTACAAAAGGACTCTAAACCCGCAATTGGTACCTGACAGCTACCCGATGCCGACTCCGGAAGAAGCGTTTTCAGTAGTATCTGGCTGCAAGCGATACACGCTGCTCGACTTGGAGAAAGCCTACAATCAAATCGAGCTGGATGCCGGATCAAAGCCGCTAACAGTGATGTCAACACCATTTGGGAATTACCAATATAACAGACTAGTATTCGGGATAAAAACGGCGCCGTCCATTTTCCAAAGATATATCTCAGAAGTAATTCAGGGAATCAATGGATCTATAGCCTACATAGATGATGTGTTGATCGGTGGAAAGGATGAGGACGAGCTGTTGTCAAGAGAGGAGGAGGTTCTGCAGCGGCTGGAAGCAGAGGGACTGCATGTAAATAAGGAAAAGTGCCAGCGGAATCAAAGCAGGATTCGGTTTTGGGCCACATACTCGAAAACGGCAACATTTACCCAGACGAAGAAAAAGTTCGTGCAATTAAAGACATGGAAGCGCCTAAAAACCTGGCTGAGCTAGAATCATTTCTGGGCTTAGTGGCATTTTGCTCGCGGTTCATTCAGAATTTAGGTGACCTGACTGCTCCGCTGATGCAGCTGAAGCAAAAAAATGTACCCTTCGAGTGGGGACCGAAACAGAGCAAGGCGCTGGAAAACCTCAAAGCTTCAATATCTAGAGATGCGCAGCTAACGGCCTATGATCCAGATCGGCCTGTGGAGCTCGAGGTCGATGCTTCGCAGAAGGCCCTGGGAGGAATTCTGAGCCAGGAGGGTCGTCCAGTGCTCTACATCAGCAAAATATTGTCGAAGGCTGAGCGAAACTACTCGCAGATGGAACTTGAGGCGTTGGCCATAGTTTGGGGTGTTCGCAGATGCCATCGATTCTTGTGTGGCAGGAAGTTTACGCTGGTTACCGACCACAAACCGCTGGTTTACATATTTGCCGTGGACAGCGAGCTACCTGCTCGTGTTTCAGCGAGATTGCAGCGTTGGTCGATTTTGCTTACGGCGTATGACTACGAAATCAAATATCGAAACACCAAGGCGATGTCATCAGATGCGTTGTCCAGACTAGTATCGCAGCATAAGAGTGAAGCAACTTTGGAGATTGGAAATGTAAATGCTTTCTGCACGCTGTTGCCAACTGAAGAGATTGTAAAAGCAACTCGAGAATGCAACGAGATGCAGCGCTTGTTGAGTGCTATCAGATCAGGAAGTTTCAAGTCACCGAAGCTACGAGCCTTCAAGCCGGTCCGAGATGAGCTCACAGTACAAGACGGTCTAATTCTTCGAGGTCATAGAGTAGTGATACCTCGTTCACTGCGTTGTAAGACGATCGGAGTGGTTCACCAAGCACACCTGGGAATAGTCAAATCTAAATCTCTGGCAAGAACTGAGTTCTGGTGGCCAGCGATGGACAAAGACTTGGAGAAAACCATTAGCAAGTGCCGGGTATGCCGATCAGCCAAACCACAAAATAGAGATTTTCGGACGCCCTGGCCGCAGGCTGCTGGGCCATGGCAGCGAGTTCATGCAGATTTTGCAGGACCAATTCAGAAACAGTACATCTTGGTGCTGGTAGACGCATACACTGGTTACCCAGAGATTTACATCGTTAATGACATGAAGTCGACCACAGTAATAGAGCGTCTCCGTCGAACGTTTTCCCAGTTCGGAGTACCACAAACTTTGGTTACCGACAACGGGCCGAGCTTTATGAGTTCTGAATTGAACCAGTGGCTCACGGAAATCGACTGCGAGCATCTTACTACGCCAGCGTATCATCCGCAAAGCAACGGTGCGGCTGAACGGCTGGTAAGAACTGTGAAGGAGACAATAGAAGCAAACGGGTTCAGTCAGAAGACGATTGACCGTTTTCTTTTGTTTTATCGAGCGTCGGCTGGCAGAAACGGTGTTTCACCTGCAGAGCAAATGTTTGCGAGAAGGATTCGGGTGCCGTTCACTGCTAGGCAGGTCGGTCTCGAGGAGCAGGTGATTTACAAGAACTTCCGAGATGCTGCGGTTCCGGCAAGAATTGTGCTACCGCTAGGAAGGAGCATGGCGCTCATCAAGACTGAGGAACAGAAGCCAGTCTACCGGAGGGCTCATCTGGATCAACTGAGGCCATGCACCGACTCTGATCAACAGCCTGGAGGTCAAAGGATCAGACGGCAGAGCAGTCCAATATCGACCAGCTGCCCAAGTCCGGGGAAGAGGGAGAGCCGGAGGACAAAGAGCATCTCCCACCGAAGGATCAAGGCCAGCCACGGCGCAGCTACCGACTGGCGCTAAAGCCACGAGTTGACTATACATGCTGATGTTGGCTTGCATTGTCTACTCACTAACTTGCGCTACCCATTGTAAGGGGGAAGGTGCTGTGTGTGGGCTCAGGGCCATAGACACCTGGGAACCACCACAGTAAGTTTATTTTATAAAGTAGAGCAGAGCAGAATTTAAAGAAAGCCAAGAGGCCTAGAAGTCGCTTGGCGTGAGCGCTCTGAAATATATGAGTACAAAACTTTCAGGAAAACTTTCAGGAAAACTTTCAGGAAAGGACTGATCCTTTAGTACTTTATATCTTTTCAATACCTGATTTTGTCGTCTACACAGTATTTAATAGGTTGAAATAAATTCTGTTCGATAGTGCCTGAAGATGGCTAGTTTTAGCCGAAACGCGTCGCAAATAATATTGAGTTTTGTCTTACTAAAACTCACTCAATCGTCTGACAACAACCGAATGACTCCGTCTCCTTAATGCATACATAACACAAACAGTTTAAGCAAATATTCTTTTGTGGTTGGCATGTTCGAGGTCGAGGCCTGAAGTTGGCTATTAGTGGTCCTTGGATCGTCCATGGACTCTCGTAACAAAACTGCACGGAATCCAACAGCAGCGGAGTCCATTAGCAGGTCGCTTCTTCATTGGCTACCGCTGCATGCAGCCTCGGAAAACGCTTTATAAGGGTACGAAACTTGCGGAAGCGACTCAAACACCGATTCAACTGACTCAAAGTGACTCAAGAGAAACGAACGATATGCTGACGGATCTGATTTCGCCTCTGCCTCTGCTGCAGCTGCTGTTTCTGGCTGTCGCTGGTCGAGACGAAGCTACAAACGGCTGTGCAACGCACCACACTCTGCAGCCGCTGCACAGCGACTCCTGCGTCCCGGACGCCGATCTGCAGCGTCAGCTGCGGCTGCCCAACGCGCAGCTCATGCCGGGCGCCTCGGACGCAAAGTCCTGCGCGATGGCCTGCGCTTTCCGACCGAGCGCGTGCGCGGTCGCCCAGTTTCGCTTCGTCGCCCGGCTGTGTCACGTGACTGCGGAGCTGCCGCGACCGGCCAGCGAGGCGGAGGCGGCCGGCACGGCGAGCCGCGGCGACTGCGTTGCGACGCTGCTGAGACGCGACGCTTCCGGAGCGACCGGCTGGCAGTTCGCCGCTCGGCTGTCGGCCTTCTTCGACTTCCGCATCTCCGACCGGAACCTCGGCGTCGTCGGTGTCGGCTCGCCGCTCTCCGCGCCTGCGCAGCTCGTCGGTACCGCCGTGCGAAACGCGTCGGGCGCCGTGCTGCCCGGTCGGCTTAACTCGTTCGTGAAGATCGGCGTGGCGCCGCCGGGCTTTCAGGCCTTTGCTTCGTCCTCGAAGGAGTTCACATTCTTCTTTAGCCTATCGGGCATGCCGAGTGTCCCGACTGCAAATCTCCATCTTCTGCGAATCGTGAATTCCAACAACCCCACTGGACCATTCTGCTCATTCATGTTCTTCACTAGCGGCAGCAAGCTGAAGTTCACTAACTTTTTCTCCGAAACGATCGGCTACGAGACCGTCAACTCGATGCCGCTCGTTGTGCAGCAGAAGTTTTTTGTGGGTGCCATCTATAGCAATGCTACGGCTGCCTCCACTGCTCTCTTCAATGGCACGACTTACTCTGTCACGCAGTATAACAGCTACACTCTCAGTGCCGATACTGTCTTCGACGAGATCCGGCTTGGATCGGAAGGAACAGGTGATATATACTCTTTTAAGGGAACGATAATCTGCTTCGCCATGGCTCCAGTGGCCCTGTCGCCTGAAGAATCCCGGGCCCTCGGCTCCATCTGCTAAACTCGATTTTTAGACGTTAATTTGCTACGGGCAAACAATCTTACGGAATGAACAGAAAAAAACTCGGGATATCTTTCATGACGTGATTTTTAAATATTCGTGACTACAACCCTGAGCGTTTTTATTGCTTAATTATGGCTGTGTCTTTTGATGCTGTTTATCCTTTCTTCTTGTGTTAAAACAGTTTCCTTTTGTGTTTTCTTCTTGTTAAAATTTTTTGTTGTTTAATGAAATTTTTTCAGTTAAAAATAGGTTTTTGGGTAAATAAATAGTTCCCATTGCTGTCTTTTGTTTAAGTTTTTGTTACTGTTTATCTTACGTTTTCTTTTCGTTAAAGCAAGTCGTAGCTGTTGCTGCTTTTCTGTAAAACCAAAATTTGTTGCTGCTATTGGAAAAACATTGCCGATGTTGTTATCTTTTTTCTCGTCTTTTATTCTTGTTGACACTTGTAGGAAACGAACAATTTAATATTTTTTCTTATAATTTTTAATAACGCATTAACTCCGCATCTTGTTTTATCTGGTTTTTAGAGAATATCAGCTAACGCTAATTTCAGACTCTGCTTCACACCTTTTTATTCGTGGAAAACGCATTCTGAACTTTATCATTAATAAGAACTTAAAGAAGCTGACTTTTTATGGCAGACTTCAGAGGCTCTTCGTACGATAGTCTCGGAAGGGGGAATTTTTATAGATTAAAAATATAGACACTCTCCTTCAATTCAATTTTTTTAAAGAAACTGGGGAACTTTTGGCATTCAAAAAGCTTTTATTTCGACAAGCGGCTTCAAGTATTAATCTTACATTTTGTTTTAAAGAATAAATTTACATTAAAGTAAACAAGGAACAACTGTAAAAATTGCCACTACATTATTATCGTAAAAGTTGTCTTTCAAGAATTTTAATAATGGATTTTAAAAAAATTAAATAAACTAAATTTATAAGTGCAATTTAATGAACTTAAACTTTAGCTAAATCTCAACTAAATCAACAAAATCATTAAATGTACTAATAATTTTAAATTAAAATTAAAATCTAAAATGTACAATGAAATCATTTAAAATTTTACATTTACACAGCATACTTGCATACTGCCTAGCCTAGTGCTTTCCTCACGCAACTGCATAGTTGAGTGGAAACTTCCCAAAAAGTGGATGCAAGTTGCAACACAAAACATTTTCTTCCTCTTTCTCTCTCCCATTTACAAGCTTAAAGAAGATGCAGTTTTTGTTTGTTATTACATAGGAAAGCCTAGCCCGGCTTAAAACCAGCCAATTAAGTATAGCCAAAGTATAGTATAGTATAGTGTATTTTGGTAAGCTTGCAGTAAGCGGGTAGAGCAGCTCAGAGGTAAGCGAGTCTGAATCTTGCGCTATAGCTAACACGCGACCTCCGGATTAAGTTTGTGCGCGGCCACCTTGATTTGGGACTTGCAGTGTGCACGAAAATTGGCCAAGGGGTTGTCAGATTCACACCCATGGGTATGCTCTCGAGAAATCAGATTGTTTCGACCGAATCTGTCTATGGCAATGCGTGGAGCATACTGTGCGTTCGAAGGTACATCCTTGAAAGTACTACTACCTAGTCTGTATAAGTAGCTGTTCTCAGCAAATACCCTGATCTTTATTGTCTAACTGTACAGTCACTCTTTCCTCAAAGCCCCACCCACCTGCTTAGTTGCTAAGGGAAACTCTGTATTATTTAGGAAGCATCTCTTCTAAAATTTCAAAAACTCTTCCAGCGTCTCTCAAGCAGGCAGCACGGAGTCTTCCGCATTTGGGACTTTTCAACGATTCTCCCAGCCATGCATTCATGAAAACACAATTGAGTGAGCTTCTCACAGACAATGAGTTGTATGGTTGAAAAATTTTCCTGTTTCTTTTTGAGAATTTCTACGCAGGACTTGTTCCAACACTTTCTGGGAAATTGTATGGTATTTCAGCTGTCAAAATAAATGATAAGCATATCTTGCTACTATCAGTACTCCTATGGAACATTCGGTGAGGCATAAAATATAAAGCGAGAAAATTAGCTCAAAGAGTTGTAGAATTAAAGTCGGGAAAACCAAGCATCACCTGCATGCAGTGCTCGCAAAAAATCTATAAAAGATTTCACAACCAACAGAACCCTTTTGTCTATGGCAAAATCCCATCTGCTAGAAAGCTAGTAGAAAATCAATAAGAACAAACCGTCTAAAAACATATGCCATGCTCTATGGTCAAAATGTTTTGATATACTTGACCAGCTTGGCTTAGAGTAAGAAGTAAAAAAAGACGAGCTCCCATTAAAAAAACATGTTTTGACATCAACGACCAGCCTATATTCAATGAATGATTAAGTTGCTTTTGAAACAACTGATTGTTCTGACTATGGATTTGAGGGCAGGAATGAGCGAATCCGAGGGCTGCGTCAGGCTGAGCCGTGGCCAAATTGGTTGCAGTTTTTATCAAATAGAACGTAATAAGGTATAGAACCATGGAAGACGACTTAGATCTAGTGCTACGATATTTTGAAAGTAAAGAATCCGCTGCAACGAATCCTGCTGCTGGTAGTGATCGATTCGCTACGCTCTCGACTGACGAAATACAAGGGAAGCTGGACGCTGCTATCCCACCAAATACGCGAAGGAAGGAACTATGGGCTCTAAGAATTTTTGACCAGTGGTTTGAGCAGCGACACAATCGAATTCTACATGGTGATACAACTGGCCTTCTCGTGTTGAAGGAGCGTCATGAATGGAACGCTTGCGATTGGAACTATCTACGAGTATTAAAGATGTTCATTCTCGAGGTGCGAAAAGTCGATGGCACTAAATACAATGCTACGACCCTTAGGGACATATTTTCCATGATTCCAAGACTTGCGCAAGTACTCTACACCGTGCTGGCTTTGCTAGAGAGGACATCGCTCGTGTTACAGGACACTCTTCGACAGCTATTGAGCGCTATATTCAGTTTGACGTACAAGACCATGTTAAAGTATCGCATGCTCTTCAATCTGGTGGTCAGTCATCAAGTCTGTCTATTGACACCGAGCCTGAACGCTCTGTTGAAGCTATGGAACAAAGTAACGTAGTGACTGCTAATCCTGCAAAGAAAATGAGGCTTAACATCAATGGTAACACCAACACCGTTGAAATCGTTTTTGAGTGAGTGCTTACAAGACGCTTCTAAATCTTACTATTTGAACTTCCTGTTGTTGGTTTACATTTGTTAAATACAACTGTTTATAGCAGGACTGAGAACTATTTCTCAGGCCTCGTTTGGGGACTGAGAAATGGTTCTCAGTCCTCCTACAACCGATAAATTACCATAGAAGTTGTTGTTCCTCGGGAAAAGGATGAGACTGCGAAAGAGGCGAGAAATGCACTTTCTGTAGGTTAATCTGCCGTCTTGCCCGCGAAATCGTGAGACAACTCTGTTTCTACGAGCATTAAATTTCTAAGCAGTTTTTTTCGCTTTCATGCAAACGAGACTTTGCCATAGACAAAAAACAGACTTTGGATTGAATAGGTTTTGCTGTTTCTGAAAGGAGTGCTTGTTTTTTATTGATTTTTTTGCAAGCACTGCCAGAATTTTCAAAATTGATTTTCCGCTAGATTTTTGGAACCAGGGGCGCCAGCACCAGGGGCGCCAGCACCAGGGGCGCCAGCACCAGGGGCGCCAGCACCAGGGGCGCCAGCACCACGGGCGCCAGCACCAGGGGCGCCAGCACCAGGGGCGCCAGCACCAGGGGCGCCAGCACCAGGGGCGCCAGCACCAGGGCGCCAGCACCAGGGGCGCCAGCACCAGGGGCGCCAGCACCAGGGCGCCAGCACCAGGGGCGCCAGCCATCATTTGGTCACGTATTACTTCATTTGAGTGGTTGCCAAAGCTACCGCATGGGAGCGTCATGTGCTTTTACTAAGCCGATGGAGGGATGGCCATGGCTACCTTCCCACTCCCCTGGCTACGCCCCAGATATAGAGTTCGTAGCTACTGGTATGCGAGGGCACACTACAATGGCTGATCGTATTGGGCGAAATAAAGTTTCAATCGTTAAAAAAGATTGAGAGAAGCATTAGCCACAAAACAAATGCATTATTAACAAATCTATAACAAAATTCGATTATAAATAATCCAAGAAATAACTAATATATTTTCATGATCAGTACATTATCTTGTGACCTTCGTCACACTTAGAAGCAATTGATAATAATGTGTTACAGGAAAATGTTAAATTTTACCACGGCTTCCCCAAGCAAGTGCAAAAACAAAGCTTTACTTGTGTCACACAAATTTGCACAATTTCAATGTCAGATCAAACTGCCCAGTGCTCGTCAGCATTGTCAGATCAAACTGCCCAGTGCCCGTCAGCATTATAGGAGAAGTTCTGCTTGGCTGGCACCTCAGGCTGGTAGTGCGCCGGCCCCGGCAACGACGTGGCGTCGCCCACAGTCCGGCCGGCCCAACGCGACGTGTTGCTAAGGAACATGGAGCTGCTCATGTAGTGCTTGGACACTGGCCTGGGCGCCAGCTCGTACTGGCCCGGCCCCGGCAGCGGCGCCTGCGGCGGCAGCGGCAGCGCGGGAGCGGAGAGGCACAGGTAGTGCTGCATGGGGAACTGGAAGCCGCCCCGCTTGGCCTGCCTGTCCGGCTCGTGATCGTACGCACCGGGCCCCGGATTGTCCGTCGGCTTCGGGCCCGGACGGCGCGGCCCGGACGGACGGAAGCAGGAGACCGGGGCGCGGGAGGCTTCGCCGACCAGACGGTCGGCGCGGGTCACGTCGTAGGCTCCGGGGCCGGGTCGGCGGGCGGCGTCGCCGTGGCCGATGGGCTCGCGACCGGATGAGGATCTGCGGGCAGTGGGGTCCACTCTCTCTAATGTCTACTGTGTCCACTGTCTCAATGTCTACTGTGTCCACTCTCTCAATGTCTACTGTGTCCACTCTCTCAATGTCTACTGTGTCCACTCTCTCAATGTCTACTGTGTCCACTCTCTCAATGTCTACTGTGTCCACTCTCTCAATGTCTACTGTGTCCACTCTCTCAATGTCTACTGTGTCCACTCTCTCAATGTCTACTGTGTCCACTCTCTCAATGTCTACTGTGTCCACTCTCTCAATGTCTACTGTGTCCACTGTCTCTTATGTCTACTGTGTCCACTCTCTCAATGTCTACTGTGTCCACTCTCTCAATGTCTACTGTGTCCACTCTCTCAGTGTCTACTGTGTCCACTCTCTCAATGTCTACTGTGTCCACTCTCTCAATGTCTACTGTGTCCACTCTCTCAATGTCTACTGTGTCCACTCTCTCAATGTCTACTGTGTCCACTCTCTCAATGTCTACTGTGTCCACTCTCTCTAATGTCTACTGTGTTCACTCTCTCAATGTCTACTGTGTCCACTCTCTCAATGTCTACTGTGTTCACTCTCTCAATGTCTACTGTGTCCACTCTCTCAATGTCTACTGTGTCCACTCTCTCAATGTCTACTGTGTCCACTCTCTCAATGTCTACTGTGTCCACTCTCTCAATGTCTACTGTGTCCACTCTCTCAATGTCTACTGTGTCCACTGTCTCTTATGTCTACTGTGTCCACTCTCTCAATGTCTACTGTGTCCACTCTCTCAATGTCTACTGTGTCCACTCTCTCAGTGTCTACTGTGTCCACTCTCTCAATGTCTACTGTGTCCACTCTCTCAATGTCTACTGTGTCCACTCTCTCAATGTCTACTGTGTCCACTCTCTCAATGTCTACTGTGTCCACTCTCTCAATGTCTACTGTGTCCACTCTCTCAATGTCTACTGTGTCCACTCTCTCAATGTCTACTGTGTCCACTCTCTCAATGTCTACTGTGTCCACTGTCTCTTATGTCTACTGTGTCCACTCTCTCAATGTCTACTGTGTCCACTCTCTCAATGTCTACTGTGTCCACTCTCTCAGTGTCTACTGTGTCCACTCTCTCAATGTCTACTGTGTCCACTCTCTCAATGTCTACTGTGTCCACTCTCTCAATGTCTACTGTGTCCACTCTCTCAATGTCTACTGTGTCCACTCTCTCAATGTCTACTGTGTCCACTCTCTCTAATGTCTACTGTGTTCACTCTCTCAATGTCTACTGTGTCCACTCTCTCAATGTCTACTGTGTCCACTCTCTCAATGTCTACTGTGTCCACTCTCTCAATGTCTACTGTGTCCACTCTCTCAATGTCTACTGTGTCCACTCTCTCAATGTCTACTGTGTCCACTCTCTCAATGTCTACTGTGTCCACTCTCTCAATGTCTACTGTGTCCACTCTCTCAATGTCTACTGTGTCCACTGTCTCTTATGTCTACTGTGTCCACTCTCTCAATGTCTACTGTGTCCACTCTCTCAATGTCTACTGTGTCCACTCTCTCAATGTCTACTGTGTCCACTCTCTCAATGTCTACTGTGTCCACTCTCTCAATGTCTACTGTGTCCACTCTCTCAGTGTCTACTGTGTCCACTCTCTCAATGTCTACTGTGTCCACTCTCTCAATGTCTACTGTGTCCACTCTCTCAATGTCTACTGTGTCCACTCTCTCAATGTCTACTGTGTCCACTCTCTCAATGTCTACTGTGTCCACTCTCTCTAATGTCTACTGTGTTCACTCTCTCAATGTCTACTGTGTCCACTCTCTCAATGTCTACTGTGTCCACTCTCTCTAATGTCTACTGTGTTCACTCTCTCAATGTCTACTGTGTCCACTCTCTCAATGTCTACTGTGTCCACTGTCTCTAATGTCTACTGTGTCCACTCTCTCTTGTGTCTACTGTGTTCACTCTCTCAATGTCTACTGTGTCCACTCTCTCAATGTCTACTGTGTCCACTGTCTCTAATGTCTACTGTGTCCACTCTCTCTTGTGTCTACTGTGTCCACTCCCTCTAATGTCTACTGTGTTCACTCTCTCAATGTCTACTGTGTCCACTGTCTCTAATGTCTACTGTGTCCACTCTTTCTTGTGTCTACTGTGTCCACTCCCTCTAATGTCTACTGTGTTCACTCTCTCAATGTCTACTGTGTCCACTCTCTCAATGTCTACTGTGTCCACTGTCTCTAATGTCTACTGTGTCCACTATCTCTTGTGTCTACTGTGTCCACTCCCTCTAATGTCTACTGTGTCCACTCTCTCTTATGTCTTCTGTGTCCACTCCCTCTAATGTCTACTGTGTCCACTCTCTTTAGCACAATATTTATTGAAAATTTAATTTCAATCCAATCTGAACTAACTTGAACACGCTAGCCAGGTCGCGAGTTCGATTCTCCCTGAGCCGAGCCAGAGCGTTGAGCGTATTGTACCGGTTTGGCCCCGGACCGTCCGAGGCAGCTCCAGCCGGTCGGGGCACCGCGATCGGCGGGTGGAAGCTGCTGGTTGCGCTGGCCTGATTGAAGTCGGCCCTGCTGCCGACTCTGCCGGTGTCGCCGATGTTGTAGCCAGCGGGCCCGGGACCGACTGGGACGCCGCCGCCGCCTCCGTCGGTCAGTCGGACGGTTTTGCTGGCGAGGCCGCCCGTGCCGCGTTTGCCGTAGGACGGCGAATCTGTTGCAACCGAGGAGCCGCCGCTGCCCAGAGCGTAATAATTTGGCGCCGGAGTCACGTGACGGGACAGGTCGTAGTTAAACCGCTTAGCGGTGGACATGAAACCTTTGCTGTCGGCCGTGTCAATCACGACCGTCTGGTACTTGCTGGGGATTGAAGAGTTCGGCTTGGCGGCCGAGTAGCCTTTTCGGACACGGTTCTGATTGCCGTTTGGGTTGCCATGGATACGCTTGACAACTGAGTCATTGTGTAAGATTTGTACACTGTCGGACATCGTGTCATGCATAAATGGAGGACAACCCAACACCATGACCTCAAACGAATATAGCAGCACTAGGGATAGTGGGTAGGTACAACAGCAATAAGGCATAAGATGTAAGCTCATATTTCACAAACTTATTGAGTTTGTTTAAAAGTTTAAACTTTGTTTAAAGTTTAAAACGAAACGATTCGACACCAGCAATTGGTAAAATATTCATAGTCTATTATTTTCTCCAAAAAGGATATAGCCAATCTATTTAGGAGCAATGAACCTAAAGAATAAAAACATAATATTTTGTATACTTCTAGTCTTCTTTTTCTGGTAGGAAAGCAAAAATCAGCCTCAAATGTATTTATTATTCTCTAGACAGAAACAAAAAAACATTTTTTTAGATATGCCTCATTTTAATTTGCCAAATAGTTACACAAGTTAACAGTGAATGCAATCATAAGATTACTAGACAGCAACTTTTAATATACAATAAGAATAACTTTGACAAACTCGAGAACTAAAACTTTAGTCGAAGTTGTCTCAAAAGATTCTTACAACGAAAAAATATTCCACGATTCTTTTCAAATAAATTTCTAAAAAATGGTATACAGTTTATAATTTCGATCTCGTTCTTCTAATTATATACCATAATAATAAAAAAATTCAATGGAAGAACTTTACAATAGTTTTTTGTTTCTGAAACCTATATTCAGATAGTGTTTTAGGCAAGTATAAAATACTATAATTAAATTTAATTCCCGGTTAAGAAAATTAAATTTTACTCATAATGTTCTACAAGACTACAACTCTAACCCCCTATACTTCACTCTGTTGTGTTGTTTATCAAAGTAATTTAAATTGATCCAGTCTAGCACCAAAAGGGAAACCTTTTAAAGAAAAGCTTTGGTAATAAATAAACGGATTCTACTATTTCCATCCGTTAATGGACCAGATATTATTTCTATGACTAAATATGACTTTGCAAAAATGAGAAAAATAGGCATAAATTCCCACTGTCAAATATATATCAAATCGCTTTTTTCTAAACAAAATAAAATCTGTTCATTATTTCATTTTCATTACTTCATTACATAAGTTTTTTACATCTTTTTTCTACATTAAAACCATTTATTGTAGTTCATTTGGCAAGTCATAATCAAGATTTGTTCGCAAAAGTCTCATTTTTTGAAGCAAACATAGACTCTTAAGAAAATTAACGATCTGGTGGCCTAAAATATATTCGGCCCATTGATGAAGTTGAAGAAATGTCCTTAATAGCAACAATTAAAATTGTGAATAAGGTTACAAGTTTAACTTTGTCGATTAGTAATTTTATTTTTAAATAAACTTATTTTTCTAAGTAAGCGAAGACTTTACTCTGGCACTAAAAAGAATAATCAACTTTTGTTTTTTCTGTTTATTTCGCAAACGAAAACACGTTTTTTGACAAAGCTTTTCCGTTGGTCTATGAACACGTGGAAATTTGAATAAGTTGAGTATATCTGAGGATTCTGAGCTGCGGGTCGAAGCAAGGACTAATTAAACGATAAATAGTCGTTATTGGGTCTATGAATTAAAAAGCAATAAATAGGACGCTAACTTCATGAAATTACATGTAAAACTTGTATGTGTAGAATGAAAAGTGGAGGAAGTAGCGGAACTTGACGGAATAAAGACTAACTTGAAAGTTTCCAGCATACATAAAACAATGAATATATTCCATTTTCTTATCATTTGAGACATTCCCTCACAATTCTCCCAAAAAGTATGGGGAGGTATGTTGATGGGTTCGGCCTTTTTAAGCCTGTAGCTTCGGGCCTCAGAACTCAGAAATGAATCTCTAAGAGCTTTGGCCTCTCGCTCTTGTCAGATGGTCAGCGCCGAGATAGCTAGATTGTGGGCGAGCAGCTAGGTCTTATAGCTAAGAGAAGACAGCGAGAGACCAGCAGGGAGAATTTGAAAGGTAGAAATTAGCTAATCCGCAGATTAATTAACCGGCTGCCACCACTCCGTGCGCCCCGGCTCACCAAACCGGAGCTGTCGAAATCGGACTTTCGAGTCTTCGACTAGAAGGGCACTGCACTTACCTGCCATCTAGTGTCTTTTAGCTGTCTATGTCTATCTCGAAGTCATGCATAGCCGAATAGAAGGGACACTACTGGGACTAAGATCGCATTGGCCATGCAGGGAAAGAGAGGACTTTTGCAGGGGGTTCTTGCGCTGGCGAGCTTTCAAGCACTGCCCAATGTACTAACTCATTACCAAATTCCCAGAAGTACATGTACAAGTACACATAACTGCACGCTTTTGGCACTAAATGTGTTAACACGTCGACAGATAGCGATGATGTGGGTGTATTGTCACCTTTGGAGACCTTTACACTAGCATTTAACTCGTTTTAGCCTCTTAGCTGCCTGAGACTGCACGAAAGTACCGGTCTGGCACTTATTTATTCTGCATGTTTATCATGATTGCTTAGATCGACTGGGTACTGTGTCGCTTCCGGTCCACTGACCTCTGCTCCTAGATCTAGCCGCTCATCTCAGCTGGCATTGCGAAAAAGAAAGAAAACGCTAAGTCTTTAACTTCCAGATTTAACTTTCTCACTTAATTCACAATTCTAAACGCCTTAGATTGAGTCGGAGCGAATAGCTACTTTTAATTTTAAACGGAACTTCTGCCTCGAGTTTGGCACACGAAAACAAGAAAGCAAAAGTGCAAATCCTATCGGACTACCAAGGAAGGGGTCAGACAATTGGGGCGCACCCAGTTAAGCAGGTCAAGAAAGTCTCTCACCCAACCAATCAGAAAACCTAACTGCCGGTAGCCAAGGATTCCACAGAGACCGAAGCGCTCGGACGGGATGCTGATGCTGAACTTAGCTGACGAGCGCCGCAGTTGTTCTTCGCTTGCCGGTTGCTGTCGCTGCTTTTAGATCACGACCAGGAAGTCACGGGCGATGCTGTCCAGGGGGACTTAGCCGTTGAAGCCGAAGCTGATGGGAGACGACGACCAAAGTTTTGGGGGGGGGGGCAGAACGTCAGGAAGTCGACCAGGCAGGGGGCGCAGGCCGGGGGAAGGGGGATCACGAGTGACACGGCCGAAGAAAACGAAGAAGGTCCGGAAACCTTACCGAGCGCGGGCCGACGTGCTGCCTTTTATAGATCTCACGCGGCCGATTTGTTATAGCGAGCGCTGAATTTTCCTATTGGCTGAGGGCCTTTGTTAAAATCGGCGCCGAATTTTCTGATTGGTCCAGCCGGGAGCAGTCAGGTCGACTCTGATTGGCTGAGCTTAAGACCCCAAAACCAACCCCACCGAGTGGGCTCCAGACCCCAGGAAAGTTGACAGGTGCGATCATAAATCATACAAAAACGAATAAAAGTCACTTGTCTAGACATCCTGGTAGGGGTGTTCGGGGTTCGGGGTCGGGTCGGGTTTCGGGTCGGGTTTTGGTACCGGGTTCGGGGTTCGGGGTAGGTGTTCCGGGTCGGGTTCGGGGTTCGGAGTAGGGGTACCGGGTTCGGGGTAAACCCCGAACCCCGAAAAAATGGCCGACCCGAACACCCCTACATCCTGTGACTGCAAAGTGACTGCAAAAAGCTCATAACTCAAAGGAGAAGGTAATAGGGCGAGTGGGAAGGAGACTGGAAAGACCTCTTTGACCCAGACAGGCTGGAGCCAAAAGTGACAGCTAGACCGCAATAAATCACCAAAAATAGTGAAAAAGTCACAAATCGGGGGGGGGGTCAGGATGAGATAAAAACATTTCTCCCAGACTTAGTGTCGCCTGTCTAGACTGTTAGAGGTCAATCCGTCCCAGACCCAGACAGCCTGACCTTCAACCAAGCGTAAACAACCCAAAAATAGAATCCTAGGGAAAGTACATTAAATCCCTAACATAATTAATGGTAATGTCATAAAATAGTATAGCACTCAGCCTAGATGAGAGAATAGAGAGAAGATCCTAAGCTAGCCTACTGACAGTAGGGGGAAAAGCGCATCGGAGCTAAATGTGCGGTTTAGTGGTCCTGGTACGCGTGTCATTACATCAGCAAGAAAGCTACATGTACCTCAGTACCTTACGGTACATGTAGCCCAATAAAATGTAAGAGTACGAGCTACTATAGCTTACATTTTCAGAACTGCATCTCACCTACCGATCTGTACAGATGTGATAATTACATGTACGGTCCATGATCAGCACACCAACTACAAGGAGCTGTTTTGTGACCCCAGATTCTCAAATCCTGCATGGCTATGCCAAATGACATTTACGATAGTTCGCGAAGTCCTTTTTCTGTAATTTTTCTTTCGCAACGATTCATATATCCATGGAATTTTCTGAAGTTTCAAAAATCTGCCGTGCAAAATCTGTAAAGCGTGATGTAGCTAGTTAGTTAGAGTTAGAGGCTGTGTGCACCCTGGCGCACTTTAAGCGAAATGCGAAATGGTCACACAACCGGCGAGAGGCATTGCTGCCCATTCCGCCAACTCCCCTGAGCAGGCACACAAGCGCGCGGATACGTACGCAGTAACGCAGTCGTACGCAGGCACACACTCACACAGGAGTGTACAGCGGCCCTAACTTTATTTATCGTTAGGCATGTACACTTCACTGTGCCTTGGGGGTTGGCCTTAAAGCCGTTAATTGCACGAGCAGAGCCAAGCCGAGATTCCAATTTAGCCCCAAATTAATGTGACTGCACCTGGAATCGAGCCTGGGCCCTTGGCACATCAGAGCGACGCGCGAGACCACTAAAGCGCGATTTAAGTTCTTAATTCTGAAGTTCAAGTTCTCCAGTACTCAAGTTCACTGTTTTGTAAACATTGAGCCAGTGAGAATCCACTTTTAGACTCCCGCGAAAGACTCTGCAATGTCGCAACTTCATGAAATCCAGTTTCAACCAGCTAGTGCCTATCGTGCAAGAAGCCAACAGGTAGAGATGCACTTTATGGCTAAAAAATTCACAAGAAGACAGATGCTTCACAAGTCATCCCAAGCCTTCCGCGACTGTTTTTCCCCTCATTGTAACCCTAATTGGCCTATTGGCTAGATGGGCGCTCACGGTTCTTCAATGCTCACTGGGGCTTTCATGCTACATGCAGTCGAGTATTTACCCAGATCCGCTTAGAAACAATGGAGAGAATTTTGCCAATCCGCTTCAGCTCCCACAAGGCAATCATATGGCGGCTCTCGCAGCCATCGCTACTCTGCTGCTGTACGCCCAGTTGTCGCCCGCTTCAGCGAATGGCTTCAGCGGCGGCTGCCAGGCCCAGCACTCAGTCCGCCCGCTGCACAGCGACTCCTGCGTGCCGGACGCCGACCTGCAGCATCAGCTGCGGCTGCCCAACGCGCAGCTCATGCCGGGCGCCTCCGATGCGGAGTCCTGCGCGCTGGCCTGCGCTCTCCGACCGAGCGCGTGCGCGGTCGCCCAGTTCCGCTTCGTGGCCCGGCTGTGTCACGTGACCGCGGAGCCGCCGCGACCGGCCAGCGAGGCCGAGGCGGCCGGCACGGCGAGCCGCGGCGACTGCGTGGCGACGCTGCTGAGACAGGGGGGGGGGGCGGAGATGCTCCGACCGCCTGGTCGCTCGCCTCCCGACTCAAAGTGTTCATCGACTTCCGCGTCTCCGAGTTGAACCTCGTCGCCGGGTCGGCGGGCTGGCCGGCGGCCGCTCAGCTCACTGGCGCCGCGTCTCGCAACTCCAGTGGCGCCTGGCTGCCCGGCCTGCAGACCGCCCACGTGCTGATGCGCCTGCCGCCTCCCGGCTACCAGGCGGTGGCCGCTGCCAGCCAGGAGTTCGCCTACTTCTTCAAGGTGCTGGCCGACCCGCCAGCATCGGCGAGCTCGCAGCGCCACTTCATGCGCATCCTGTCAGCCAGCGACGGCAGCCAGCTGAGCGCCTTTTTCTATACTGTGGGCGGCCGGGTCCGCTTCTCCAACCTGTTCACCCGGCCGAATCCGTTCGAGGCCGTCGCCGGTGTTGTCTACGCCGGCGAAAGGAGTCTCGCCTTCGGCGTGGCCTACTACAACTCCACGGGCAGCGCTCGGGTGTACTTTAACGGCACCCTGATGAGTGCGACAACATTCACTCCGACAGATACGCTGAACGCCGCTGTCCAGTACGACGAGATCCGATTGGGCTACGCCGGTTCCGACTCGATGTGCCTCATGGGCTATCTGGTGTGCTTCGCCATGGCGCCCGCGGCCCTGACTGGGGATGAGTTCCAGCAGCTTAGCGACAGGTGCTGATATTTGCATAGCAACCATCAGTTGCCTGGCGCCCGGTTGCCTGGCTTCAACTGAACGAGCTTAAGATGGCTTAGTAGTATAGTAGCTTAGTAGTATAGTAGCTTAGTAGCATAGTAGCATAGTAGCTTAGTAGTATAGTAGCTTAGTAGTATAGTAGCTTAGTAGCATAGTAGCTTAGTAGTATAGTAGCTTAGTAGTATAGTAGATTAGTAGTATAGTAGTTTAGTTGTATAGTAGCTTAGTAGTATAGTAGCCTAGTAGTATAGTAGATTAGTAGTTTAGTAGTTTAGTTGTATAGTAGCTTAGTAGTATAGTAGCTTAGTAGTATAGTAGCTTAGTAGCATAGTAGCTTAGTAGTATAGTAGCTTAGTAGTATAGTAGCTTAGTAGTATAGTAGCTTAGTTGTAGTGTAGCTTAGTAGTATAGTAGCTAATAGTAGCTTAGTAGTTTAGTAGCTTAGTAGTTTAGTAGCTTAGTAGTATAGTAGCTTAGTAGTATACTAGCTTAGTAGTATAGTAGCTTAGTAGTATATTATTTAAGTAGTCCAGTAGTCCATTTAAGTAGTGGATATTATTATCCATCGAAACATGCATAAAATTTAATAAACTTTTCACTGAGATACTTTTCTGTCATAGCTACACTCTTTGAGGCAGTTTTAATAACTGGGAAAGAAAAGACATAATGTTTTTTTTAAATACTGTCTCTGCCAGACAAATTAATCTGTGCGATCTAAGCAAAATTCTATTTTCTTATATACTCGTATTTTTATATGACAGTCAGTCAGTCAGTCAGTCAGTCAGTCAGTCAGTCAGTCAGTCAGTCAGTCAGTCAGTCAGTCAGTCAGTCAGTCAGTCAGTCAGTCAGTCAGTCAGTCAGTCAGTCAGTCAGTCAGTCAGTCAGTCAGTCAGTCAGTCAGTCAGTCAGTCAGTCAGTCAGTCAGTCAGTCAGTCAGTCAGTCAGTCAGTCAGTCAGTCAGTCAGTCAGTCAGTCAGTCAGTCAGTCAGTCAGTCAGTCAGTCAGTCAGTCAGTCAGTCAGTCAGTCAGTCAGTCAGTCAGTCAGTCAGTCAGTCAGTCAGTCAGTCAGTCAGTCAGTCAGTCAGTCAGTCAGTCAGTCAGTCAGTCAGTCAGTCAGTATTTTGAGAAAGTGAGAGTTGTTTTTATTAAATCGATTACAATATGCCATTGCATACTCAGCACTCAGCAAAAAGAGTAAAAAACAATAAACGCGCATAAGGAACTCATGTAATTTTTCCCAACTACCTGTCACCGCAGCGGATAGCACATAATATATACGGTAAACATTGGGCTTGCCCTAATGAGTAAAAGGTATTAAAATATTCAAAGTAAACAGGTGGCAGATGTGGGTGCAGGCAGCAGGCGGAGAAGGTGCTTTAGAATAATCAGCTAATAGGCTAACAGTTACAGAGCTTATTTGAGGCTACTGTTGTTTGTGATGCGGCCAGCCCTTTCTCATGGAGCCCAGCGGGGATTCAAAGGGTAGCTATTGTAGTATTTATGTCACAGTTATTTAGACTCCCTCTGTTTCTGTAAAGAACTTGCCGTAGAATTAATGTTTTCAAACGTCTTTTCAGAAACTAAAGTGCCCAGGGCGCCCTTTGTGCTGGCGCCCCTGGTGCTGGCGCCCCTGGTGCTGGCGCCCGTGGTGCTAAAGCCCCTGGTGCTAAAGCCCCTGGTGCTAAAGCCCCTCGTGCTAAAGCCCCTGGTGCTAAAGCCCCTGGTGCTAAAGCCCCTGGTGCTAAAGCCCCTGGTGCTAAAGCCCCTGGTGCTAAAGCCCCTGGTGCTAAAGCCCCTGGTGCTAAAGCCCCTGGTGCTAAAGCCCCTGGTGCTAAAGCCCCTGGTGCTAAAGCCCCTGGTGCTAAAGCCCCTGGTGCTAAAGCCCCTGGTGCTAAAGCCCCTGGTGCTAAAGCCCCTGGTGCTAAAGCCCCTGGTGCTAAAGCCCCTGGTGCTAAAGCCCCTGGTGCTAAAGCCCCTGGTGCTAAAGCCCCTGGTGCTAAAGCCCCTGGTGCTAAAGCCCCTGGTGCTAAAGCCCCTGGTGCTAAAGCCCCTGGTGCTAAAGCCCCTGGTGCTAAAGCCCCTGGTGCTAAAGCCCCTGGTGCTAAAGCCCCTGGTGCTAAAGCCCCTGGTGCTAAAGCCCCTGGTGCTAAAGCCCCTGGTGCTAAAGCCCCTGGTGCTAAAGCCCCTGGTGCTAAAGCCCCTGGTGCTAAAGCCCCTGGTGCTAAAGCCCCTGGTGCTAAAGCCCCTGGTGCTAAAGCCCCTGGTGCTAAAGCCCCTGGTGCTAAAGCCCCTGGTGCTAAAGCCCCTGGTGCTAAAGCCCCTGATGCTAGCGCTCATGGCGCCAACGCCAGGCCCAGGCCAGACCCTTGCTACGCCGCTGTTCCCCAAGTTTTTTCGCATTTTGCGAAGCAAGCAAAAATATTGACATATTGCAAAGATTACAAATAGTATAGCGTTGGTTATTTTATTCTTTCTCTTCGATTTCAATTTTCTCTCGCCGCCAGTGGCGCCAGTAGCGCAGTATGACTCGCGCCGCGGCGACCTGGCGCTGGAGCTCGGCTGTATTTGTAATCACGACTCGCTCGGACTTGGCCTTGCCGGCCGGCCGCATTTCGGACAGCGCCTCCTCGGCCTCGTCCCCGGTGCCAAGGAAGTTCTTGGTGAGCGCGTCCAGCAGGTCAACGCAGTAGACAGTGTCGCCTTCGCAGATTGGGACGCAAAGGCTGGCCAGTTTGATCTTGTTCGGAGCCGGGATCTGCGAAGGGAGCGATGCGGCTGGAGTTTGTGTAATCGGGATATTTTTTTCACTACCCGCGATTCGAAGTTTTACACGGACTACTTGGAGTAGAAAGTTGGGGACGTGGAGATCGAAGTGAAGTCAAGCACTATTTGAATCGAATAGAGATAGGTTGGACCATAGACAACACGACACCATTTCTCTGACTGAGAAACCTCACTGAGAGACAAGCAAAGTTAGAGCCGGACGTCCAGGAGTGCATAGATGTTTAAAGTATTTTAAATGAGTTGATTAACATCAGAGCTCCAAGTCTCTGTGCGATGTAAAGATTCTTGAACGCTAACGAGTGCGTCATTGACAAAAGTACAAGTGCGCGAGTCCCTTTTAGCCATAGACGCACAAATCAGCGTTCATGAATCCCAACTTAAAAAGAGATTTTGCCGTAGACGAAATCAATTGTGCGTTTAAGTATCAAATAGAAGGCATTACTTGTCTAATTCTAGGCAATCGTGCATGATTGATCTTTAAAGTCGAATTTCAAAGTCATAAATCTGTATGTTGTCTATGGCCTAAACGTGCGATATTTATTCTTTAGGTTTTCAATTTGACCCTAAAGTTTTCTAACTTATCATAACAAAAGCTGTATATAAACACGTATCAGTGCGTGTGATGAGAACTAAACTGCCCAGATTTGAAGTGCTTGATGTATCCTTGTATTGACTTTTGAGTTTCTCACCCCACTTGCGCACACTAGCCAATATCCCTACTACTCGCCTACCTGCAGAGGCGGGTCCAGCTCGTCCAAAAGAATGTAGACATCTCTCAACTGGATAAATCCCTCGCCTTCAGGTCGTACTTTTCCCACTTTTCGTAGAACAGATCGAAGTCCTCCTGCGTCAGACCCTCCTGCACGTCCTCCGTGGCCTGGCTGAAGTTCTCCAGGATCACGGCGATGTACATGTTGATGATGACTAGGAAGCTGATCACTAGGTAGGAGATGAGGAAAACCACCGCGATAGCGTAGTTGCCGCAGTCGCTGTGCGGCTTCTTGTTCGGGTTGCACATCGGCGGCTCTTCGTTCATCAGGCCGTCAAGCACGCCGTCCCAGCCAGCTGACGTGCTCATCTGGAACAGCACGATCATCGCGCTGGGAAAGGTCTCGAAGTTGAAGATCTGATCGATGCCGTTGTGATGCCGGACGTGGCTGAAGAAGGACAGGCCGACGATGCTGTAGATGAACATCACCATGAGCAGCAGGATGCCGATGTTGAACAGAGCCGGTAGGGACACGAACAGCGAGAACAGCAGCGTCCGGATTCCGCGGGCTGACTTCACCAGCCGGAGGACGCGGCCGACGCGGAAAACGCGAACGACTCGAATCATAGTGGGCGGCACCGGCAGCACGTACATGATGTCCTCCATGGCCCAGGTGAGCACGCTCAGCACCACAATGATAAAGTCGAATACGTTCCAAGCGAATTTGAAGTAGTGCCACCGCTGGGCGAGGAGCTTGAACACGGCCTCACCTGTGAACAGGACGATGAAGAAGCGATTCACCTGGTTGACCGCGTTGCTGAACGAAGCCGACTGGTTGTGATGCTCCACGCACATCACCACCGTGTTGAGCATGATGAAGGACATGATCACTATATCGAATTTTTGATTGCTGGTTATAACAAAGAAAAATTTAGAGATTTTCAGCTTCGGCTTCGGGATCGGCTTCTGTGGCGAGACGCTGCTCATCTTTTTCATCGCCTTGTAGTATTTCTTCTGGTCATCCGTCATGAACATCTCCAGCGAGCCGCCGGCGCGTTTCTTCTGCATGTTGAAGTTGTCGATGATGACGCCGATGAACAGGTTGAGGGTGAAGAAGGAGCCGAAAATGATGAAGAGTACAAAGAAGAAGTACATCGGCGTGTTGGCGTCGCGAGCTGGCTGCTTGCCGACTCCTGCGGTGAGCAGAAGAGAGTGCCTTGTAGGTTGTCAAGTTTCTGCTGACAAACAGCGTAAATAAACAGAAAAGTGCGGAGTTTTTTTTACTATTTTGCGTCCTAAACTGCTGCTATTACTGCTTCAGTCTGCACTAATTGCTACATTTGTTTGACGAGCACTCAGATTGCCTGACTATTGCATAAATGGCCTTCCAAATGATAACACTATAGTGAAGTTTGATGCAGTACTGAACCAGCACTCTAAGCCAATCATAGTAGAAGTTCTTATCTGGAGTTTTTTGTCGAGACTGACAGGAAGAGCCCCGATTCTATCTCTAAATGGCTTGCCAAACTCCGCAGTTACATCGTTATATCAAATGAGGCATCAAATCGTTTCACTGACCTACACGAGAGACGAAAAAAATGAATGATCATCACATACATTTGAGCCACATCTGCGATATTGCTGCCTTCAAGATGCCTTGGGGGCCTACGTACTTAATATCATAGATATTCTGAGGAGGATTGCACCAACCTGTTGTATCCACAGCGTCAGCGATAACCAATGTCCATCCTTTATAGGTAGAGATCTGAAACAGGGCCAGGTAGCCATTCAACACGTTGTCAAAGTTGATTCTGGAGTTCACCCAGGACACGTTGTCAAAGGCCTGGCGCATCCGCTCGCAGGACTCGACGTCGGGCACCACCTCCGGCAGTAGCCGCTCGCCAGTCTCCTTGCTGATGCACTTGAAGAACTGGCCGCCGAACAGCTGCACGCCCATGATGCTGAAGATGAGCCAAAACACCAGGCACACGAGCAGCACGTTGAAGATGGACGGGATGGCTTGGATCAGGGCGTTCACCACCACGCGCATGCCCTCCCAGCGGCTGACCGCGCGCAACGGCCTCAGCGCCCGCAGAGTTCGCATGGCCTTGAAAGCCCCCATACTCTGGCCGGCCTCGCCGCCCAGCGAGTTCAGCACCAGGCTGATGACTGCCACATTCACGATGACGAAGTCTAGCCAGCACCAGGCGTCGCTAAAGTACTTCTTCATGCCAAATGCGAACCATTTTACCAGCATCTCGAAAGCAAAGATGATAGTGAAGCACTTGTCCATGTATTCCAGCGTCAGCTTAAGCTTTGGCCTGCGCGGCAGATTCACGTCCTCGAGAGTTAGCGTTAGGCTGCTGATGGCAATCAGCGCGATGATGAATGTCTCAAAGTAGCGGTGCTCAACTAGTCGGTAGGCCCGGCAGCGCAGGCCCCACCAGAAGCGGCCAAACGCGGTTGAATCGCAGAGTCGCGCAGCGCAAGGAGCAAACAGCTTTGCCAATTTTGCTGGCAAGCAGTCCTCCGGTGTGTCCCAGTAGAGCACCTCCACTTCAGTCACCTCTGGCTCCTTATAAAAATCTGGTATCTCCGGTGGGGGAGGTGGTGTGATTTGCACTGCTGCCTTTGGATCGTCTGTCGCTGGCTGGCTGCGCTCCCCTAGAAGCAGATGATTTACACCAGAGAGGCCAAAGTTTTCTATCACCAAAGCACCGTGACGCGTTAGGGGCGACTGACCACTGCCAAGGGACAGCTCAGGATTGCTGCCTCCCATGCAGCCGCGATGTCCTTTTCCGTTGTCCGCCTTGCCTTCTTCACCATCGACTCCGTTTTCTTCTTCGAACAGATCGCTGTCCGGCACCGGGCGAGCCCAGAGACGACGCTTCAGGCCGCCGAATAGCCTTGAACCGAGGCTCTTCAGCTTCAGTTTGGACCAGACAATGAAGCGATTGATTCTGTCGATGGCCTGCTGCAGCTTGTTGACCTCTTCCTCTTCTTCCTCGCGACGCTGGAGACTCTCAGAGCCGAAGCTGCTGAGTAGCAGAGCCAAGAACAAGCTCAGCACCACGAGCCCGGCAATCACCTGCGTCAGCAGGAAAAACGGTACGCAAACGAAGCCATTAAGACGCATGCAGTCCCACATGCTCTCGATCCACTCGCCACAGAGCACCCGGAACACAATCATGAAACTGTGCGTGAAGTCCACAAAGTTCCATCGTGGATAGTAGCCGTTGTACTCCGGATACAGTGTGACGTTCTTGTAGGCATTGTAGCTCTCGCCGAATAATTGCATGCCTACTACGGCGAAAATGAATATCACAATGCCCAGAACAAACACCAGGTTTCCAAGAGCTCCCATGGTCCGGGCAATGATGGCGAACAGCAGGTTCATGGTCTGCCAGGACTTGGCCAGCTTGAACACTCGCAACAGACGGAAGGCTCGCAGGATCGACAAGCCCTGCACATTTTGCAGCGGCAGCTCAACCAAGCTCAGCAGCACAATGGAGAAATCGAATATGTTCCAGCCGTCGAGAAAGTACACCGCCGGCCGCATACCAATGAGCTTGGAAAACGCCTCGATGGCGAAGGTGGCAGTGAAGAATAGGTTAGCGTGACTGAGAAACTCCTTGAACGACTGAGAGTTGGCTGGGACGTCCAGAGCCATAAACAGCGTGTTAACTAGGATACAAATTGTAATGAAAAGCTCAACAAATGGATCTAAAATGAATAGGTTGACGTACTTTTCAACAACCTTCCAACAGTAGCAGCACTCCCAGCTATAGCACAGCTTCTCAAGCATCACGCGCTTCCAATACTGAAACTTCTTTTCCTTTGGCGCGTCTTCATGGGCGGCAGCGACAGCGACGGCTTCGATGTCTTCAGGCATCGAGTCGGCATGATGACAACGGCACTTGTCGCAGTCAGCATTCTTGTCATCTGCAGTTATGACGTTATCTCTGTCATCGTAGACTTTCTCCTTTTCAGTACTGGGTGCGTTGCAAATGATGTCATATTTCAACAGCTTCTCCGCTGCTCTGCGTGCCAGCGGCGTTCGCATAGGGGACATCAGCGCCGCTGCGGTAGCTGCCGCGTCCGGCGTCTGCGCGTTGGAGTCGTCAACAAAGGGAAAAACGGCCTCCTGCGGCGCGCAGTGGCTGCAGGATGAAGCAGCACCGGCTTCCTGGAGGTTTCCCAACGAAAGAGACGTCGGCGATTGAAGCATCGGCTCAGCGGCAGCTTCGGCCTCCGCATCGGCCTCGGCCTCGCGCCGTTCGTCTTCTTCTTTTCGTGCGGCAACCTCAGCCTCTTCGTCGAGGATGTCCTGCATTCGCACTTCGTCGTAGGCCATGGCCACAATCGCTAGGATGACATTCATCAGGAAGAATGAACCCAGCATGATGACGAGAACAAAGAAGAAAAAATGAGGTGTACCGTTGGCTCGAATCACGATCTGGTAGAGATTTTCCCAGTAGTCTTGTGTCATCAGGCGAAAGGCACAGAGCATAGCCCAGCCGAAGTTATCAAATTTAGTGTAGCCAAAGTTCGGATTCGCTTCGTCTGTGGTAAAGCACTGATAGCCCTGTGGGCAGGGCTGGCCTAGGCTCGAGTAGCTGCAGATGAGCATGTCCGGATGCCAGTTGCTGCGATTGTTGCCGTGCAAGTCCAGCTCCTGCTCTTTTATCTGCTCCAGAGTGCCCGCGTCCATCACGGACTCGTTATAGCCGCGCGCTTCAAGAGCAGCGGTGAAGTTGAACTCCAGTACGCACTTCTGCAGCAGCGTTCCTTTGTACATTTGCAGGCCGATGAGCGCAAAAATGCTCAGCACAAAGATTGTGAGTATGCCTACATCGCGGAGACGTTTCACAGCCTCCATGAGAGCGCCAACGATAGTCTTGAGACCGGGCACCGTGGTGACAGTCTTCAGTGCGCGTAACACTCGCAGAGATCGCAGCGCGCTCAGATTACCCAGAGTCGGAATGAAGAACATCAGGTACGCGAGGCCGATCACAATGAAATCTAGCCAGTTCCAGGCGTCTCTCAGGTAAGTAAATTCGCTCAGGATGAGACCGCGCGATACCGCTTTGATGGTCGCCTCGGTGGTGTAGATGGCCGTGAAAGTGTACTCCACTATCTCAGAGCTGCTGTTTCTGGCCATGAAGACGCAGTTGCAGATGATGGCCAGAAGCACCAGCAGGGAGAAGGCCGGGTGCGTCAGCACGAAGATCGCCCCTCTGCGCACCGGGTTGAAGGGCGACAGGACGAACAGTGCGTTGGTTGCTGAGAACCGGAAGATGGTCTTGTCCTTGGCGATCACAACAAAAGTCATCTTGTCCGCGTAGAATTCGTCAATATCTTCCAGAGGAATTCCGCTCAGCTTCTTTACCGGAAAAATATCCGACATCGATGGCGGCAGCTTCATCCCGGCTTCCAGCTTCGCGTTCGGCCGACGCTCCTCAGACGACCCCGGCTGGTGGGGATGCTGCTGGTGCTGCTGCTGAGGCCCGAGCCCGGCGGTCGCGTTGCCAGCCTCGGCTGCAGCGAGCGGCGTGGCGGAGTTGGGAAACGCTGAGGCGTGATGCGCCCCAAGCGCCTGGCCAAGGAAGCTGAGCTCCTCCTGTCGACGTCGGATCTTGGCCAGAGACTCTGGCACAAACTGACGAAACACGCCGGGCTGGGGCGCTGATGCCATGACGACAAATTATTTTACAGGTTTATTCCCAGTAATCTTTTGCAGACAGTTTCTGATAGTCTAACACTTAATTTCTCGAACTCTACCGAGTTGCGGCGCCATTTGAACCGCTGCGGCGTCGCAAGTTTCCGGGCGAGTCCCAGCGGGCCAATGGCGAGCAACGCGTCAGCCTCTCAGGGCAGGGAGAGGCGGTTCAGCTCGGAGCGGCTTGACGGACGTTGGAGTATTGCAAATTTGCAGCAGGGCGTGGTGCAAATTTTCCCGCCGACTATGAAAATTGACTACTGAGGCTCCAATTAGAAATTTAATCTGCGACAGAAGCGACTAGCAGGAATTGGTGAGCAGTTTGCTAGAATCAATTTTCAGCGGCACGCGCTGTTACTCTGGAGTCGCTCCCCGGAGACGGCGAGGGCTCCGACAAGGAGACAGTCTGTCTAAATTGCCTCGGGGGTTCTGGTCTCTCTGGCGAAGTGCAGATCGTCACCTCGGCTATCCTTAATTGTGGAGTCAAAAGTGTTCTACGAAATTCAAACGAACTCTCCATCTTTCAATAAAGATGCTTGTAGATTGCGTTTATCCCAAAAAATCATAAGAACTCTCTGTCTCTTTTACATCGTATCTTTTGGTCCAGCTATGCGATGTGCCGCTTGAAAGCATCTGCTGAGTGCGTGCGAAATAGATAAGGATGAATTAACTGCGTTAAAGTAGTCACGGCGTTGAAGTCAGTGAAGTCACCACCGATTTAACTGGTATAGTCAGTGTTCAAGACGGGGCAATAGTCCGACACTTCAGAATTAGATCATTTTGGAATCCCTGCCAATGCAAGATCAGCATCTGCGCTTAAAACAAATGATGGATGATCACAGACAACCCAAAGTCTGGCACCGTTTGACTGTCCAGTTGAGTTCGTCCCGAGCTGCACCTGGACAATCGAATCACAGAATGTGCTGTTGTACAATTAAAAACATCAAAGCAACAAAGTTGATGGTGGCATAAGACTTCGTATAGAGCGTCGCTGTAGTCTTCGTGTCAAAGGCCGCCAAGATCGCGGCTTAAAGTCCGTTGAGCGAGGATGTACTGAAGTACCAAATCTCGACGGTGTAGCAACTCGACTCTGGTTTGCTACTAGCAATTTACGTAATCCTCTCTGGACCAGACACTTTCTAAAATCTCAGAAATAAGCTATAGATTGCTAGCTTTTCCTGTGGTTCTTTCGTCAGTAAAAGCTGATAACTAGGCCACTGCCACAGAACTGCACTCGACTTTTGACAATAAACACATCAAGTTGATAAAACGTCAATCAAGTGAACAGCTCGTAGTTTAAAGTTGAAAACTCTCAAACAGATTGCAAGCCAAGCTTGCAATCACGACAACCACGTAGAGAACTTCAAAGCAATTGTTTTGTGTACAGAACTCGCATCGTGTGGCCTTAACAGTAGAACTACCAAGGGGGGGGAATTTCCCCCAAGGGGGGACAATTTTTTTTGCTGCGCCGGAACGGAGCAACGCAGGCACACGAAATTCAAGAACACGGGCTAACTTTTTGTTGCGCACCTTCTCAAACAAGAATCAAGTCGCCAGCCCTCCGGACCGTCGAGATATTCGACGATTCTGCCAGAAGGTCGGATTTTTCCCATAAGCGCTAGTGTATTCAGTACACCCCTGTGCGCCAACCAGCACTGCGCCTCAGTGCAGCCTTGCCAAGTCTCCAAATTTCATCAGCACGTCGACCACATGTGTCTGCATCAGTTCTGACTTCGTTGGTCACTAGCCTTCGCCCAGGTGGAGCTTCTGGACCCTCAACAGCTGTGGCACCAGGTGACTATGGACACCCTGATGCGGATTTCTCTAGTTTCGCCGATCAAGCCTCGACAGTGGGCAAGAATCAACCGTCAGACATTCTTAGCTAGTCTCTCAAGCATTCCGTCATCATCCTGACGCCGTCGGCACCTTCAACAGATTACACCAGGTGACTATGGACACCCTGATGCTGATTTCTCTAGTTTCGCCGATCAAGCCTCGACAGAGGGCAAGAATCAACCGTCAGACATTCTCAGCTAGTCTCTCAAGCATTCCGTCATCATCCCGACGCCGTCGGCTCCTTCAACAGATTGCACCAGGTGACTATGGACAGCCTGATAAGAATCTCTCTAGTTTCGCTGATCAAGCCTCGACAGTGGGCAAAATCAAGTGCTGGACATCCTCAGCTAGTCATTCAAGCATTCAGCCATCACGCCGACGCCGTCGGCACCTTCAACAGGTGGCACCAGGTGAGTAAGGACACCTAAGTGTGATTTTTCATCATGCGCTTAACATTTCTGAAGCTCTCAAAATTTTTTAAGCACGAACATTGCTATAGTTAAGCTTGAACTCATGTTGCTGTATATGTATATTATTATTACACATACTTTTATACATACGAGCTACATACATACTTTATTTGACAAGCTGTTTAGTTTATTGAACTATAATATAAGAACCCAATAATAATATAAATATACAGCAACATGAGTTCAAGCTTAACTATAGCAATGTCCGTGCTTAAAAAATTTTGAGAGCTTCAGAAATGTTAAGCGCATGATGAAAAATCACGCTCAGGTGTCCTTACTCACCTGGTGCCACCTGTTGAAGGTGCCGACGGCGTCGGCGTGATGGCTGAATGCTTGAATGACTAGCTGAGGATGTCCAGCACTTGATTTTGCCCACTGTCGAGGCTTGATCAGCGAAACTAGAGAGATTCTTATCAGGCTGTCCATAGTCACCTGGTGCAATCTGTTGAAGGAGCCGACGGCGTCGGGATGATGACGGAATGCTTGAGAGACTAGCTGAGAATGTCTGACGGTTGATTCTTGCCCTCTGTCGAGGCTTGATCGGCGAAACTAGAGAAATCAGCATCAGGGTGTCCATAGTCACCTGGTGTAATCTGTTGAAGGTGCCGACGGCGTCAGGATGATGACGGAATGCTTGAGAGACTAGCTAAGAATGTCTGACGGTTGATTCTTGCCCACTGTCGAGGCTTGATCGGCGAAACTAGAGAAATCCGCATCAGGGTGTCCATAGTCACCTGGTGCCACAGCTGTTGAGGGTCCAGAAGCTCCACCTGGGCGAAGGCTAGTGACCAACGAAGTCAGAACTGATGCAGACACATGTGGTCGACGTGCTGATGAAATTTGGAGACTTGGCAAGGCTGCACTGAGGCGCAGTGCTGGTTGGCGCACAGGGGTGTACTGAATACACTAGCGCTTATGGGAAAAATCCGACCTTCTGGCAGAATCGTCGAATATCTCGACGGTCCGGAGGGCTGGCGACTTGATTCTTGTTTGAGAAGGTGCGCAACAAAAAGTTAGCCCGTGTTCTTGAATTTCGTGTGCCTGCGTTGCTCCGTTCCGGCGCAGCAAAAAAAATTGTCCCCCCTTGGGGGAAATTCCCCCCCCTTGGTAGTTCTACTGTTAAGGCCACACGATGCGAGTTCTGTACACAAAACAATTGCTTTGAAGTTCTCTACGTGGTTGTCGTGATTGCAAGCTTGGCTTGCAATCTGTTTGAGAGTTTTCAACTTTAAACTACGAGCTGTTCACTTGATTGACGTTTTATCAACTTGATGTGTTTATTGTCAAAAGTCGAGTGCAGTTCTGTGGCAGTGGCCTAGTTATCAGCTTTTACTGACGAAAGAACCACAGGAAAAGCTAGCAATCTATAGCTTATTTCTGAGATTTTAGAAAGTGTCTGGTCCAGAGAGGATTACGTAAATTGCTAGTAGCAAACCAGAGTCGAGTTGCTACACCGTCGAGATTTGGTACTTCAGTACATCCTCGCTCAACGGACTTTAAGCCGCGATCTTGGCGGCCTTTGACACGAAGACTACAGCGACGCTCTATACGAAGTCTTATGCCACCATCAACTTTGTTGCTTTGATGTTTTTAATTGTACAACAGCACATTCTGTGATTCGATTGTCCAGGTGCAGCTCGGGACGAACTCAACTGGACAGTCAAACGCAGACGGAACTGCGTTAACAAATTGTATTTACAGTTTTGGGATAGCACGGAAAATCATTGAAAATATGAATTGCTCATAAAAATGTTTCGACTACACTTAAATACATAATACTACTTACATATGCTGAAAAAAACAGGGGAGGGGCACGTCGGAAACTGGGCAAGAGACTGAACTCAATCATAGACCTCGGGACTAAAGTTTGGGAACGTAAACCACGTTGAAATTGAAAAGAAGATGGAAAACTCTGCGAAAGTGAGAGTGATAATACCAGCTATGTAGGTAATAGAGGTAAAATGGTGACCGGACGAGAGGAAAAAGTGGGGACTGGATGACAGGGTAAAATGGTGACTGGACGAGAGGGTAATCGAGGGTGACAGGATTGAGCTTAAAAGACTGACAGAATGAGAAGATAAATCTTGACTGGATGAGACGGTAAAAATGATACCAAGGGGTAAAATCGATTAAAAAAGGGCAAACATTACCGAATTGAGATGGAGTGACCATCCAGCTACATTATATTGAACCGTAATTTCGAATACTATAGTTATCCGTTAAATGGTTATAGCTGAGGCCAGTTCTAAACAATAAGGAGGTAGCGGAGATGTAAGACATTGAAAGAGAGAAAATGAGTTCAGCAAAAGGCCAGAACAGACTAAAATAAAAAAGATTTCCGGAGGTAGAGAGCCAGTCCTAATGTCCATAAAGATACGAAGGAGGACATTTAAAATCGTGCCTCATCAACAGGACAGCTGTAGTGACTATCAGGACACGGGCAAGTCTCTGTGACTGCTCTGCTGCTGCTGCTGTTGCTGCTGCTGAATTCGAAGCATCTCCCTGAGTGAATTGACCTCCTCACGCAGAGAGTTGAGCTGAGCTCTGAGCACGGCGTTCTCCTTCTCCAGGTAGCTGGCTCGGACCGCTACTTCGTCTTCGCGCTGTTTCCGGGCATCGCGCGACTTCTTGGCTGCTGCGTTGTTCCGTTTCCGGCGCTCAAAGTACCTGGCGGGGAGGAGGGTGTAAGCATGCGGTACCCAGTCCGAGAATCCCGGGTCCCAGTGGGTCAGTCAGTCCGAGAATCCTGGGTCCCAGTGGGTCAGTCAGACAGTCCGAGAATTCCAAGTCCCAGTGGGTCAGTCAGTCCGAGAATCCCGGGTCCCAGTGGGTCAGTCAGGCCGAGAATCCCGGGTCCCAGTGGGTCAGTCAGACAGTCCGAGAATCCCGAATCCCAGTGGGTCAGTCAGACAGTCCGAGAATCCCGGGTCCCAGTGGGTCAGTCAGACAGTCCGAGAATCCCGGGTCACAGTGGGTCAGTCAGACAGTCCGAGAATCCCAGGTCTCAGTGGGTCAGTCAGACAGTCCGAGAATCCCGAATCCCAGTGGGTCAGTCAGACAGTCCGAGAATCCCGAATCCCAGTGGGTCAGTCAGACAGTTCGAGAATCCCGGGTCCCAGTGGGTCAGTCAGACAGTCCGAGAATCCCGGGTCCCAGTGGGTCAGTCAGAAAGTCCGAGAATCTCGAATCCCAGTGGGTCAGTCAGACAGTCCGAGAATCCTGGGTTCCAGTGGGTCAGTCAGTCATTCCGAGAATCCCGGGTCCCAGTGGGTCAGTCAGTCCGAGAATCCCGGGTCACAGTGGGTCAGTCAGTCCGAGAATCCTGGATTTTGTTTCAAATAGAGTCTGCAGAGTTCTATCACTAAATAGAGCTTTAAGAACCCTTGCCTTGCCCTGATTGTTGAAGGTGCAATAAAGAAAAATCGATGGGAAACTTCATTTCACCTGGAGTCCTTCAGATCGTTCGGCACCGGCTTCTTGCTTGCCCCGGCGGCGCCTCTTCGGCCAAATTTGGCGCCAGTCGGAGGCGTCTGGTTCGACGCGCTGGACGAAGTCGGCGAGCAGCTGCTGTTTGTGGTGGCGGCGCAGTCGGCATCAGTGTCGCCGAGTTGGATCGGGTAGCGAGTTGTTGTTGCTATGGTAACTGCCGATGTCAGCTGGTCGCACGCTTGAGGCATCTGATAGGCGGTTGAGGACGTCGGAAGCGAAGGCAGGTGAGGCTGGTGCAGCTGGTGTGGCTGGGGCAGGTAGTTGATTGTCGACACCGGGACCTTCTCGGGTCGGGGCAGATCGTACATGCTAGCCAGATGCTGCTGCTGATAGTTTTGAAGCTGAGGCTGCTGCTGATGCTGCTGCTGATGCAGATGCTGGTGCTCGGGCTGAGCAACCATCATCAGACTGGCATAGTCTGGCAAATCAGTTGGCTCCTGCAGCTGATGCAGCTGCGGCTGCTGCAGATGCTGCGCAGTGGAGTGATCGGCGAACAGTCGATAGGCTGCGAACGGCTCGGCATCGATCGAGGCTGAGAACGGGACTGTCGAGTTGGCATTGCTCCGCGCGGTGGCCAGAGGAGAGGACAGCGGCTGCTGCTGCTGCTGCTGGAGGTGCTGCTGAGGCCGCTGTTGGCTCGACTGCGTTGAAGCAGGCGGTGCATTGGGTGACATTGGCTGCTGTTTAACTGGCAGAGTAGTGTCCATTAAATCCGAGGAGTGAGCTCTGTTAAACTGCAGGAGTCTACTGACTGCTCAGCTTAAATTAGGCTGTAATTATATATTCAAAGTGCCTCTGTGCTTGCAACATGCTGCTTCTTGGACTCAATGCGTTTATTTCCTATCAAATTATAATTTATTAATTGACTTCGCTATCAAAGCAGTTTCTGCGCCACGAAATGTAAAATGCTGATCATGGCGATGGCTATAAAAGGTCTCGGCAGCCGCACGTTCTTGCTCGAATGCCGGGGTGGTTGGGTTTGGAGAGGAGGGGCCTTCTTTCACAACTCTCTTTGGCCTTCAATTCTTTTTATCGAAGAGCATGCAAAGACTGGCGATTTCAGTTCAATCGTTGGGCCGTGGCTATTGTCCAACCCACCAACCCCCGAGAGACTTCACAGCCGCCTGCCGAGCCATTTCGTTCAAAACATTATAGTGGAGACCCCCGCACCCAACCCCTCTCCTATCCACGCCCTACATTTCGTCCCTTTTTCCAACTATTTCACGTCCGCTCCGAGTGGAGGAGGGACTGGGGGATAGGGGGGTTGGTCGGCCAGCTGGTTGCGCAACCACTCGTCATAGTCTGCCAGCTAGGTTCTAGGCTAGTAATAATCTGTAAACATTTTCGCGTGAATTGGTCTTAGCTTGCCACCAGTTCACGAAGCAGGTAATCAGATGACCCATTCCAGTAACTTTGTGTGAAGTTTATAAACACTTTCTTTCTGCAACGCGTGTCCCTAATTACATGTATACTCGATTATCCAACTTTAAGCAGAAATGGTCTTACATGTCGATTCCCCAGAGCTCTGGCCTGCTTTTATCTTATCTTTTTTCAAGTTAGAGCTTTTGCAGTTTGCAGTTAAAGCTTTTGGCCTGAAAATCTGACACGCCTTGAGACCTGCTGAGCAGTCTGCTGCAGTAGCAAGCGGGCAGGTAAATTTGGCTTTATTTTCAAGACGCTGAGTAAAGTAGTTGCACCAGCTGCCATTGACCAGTAGCTACATGAAGCTTTGCTGCCTGCAGGCTCTGCAAATGTGATTTGGTCTGGGTAAACAATTGCCACGACTTGGATCTGTTGAAACATAATCAATTCAAGATTGAGTAGCCGGTGGGAGAAACCGGCTCCCACCCAGCTGCGGTACTTACTGACTTGACAAAAAATCAAGTAAGTAAAGTGCTGCAAATGTTGTTTCCCAATTAGAACAGCACTAGGCAATCAGCGCCTAGAGCTACTGAAGTCCCACCCGCCTTGATTTCTTGTTGCCTAGAATCGGCTTATCTCCTCAGACCAGCCAGACTCCCTACATGTCAAACGGTCGCCACCACGGCCTGATCAGCCGCGCTGGCTCGTCTGCGGACCACCTGCGGTCGTCGGCGGCGGGACGCAAGAAGGGCGCCAGCCTGTGCAAGAAGCTCCTATTGGTCCTAGTTGGCATCGGGGTCACCATCTTCCTGCTGTACTACAAGGGTCAGTCGGCGGTGCCAACTGTAACGGATCTGCCTGATTGGCTGTCAGCAAGGGGTCAGCGCATTGCCAACCTGACGAGAGCTCTGCGAAGACGCCAACACAAATAGCGCTAGTGGTACCTGTCCCCATCTTAAATGGCGCCGCTGTATAAATTACACGGATCGCTTGCACGGGGTCGCCAAGTTAGTCAGAGAATGGAAGAGGCTGAATTATATCAAAACGGTCGTTAGGTTGGCATCCACTTTATCGGCCTTCCAAAATGGCTTCGATCTTATATGAGTCGCATTCTAGATTATGACACTCATCTCGATTAGAGAGAGAGCTGTTGCCCCCAGAGCTAATCTGGCTAAAGTAATCCAGTCCACCTGTCTTTCTCATAAGCCGGAAGTCTTTCTCTAGATTTCTATAATGACGGTTTATATGGTATCTTTATGGTAAACGGTATATAGAATTTGTCACGATTATTCCGCTTGTAAGGTACATGTAAGGTTGTTTAAAACTACCTCAACTTTGGTGGTAGCTGCCCCCCCCCTGCGATCAATATACTCGTACTCCGTATTGAATTGTGACGGCATTTACCAATAAGCGTACTTGATGCGAAATTAGCATATTATTACTGGTAGACATAGTTATTAATTCCAAATATAATGCATCACTATTATTTGCCAATACCATGATCGAATCATGGGAATTTATGCTCAAATCAAAAATCTGAAATTCTTCCTGCAGCCCAAAAACCTGTATTGGACTTTGTGTTGTATTTTTGGATGATAATTTTAGCAAGTGTTTTACAATTTAGCAGACAGACACAAGACGGGATACAGAGGGAGACACAAAGAGGCAAACGAGACAAAAGTTGCATGAAAAAAAATACACAAATTTAACAGAACAAAAGCACATTCGATACAATGAAACACAGTAGGAAATGGCAATATTAATCATCAATAACAGAAGGAAAGGTTAAACAAAGGAGAGAGCAAACAGAGTTGAAGCAGTTCAGCGCTAACAGAATACTTGCTAATAGACATAAACTCGCATTTTGGCCACACAGATTAGCATATACGAGGACGTTAACTTAGTACGCAGGAAAGGCGATCAAACTATACAAATAAGGACATACAAATGACACTTGGCCATATAACGGCTTTCACTAACCTCAGGGACTACTGACTAGAAACCCAATGTACGCTGACTGACACTTGTCAGGGAATAGCTAGAACAAAGTCAAACAGAAAAGAGCAATTGTGGTGACAGATGCCTATGCGCGATTGCTCTACGGCTACACTCCAGATCCTTCTTTTAACGTCATCACAAACCCCAGCTCCCAAATTCCCTTCTATGTAATCCCAGATCCGAAATCCCCTTCTAGGTAATACCAGATCCGAAATCCCCTTCTTGTATGTAATCCCAGCTCCCAAATCCCCTTCTATGTAATCCCAGATCCGAAATCCCCTTCTAGGTAATCCCAGATCCCAAATCCCCTTCTTGTATGTAATCCCAGATCCCAAATATCCTTCTTGTATGTAATCCCAGATCCCAAATCCCCTTCTATGTAATCCCAGATCCCAAATCCCCTTCTAGGTAATCCCAGATCCCAAATCCCCTTCTAGGTAATCCCAGATCCCAAATCTCCTTCTAGGTAATCCCAGATCCCAAATCCCCTTCTTAAATGTAATTCCAGATCCCAAATCCCCTTCTATGTAACCCCAGATCCCAAATCCCCTTCTAGGTAATCCCAGATCCCAAATCTCCTTCTTGTATGTAATCCCAGATCCCAAATCCCCTTCTAGGTAATCCCAGATCCCAAATCCCCTTCTAGGTAATACCAGATCCCAAATCCAATTCTATGTAATCCCAGATCCCAAATCCCCTTCTAGGTAATCCCAGATCCCAAATCCCCTTCTAGGTAATCCCAGATCCCAAATCCCCTTCTTAAATGTAATTCCAGATCCCAAATCCCCTTTTAGGTACTCGTAATCCCAGATCTTAAATCCCCTTCTTAAATTTAATCCCAGATCCCAAATCCCCTTCTTAAATGTAATCTCAGATGCGAAATCCTCTTCTATGTAATCCTAGCCCACAAAAACCTTATCGAGTCAGCCGCAGCTCTCGAGAATGCAAATAACCAGTCCGAGGGCCCCCAGCTGCAGGCCAGACGGAGACCCCCTGTAAAACACAGAAGCCGTCACGGAGTCGCCGGTTCCGCGTCGTCAAACGCGGCATCGTCGGGCACCAGGCCGGTTGTCCGGTCAGCCGCCGCGATGATGGGGCACAACATCCGGCCTTCTAGCGTCACCGTGTACTGGCAGGTCTGGTGTTCGGCGAAGGCGATGCTGACGGCCGTCGGGCTGTCGGCCTCGCCGCGGCAACGCAGCAGCAGTCGAGTCCAGCGCGGCTTGCCGGTGAGGTCGCAAATGTCGCCGTCTGTGTAGAACTGGACGAGCTCCGTGCGCCTGCCCAGCTCCTTGTCGTCCTGCACCGGCAGCAGGTTGCGCTCGGTTGCCATGGCGATGTGCGCGTCGGGATTCCATTCGCCTAGCCGGATTTCCGATCGCCTGCCATCGTCGAACACGTGGAATTGGATGATGCTCTTACGGAAGCAGACCTGATGCCGCCACCAGGTGGAGCCGCCTACGATGCACGTGGCGCCGCTGAAGAATTTCGACGATTGCACCTGCGGTATCTGGGGGGAGTCTGCACTGTTGGCTGCTGCTGTTGCTGTTGTTGCTGCTGCTGGTTCTGCTGCTGCTGCTGCTGCTGAGAAGCGGAGTGCACCGCTATGAACACCTGGAATTGTTATTGCGATTGGAAATTAGATAGTACAAGATAATAACAAATATTGCGTTAGATTTGCTTTTTAACAGTACATTGGCTGTTTTATTAGTACACTGGCTGTTTTATTAGTACATGGGCTGTTTTATTAGTACATTGGTTGTTTTATTAGTACATTGGCTGTTTTTATAAGTACACTGACTGTTTTATTAGTACACTCACTGTTTTATCAGTACACTGACTGTTATATTAGTACACTGACTGTTTTATTAGTACACTGACTGTTATATTAGTACACTGACTGTTTTATTAGTACATTGTTTTTAGCATATTTTTAACAGAAAACACTTAAATCAGCTTAGTGAATATTAATAACCAAAAACCCCAGTTCCAACCCAAAGCCTCCACCAGTCTCACCTGGCCACCTTTATGCAAAATCTCCACTCTGGCGTCGGCGCCAAAAATGCCTTCAAGACTTTGCACGCTGGCCCGGACCTGCCTGTCGGCTGCTGTCTCCATGGCAACCAGAGCGGCCGGTTTGCGCAGCGCCTGCTGCTTTTTCTTCTCTTCAGAGCTGCCGGCGGCGGCGGCGGCATCGTTACTGCTGGCGTCCGCATCAGCTGGCTTCTGAGCAGGCAGGCAGTGCAGCTGGTTGACGTGGGTCCGCCTAGGCCGGTAGAGCGGGTGCTCGCACAGCTGGCGGGCCAGCACCACGATGCGATAGCGGCAGGATGCCGTCTCCGTCAGCTCGGCGATCTCGCCTTTGCCCTCTAGCGAGCACACGTACAGCACCTGCGGGAATAACCGGCGGTCCCATATATCATACTCTGAAATAGAAATCCCATATTCTGAAATAGAAATCCCATATTCTGAAATAGAAATCCCCTATTCTGAAATAGAAATCTCATATTCTGAAATAGAAATCCCATATTCTGAAATAGAAATCCCATATTCTGAAATATTAATAGAAATCCCATATTCTGAAATATCAATAGAAATCCCATATTCTGAAATAGAAATCCCCTATTCTGAAATAGAAATCTCATATTCTGAAATTGAAATCCCCTATTCTGAAATAGAAATCTCATATTCTGAAATTGAAATCCCATATTCTGAAATAGAAATCTCATATTCTGAAATTGAAATCCCTCATTCTGAAATAGAAATCGCATATTGAAATTAAAATCCCTCATTCTGAAATAGAAATCATTCATCATCATCATCACATCATCATCATTCATCATCATCACATCATCATCATCATCATCATCATCATCATCATCATTCATTCATCATCATCATCATCATCATCATCATCATCATCATCATCACAATCATCATCATCATCATCACTCATTCATCACAATATACTAAATCTCTAAGGTTTGTTTGACCGGTATTTCAGTCTACAGCCTGAATGCCTGAACCGATTTTTTTCAAACTTGCTTTATTCAACTCAAAATTCTTGTGAGATTGTGTGGGTGTAATTGCATTGAAAAATTCGAATGGGAAGTTGGTTAAATATTCGAAAAACGAGTTTTTCTAATGCTTTCAATGGGAGGCTAGAAAAGGTCAAAATCTCACTAACTGAATTTCAATTCCAATTAAGATTGCGCCACAACTTTTCTCTATAAGGGAGAGGAAAATAATGCTCAGTGGCGGCGTGTGTACATTCTGCTCTGGCTGACTGCATAAACAATTGCTATTTATAGATTTCACTCAACTGTGCATTGGCTCTGCCTGCACAACCTGTGCACACTGAGCAGCCTATCACTGCTATGTATTTGACTGCAGTGCCGAAGCATATATGGCTGATTTTTGCGCCCTCCGATCAGTAGGCGGAATAGCCGCAGTGTAGGCACTAGGACTAGGTTTAGGCTAGGCATAAGGTCCAAGGTTCGAGTCCGCCTCCCCAGCGGATAATTAAAATTAAATAAATTCATTCATTAGTAGCTTCTACCTCGACTATTTTGAACAGTTTTTGATTAATTGTAATTAATTTTTTTTATTAATTACAATAATTTAATTTTGCTACTCGCACAAGCCACTAAGCAAATTTGATTTGATTTGTAAAATTCTAAGATCCCATTAATTGTTATTATCTAGGTCTATAGAAGTAGATATTACTAAACTGCAGGGGATTAAATTACTAAACTGCAGATGATGCTGCTAAACTGCTGAGGTATTGCTAAATGCTGAGTGGTGCAAGAGATTGCCGATATGTATCGAAAATCGATTAGTGAGCCATAAAATGCTGAGCTAATTTCTACATTGTTGAAAGGATCTTTGCAGACTGCAAAGGGGACAAACTGCAAACTGCTGACGTTGGTTAGTTTCTCGAGTCGAGACTTATGAGCGTATAAGCTGCAAACTGCCGAGTGGATAGCTGCAGACTGCTAGGATAATAATGGCAGACTTCTGAGGAGGATATCTAACTGTGAATAATTGTAGCTTGCAGAAGGGACAATTCTGGGTCCCTGAGGGATAAATGAATAATAATAATAAAAGTTGTAGAGTGCAAATGAGTTGTATGACTGCAGTCTGTTTTGCGGAATTAGAAGGGATAACTTCAGGTTGTTGTGGGGATAACTGCCAATTTCTGGGGAGGGTTTAACTTTAAACTTCTGAGGCGATAATAGTAGTCACCTTTTAGCAGTTTGGGAGTGGTGCTAATCTGGGGAGCGGTGCTAATCTAAGGGAGTGGGGCTAATATAAAGGAGGGGGAGGCTAATCTGGGGGATTGGGGCTAATCTGGAGGAAGTAGCGGTGCGAATTTTTGCGGAGTGGTGCAAATCTGGAGAAGTAGTGCTAATCTGAGAAGGTGAAACTATCTGGGAAGCGGCGGTAATCTGTGGAGCGGTGCTAATCTGGGCTGAGTGCTAATCTGGGCTGAGTGCTAATCTAGGCTGAGTGCTAATCTGGGCTGAGTGCTAATCTGGGCTGAGTGCTAATCTAGGCTGAGTGCTAATCTGGGCTGAGTGCTAATCTGGGCTGAGTGCTAATCTGGGCTGAGTGCTAATCTGGGCTGAGTGCTAATCTGGGCTGAGTGCTAATCTGGGCTGAGTGCTAATCTAGGCTGAGTGCTAATCTGGGCTGAGTGCTAATCTAGGCTGAGTGCTAATCTGGGCTGAGTACTAATCTGGGCTGAGTGCTAATCTGGGCTGAGTGCTAATCTGGGCTGAGTGCTAATCTAGGCTGAGTGCTAATCTGGGCTGAGTGCTAATCTGGGCTGAGTGCTAATCTGGGCTGAGTGCTAATCTAGGCTGAGTTCTAATCTGGGCTGAGTGCTAATCTGGGCTGAGTGCTAATCTGGGCTGAGTGCTAATCTTCCATCTTCCAATATACTAAAAATCAAAACTATGTACCTACCTACCTATCTATCTATAGGAACCTTCGTTTAACTAGACTTTGCGTGGTCCGAATTTCGTGGGGTTTTCTGCATTCGATGCGTATTGATGGTGCACTGGTACACAACATTTTGCTAAGAAATTGCTTCATTTTTTAGGGATTAAATATTCGAAAAACTCGATTTTTTGCCCGTTTTTTTAAGTTCAAACAGTTTTTTTCGATTGAGAAGCGTTCTGACTGCCGATGGAATTGTATTGCATCATAACTCAGTGCCAACTATTGCATTGGTTCTCTACACTCGCGTGGAAAGCTACAAGCGTTGAAAGGTTGCGCAACACCTTTAAGTTATTGAAATTGGGGGGAGGGTTTCGCCATTCAATTAGTCCTGGGCATTGCTTGGTTGTTAATTTCAATGCATCAACTTGAAAGCCTCTCACTGTAGCTGGCGCTGAATGTACACCTAATGAATTTGACTGCTTTAAAGCAGGAATGTTCAATCGCTGTTTGCGCTTTGAGTTTTTCACTTTCAGAAGAGAACTTTGTATTGCTGGAAAGAGCTAGGAACGCTGAGTTCGGGAATATAATTTGTTTTCTGAGATTCGAAAAATTAAGAGCACAGCATTAAAAAGAAGATTCCTGTGAATTTTACTTTATATACTCATTGTACGCTCTTCCATATCGCAAACCCCTACTTTATCGCAACTCCGCAATTCAAGCCAGCGCCATTGGATTTCAATTTAGATTGCGTAACCATATTGTTCACTTTAATAGTTGACTTTAATAATTGAAACTGATATTTTCTGCCTGAGAAATTGATTATGTCATAACTTGCTTCGAGTGATTTCTACTCTATGCTTGGAGTTTTCAGTGTTGAATTATATATGTGCTACAATTCATGTTATCAAAACGATGAGCTAGCCTAGAGGTGAACAGACTGAACTGCTAATGCAGCGACGTGGGTTCGAATTTTTAGAGAGTAAAAGTTTTTTTATTAAAAATTTTAACTTTCAAAAACGTCCGGTAAATCAGGTAAAAAAGAAGAAGCTACGAGCCTTCATGTAGTATATTCAAATTTTTTTATTAAACTTTGAATTTTGAAAAGGATTATTGCACTAGATAAGAAACTACGCTCGTAATTATTGTACTAGCTGAGTAAATTGTTTCACTGTCTTGCTTGGGTTACTTTCTATCAGGGGATGCTTGCTATCGAAAGGACGCTTGCTCTTAGGGCATGCTTGATCGGGTGAGATTGCTAAGATGTCAAGACATACTGGGGAATTATTCAGATAAGCAGGCTTACTGGGGAATTACTCAGATGTCAAGCCTTAAAGGGACTTGCTGAGATGCCAAAAGGAAATTGCTGAGGTTTCAAGGCGTGGGGGAATTTCTGAGATGTCAGGCCCTTGGACGGGGAGAAATTGCTAAGTTGTGAAGACCTACTGATGTGAAGACCATCTCAACAATTCCCCCCAAGCCTTGACACCTCAGTTCATTCTCTCTTAAGCTTTGACATCTCAGCAATTCGCTCTCAAGGCTGAAGAGGGACTTTCTGAGACGCCAAGGCTTGTTGGGGGGATTGCTGAGATGTTAAGGCTTGGGGGGAATTTCTGAGATATAAAGGCTTACTTGGAGGACTGCTGAGATGTCAAAGCTTACTGGGGAAATCACTGAGATATAAAGGCTTACTTGGAGGACTGCTGAGATGTCAAGTCTTGGCAGGGGAATTCCTGAAATTTCAAGTCTTGAGAGCGAATTGCTGAGATATCAAAGCTGAAGAGAGAATGAACTGAGGTATCAAGGCTTGGGGGGAATTGTTGAGATGTCAAGTCTTGGGGGGGGGAATTCTGTGGATTGGGGATTCCTTCCATGAGGGCTGCTTCTAATGGATATCTTTAGATAGGTGATTCATTGGGAAATTCCATCGATGGGGGATTCTTTCGATGGAGGGTTCTTTGAATGGGGGATTCTTTAGATGAAGGATTCTTTGGCCTAGGCTTTTATTGATGGGGGATTATTTAGACGGGAGACTCTTTGGATTCTTTAGATGGAGTTTATTTGGAGTATGATTCTTTGGATTATTTGGACGGGGTTCTTTAGATGAGGGGACTCAGATTCAGATTCTTCAGATTCAATGATTCTTTTGATGGAGGTTTATTTGGATGAGAGAATATTTGCATTATTTTGATCGGGATTCTGTGGATGGGGGGATTCTTTGGATAGGGATGGATGGGGGGATTCTTTAGATTGGGATGGATGGGGGGATTCTTTGGATAGGGACGGATGGGGATTCTTTGGATAGGGGATTCTGTCGATGGGGGATTCATTGGAAGGGGAATTCTTCGGATCGGGGATTCTATCGATGGGGGTTTCTTTGGATGGGGATTCTCTGCATGTGAGATTCTTTGTATCGTGGATTCTATGGGTGGTGGATTCTTTGGATGGGGGATTCTTTAAATTTGAGATTCAGTTGGGTGAAATTTTATTGCGTGGAAAAACTGTGGTTTGAGTTTGGACGAATAGCCCCAACGGGGGTTGGAATTGGATAGCTGAGGAAATTGTTTCACTAATCTTGGTGGGGGTACTTTCTATCAGGGGATGCTTGCTCGGAAGAGAATTCTAAGATGTCAAGATTTATAGGGGGGAATTATTGAAATACATGTATAAAATCTTACCTATTGGAATTAATGAGATGTGAAGGCTTAAGAGGGACTTGGGGGGATTGCAAGGCTTAAGAGGGACTTGCTGAGATGCAAGACTTGTGGGGGAGAATTGCTGAGATTTCAAGGCTTAACGGGGAACTGCTGAGATGTCAAGGCTTTGGACGGGGAGAAATTGGTAAGATGTCAAGGCGTTGGACGGGGAGAAATTGGTAAGATGTCAAGGCTTGGGGGAATTTTATGAGGTGTCGAGGCTCGGGGGAATTGCTGAGATGTTAAGTTTTGGGGGGGAATTCTATGGATTGATGATTCTTTGGATGAGGGATGCTTCTAATGGATGGATATCTTTGGATAGATGATTCATTAGGGAATTCCTTTGATGGGGCATTGTTTCGATGGAGGGTTTTTCGAATGGTTGATTCTTTAGATGAAGGATTCGTTAGATGGGGGTTATTTGGACGGGGGTTCTTTAGATGAGGGGATTCTTTGGCCAAGAATTCTATTAATAGGGGGATTATTTGGATGGGAGATTCTTTGGATTCGTTGGATGGGGATTATTCGGACGGGGTTCTTTAGATGAGGGAATTCTTTGGCCAATTATTTCTTTGATGGCGGATTATTTAGATGGGAGATCTATGGATTATTTAGATGGGAGATCTATGGTTTATTTAGATGGGGATTATGATGTGAATTATTTGGACGGGGATTCATTGGGGGGGATTCATTGGATATGGATGGATGGGGGATTCTTTAGGTAGGAATGAATGAGGAAATTCTTTGGATAGGAATGAATGAGGAAATTCTTTGGATAGGGATGGATGGAGGATTCTTTATATTTGGATTCTGTGGATAAGGGATTCTTTGGATGGGGATTCTGTGGATGAGGGATTCTTTGGATGGGGATTCGTTAGATAGGGGGCTTCTGTAGATCGGGAATTTCTTGAGTATGGGATTCATTGAATGGGGAATTATTCGGATCGGTGATTCTATCGATAGGGGTTCTTTGGATGGGGGATTCTTTGCATGTGAGATTCTTTGCATCGGGGATTTTGTGGATGGGGAAAACTGTGGTTGGAGTTTGGACGGAAAGCCCCAACGGGGGTTGGGATTGGCTAGTCCAATATACTAAAAATCAAAACTATGTACCTACCTACCTATCTACCTATCTATAGGAACCTTCGTTTAACTAGACTTTGCGTGGTCCGAATTTCGTGGGGTTTTCTGCATTCGATGCGTATTGATGGTGCACTGGTACACAACATTTTGCTAAGAAATTGCTTTATTTTTTCGGGATTAAATATTCGAAAAACTCGATTTTTGCCCCGTTTTTTTAAAGTTCAAACAGTTCTTTCCGATTGAGAAGCAGTCTGACTGCCGATGGAATTGTATTGCATCATAACTCATTGCCAACTATGGCATTGGTTCTCTACACTGGCGTGGAGAGCTACAAGCGTTGAAAGGTTGCGCAACACCTTTTAGTTATTGAATTGAGGGGCGGGTATTGGCATTCAATGAGTCCTGGGCATTGGCTTGGTTGTGAATTTCAATGCATCAACTTGCAGGCCTCTCACTGTAGCTGGCGCTGAATGTACACCTTATGAATTTGACTGCTTTAAAGCAGGAATGTCCAACCGTTGTTTGTGCTTCGAGTTTTTCACTTTCAGAAGAGAGCCTTGTATTGCTGGAAAGAGCTAGAAACGCAGAGTTCGAGAATATAATCTGTTTGCTGAGATTTAAAAAATTAAAATCACAGCATAAAAAAGAAATTTCTATACTTTTTACTCTTTATTCTCATTGTACGCTCTCTCATATCGCAAAACCCTACTTATCGCAACTCCACAATTCAAGCCAGCGCAATTAGATCTAAATTTAGATTGCGTAACCATATTCTTGACTTCAATTGTCGACTTTATTAATTGAAACTGATATTGACTGCCTGAGAAATTGATTACGTCGTAACTGCTTCGAGTGATTTCTACTCTATGCTGGGAGTTTTCAAAGTGTTGAAATATATAAGTGCTACAATTCATGTTATCAAAACGATGAGAGCTAGCCTAGAGGTAAACAGACTGAACTGCTAATGCAGCGACGTGGGTTCGAATTTTTAGAGTGTTGAAGTTTTTTATTAAAAAATTTAATTTCAAGAAAGCTAAAGGAACCTTAAAAATGTCAAGTAAATCAGGTAAAAGAGAAGAAGCTACGAGCGTTCATGTAGTATAATCAAAAATTTTATTCAACTTTAAATTTTGAAAAGTTTAAAAAATGACTATTCCAATAGATAAGAAATTAATTATTGTAATAGCTGACGAAATTGTTTCACAATCTTGCTGGGGGTACTTTCTATCAGGGGATGCTTGCTATCGGAAGGACGCTTGCTTTTGGGAATGCTTGCTCGGGGGAGATTGCTAACTGGGGGAATCACTGAGATGTCAAGGCTTGGTGGGGAAATTCCTCAGATGTCAAGTCTTAGAGGGGGGAGGGAATTGCTGAGATGCCAAGGCTTAGAGGGGGGAGGGAATTGCTGAGATTTTAAGGCTTAGAGGGAGGAGGGAATTGCTGAGATGTGAAGGCTTGGGGGAATTTCCGAGATGTCAATGCTTGGTGGGGAAATTCCTGAGATGTCAAGTCTTAGAAGGGGGAAATCTGTGAGATATCAAGTCTAAGGGGGGAATTGCTGAGATGTAAAGGCTTGGGGGAATTTCTGAGATGTCAAAATCTTAGGGAAGAGAATTGCAGAGATTTTAAGTCCTGAGGGCGAATTGCTGAGATGTCATGTCTTTGGGGGGAATTCTATGGATTGGGGATTCTTTGAATGAGGGAGGGTGCTTCTAATATATATCTTTGGATAGTGATTTATTGGGGAATTCCTTCGTTGGGGGATTATTGTTTCGATGAAGGGTTCTTTGAATGGGGGATTCTTTAGATGAAGGCTTCTTTCTATAGAGTGATCCTTTGGATATGAGATTATTTGGGGGGGGATTCTTTATGAGGGGATTCTTTGGATGGGGAGTGTTTCGACGGTGGTTCTTTAGATGAGAGGATTCTTTGGCCAAGGATTCTTTTGATGGGGTATTATTTGAATGGGAGATTCTTAAGAGGGGGATTCTTTGGATAGGGGTGGATGGGGGATTCTTTGAATAGGGATGGATGGGGGGTTCTTTGGATAGGGATGGATCTGGGGTTCTTTGGATAGGGATGGATGGGGGGTTCTTTGGATGAGGGATTCTTTAAACGGGGATTCTGTGGAGGTCAAGTCTTAGGGGGGGGGGAATTGCTGAGATGTCAACGCTTTTGACTGGGAGAAATTGCTAAGATGTCAAGATTTACTGGGGGGAATTACTGAGATATAAAGACTTACTGGGGGAATTACTGAGATTTCATTGCTTAATGGGAAATTCCTTAGATGTCAAGTCTTACAGAGGGGAATTGCTGAGATGGCAAGACTTACTGGGGGGAATTACTGAGATATAAAGACTTACTGGGGGAATTACTGAGATATAAAGGCTTACTGGGGGAATTTCTGAGATGTCAAGACTTGAGACGGGGAGAAATTGCTAAGATGTCAAGTCTTAGGGGGGGATTTTTAAGATGTCAAGGCTTAAGGGTAATTTTTGAGATGTCTTGGGGAAGGGAATTACTGAGATTTCGAGGCTTGGTAAGAATCAAGGCTAGGATTTCAAGGCTAACTGCGGGAATTACGGGCGTACTGAGATATCAAGGCTTGCGCCGGAATCGCTGAGATGTCAGAGCTTAAGGGGAAATTGCTGAGATGTCAAGGCTTGGGGGATTTCTGAGGTGTCAAGGCTTGGGGGAATTGCTGAGATATTAAGTCTTGGGGGAATTCTATGGATTGGAAATTTTTGGTTGAGGGGTGCTTCTGATGGATATTTTTGGATAGGTGATTCATTGGGAACTTCCTTCGATGTGGGATTCTTTCGATGAAGGGTTCTTCCGATAAAGGGATCTTTTGGATTGGATTGGATTGGATTTGGATTGTTTGGACGGAGATTATTTGCATGAGGGGATTCTTTAGATGGGGGTTATTTGGATGGGTGTTCTGTAGATGAGGGGATTCTTTGGCCAAGGATTCTATTTGGATGGGAGATTCTTTGGATTCTTTGGATGGGGGGTTCTTTGGATTCTTTAGATGGGGTTTCTGCTAATAGGGATTATTTGGATGTGGATTCTTTAGAGGGGGGTTTGCTGGAGGGGTTTCTTTGGATTCTTTGGATTGGGATTATTTGGACGGGGGTTCTTTAGATGAGGGGATTATTTTGTCAATGATTTTTTAGATAAGGGATAATTTGGATTTGAGAATATTTGGATTATTTAGATGGGAATTTTGTGGATGGGGATTATTTGGATGTCGATTATTTAGATGGGGATTCTTTGGATATGGATGGATTGGGGGATTCTTTAGATAGGAATGGATGCCGGGTTTTTCTGGATAGGGATGAATAGGAGGATTCTTTAGATAGGGATGGATGGGGGATTCTTTCGATAGGGATGGATTTGGGATTCTTTGGATATGGATGGATGGGAGGATTCTTTGGATAGGGATGGATTTGGGTTTCTTTGGATATGGATGGATGAGGATATTTTAGATAGGGATGGATGGGGATTCTTTGGATATGGAAGGATGGGGGGATTCTTTGGATAGGGTTGGATTTGAGATTCTTTGGATGGGGATTCTGTGTATGGGGGATTCCTTGGATAGGAAATTCATTGGATGGGGATTCTTCGAATCAGGATTCTATCAATGGGGGTTCTTTGAATGGAGGATTCTTTGGATATAGGATTCTTTGCATGTGAGATTCTATGGATGGGCGATTCATTGGATGGGGAATTCTTCAGATAGGAGGATTCCTTTAGTGGGGAATTGTGTGGATTGTGTGGAGTGGGGAATTAAGTAGATTCTATCGATGGAGGTTCTTTAGATGGCGGATTCTTTGGATAGGGAATTCTTTGCATGTGAGATTCTTTGCATCAGAGATTTTATAGATGGGGGATTTTTTGGATGAGGGATTCTTTGGATGTGGGATTCAGTGGGGTGAAATTTTATTGCGTGGGAAAACTGTGATTGGAGTTTGGACGGAAAGCCCCAACGGGGGTTGGAATTGGCTAGTCCTAATACTAAAAATGGTCTGTCGGTATGTGTGTGTGTGTGTGTGTGTGTGTGATCGATTTTAGCAAAAACGGCTCAACCGATTTTCTTCGAACTTGCACTGTTCGATCAGAAATTTTCCCGTGACAGTACATGCATCGCGGCTAAGAAATTGCTTGATGCTAAAGGGATTAAATATTCGAAAAACATGCTTTTTTGCAAAGGTCAAGCAGCTCTTTCAACTTGAAAGACATTGTAAGAATGCTAGAGAAAAAACTGACTGGTTGAATTCTGATTCTGAAATAGATTGCATCACAATAGGCTTTTTATTTATTGTCTGTGTACTGGATGAATTTTGACACTCAATTGAATTGCGTCACAAGATTGAGTGTGGAAGCATAGCACAATACTTGATTTATATTGCGTAACCACAATGCTAACTTTAATAGAGACTGGTACTGATTTGCCTAAGAAATTGATTATGTCATAACTGCTTTGTGTAACTTTTACTCAATTGACTTGGTGTGAGTGTTGAATTATATAAGTGTTACAAATTCATTTGTAATTTCAATGAGAGCTAGCCTAGATATGAATAGAAGACTGGACCGCTAATGCAGCGACCAGGGTTCGAATCTAAGTAGTGTAAAAGTAGTAATGTAATTTTTTTATTGAAAGCTTTTATTAAAAGACTAATTAAAAACCTTTAGATTACTGTGTTTGATAAACCAGGGATTACTGCACTTGATTAGCAAAGGATTACTGCACTTGATAAAACCAAGGATTATTGCTCTTAATAAACCAAGGATTACTGCACTTGATAAACCAAGGATTATTGCTCTTAATAAACCAAGGATTACTGCACTTGATAAACAAAGGATTATCGCTCTTAATAAGCCAAGGATTATTTCTCATAATAAGCTAAGGATTATTTCGCTTAATAGGCCAAGGATTACTGCACTTGATAAACCTACTGCACTTGATAAACCAAGGATTACTGCGCTTGGCAAATCAAGGATTACTGCACTTGATAGGCAAAGGATTACTGCACTTGATAGGCAAAGGATTACTGCACTTGATAGGCAAAGGATTACTGCACTTGATAAACCAAGAATTTTTGCTCTTAATAAACCAAGGATTACTGTACTTGATAAACCAAGGATTATTGCACTTGATAAACCAAGGATTATTGCTGTTAATAAGCCAAGGATTACTGCACTTGATAAACCAAGGATTATTGCTCTTAATAAATCAAGGATTACTGCGCTTGATAAGCCAAGGATTACTGAACTTGATAAACCAAGAATTATCGCTCTAAATAAGCTAAGGATAATTGCTCTCAATAAACCAAGGATTACTGCACTTGATAAACCAAAGATTATAGCACTTGATAAACCCAGGATTATTGCTCTTAATAAGCCAAGGATAATTGCTCTTAATAAGCTAAGGATTTTTGCACTTGGCAAACCAAGGATTACTGCACTTGATAAACCTACTGCACTTGATAAACCAAGGATTATCGCTCTTAATAAGCTAAGGATTATTGCACTTGGCAAACCAAGGATTACTGCACTTGATAAACCAAGGATTACTGCGCTTGGCAAATCAAGGATTACTGCGCTTGATAAACCAAGAATTATCGCTCTTAATAAGCTAAGGGATATTGCACTTGGCAAACCAAGGATTACTGCTCCTAATAAGCCAAGGATTATTGCTCTCAATAAGCTAAGGATTTTTGTACTTGGCAAATCAAGGATTACTGCACTTGATAAACCAAGGATTACTGCTCTTGATAAGCCAAGGATTATTGCACTTGGCAAACCAAGGATTACTGCACTTGATAAACCAAGGATTATTGCTCTTAATAAATCAAGGATTACTGCACTTGATAAGCTTGACTACATGTATGGGATTCTTTCTATCCAGGGATGCTTGCTATTCAGGGATTCTTGCTATCTGCAAGATGCTTGCTATCTGGGTGGATGCTTCTACAGTATCTTGCGATGCTTGCTATGTGCAGGTTGCTTGCTATCTGGGGTGAAGCTTGCTACGTGTACTAAGGGATGCTTGCTATCTGTTGTTGCTTACTTTTGGAGGGGGTGCTTGCTATCTGGAGGGATACTTGCTGTCTTGGAAATATTTTCTATTTAGGTGGAATGTCTGTTATTTTTGTGAAAGCTATATTTTGTTGTCGGTTTGTTAATTTTAGAAAAAAAGAGATTCATAGCAAATATCATTGTCCATGACAATTTTACATGAATAAGGTGATTTTTAAAAGTGAAGAAGGAATTGGTGTTTAACGCCAGTACGTGATGCCTCTGCATGATAGGCAACTGTGTTGTTGCCTTTAGGTAACAATATTTTTTGCTGTAGCTGCTTTTCCAGCCATTGCCGAGCGTACTGCTTGCACCGCTACAGAAGTAGTACGCTATTGCTTTGAAAGAAGGCAAGTATGGTTGAATTGTCAGTTTTAAAATTCTACACAAGCATGTTTTATTAGCACATAAGCCCAAGAATTAAAATGAGAATTCGATTCCTAGCCCCCCTCCCTAAGAATTAATTTCATTTTAAAGGATTCGTCCCTTGCTTATTGGCCACCCCGAAGGGGGGCGCTAGATTGCTAGTCCTATATACTAAAAATGAGTTGTCTGTATCTATCTCGCTATGCGATAGATTTCAGAAAAAACGGCTCAACCGATTTTCTTCAAACTTGCACCATTCGATCAGAAATTTTCCTGGGACGGTACATGCATCTTGGCTAAGAAATTGCTCAATATTAAAGGGATTAAATATTCGAAAAACATGCTTTTTTTGCAAAGGTCAAGCAAAATTTTCGACTTGAAATGCATTGTAAGAATGCTAGAGAAAACATTGACTGACTGAATTTCAATTCTGATAAGGATTGCATCACAACAAATTGAAAACAGTGCCGAAGAAATGCACACACAACTTGATTGAAATTGCGTAACAATATTGCTAACTTAAATTGAGACTGATTCTGGCTGACTGAGAAATTGATTATGTCATAACTTTTTACTCTAACCGACTTGCTGTAAGAATTGAATTAAAAGGGCCACAATTCATGTTCTCCAATTGACAAGAGATAGCATAGATGCGAACAGACTGGACTGCTAATGCAGCGACCTGGGTTCGAATCTTAGTAGTGCAAAAAGATTTTTTTATTAAAACACCTTAAAAACACAAAATGCTAAACACAAAAAAGCAAAATGTCAAACATTTAAGAGCCATCATGTCTAACATTAAAGAGCCATTGCCATTATGTCGAACATTAAAGAGCCACCATGTCAAACATTAAAGAGCCACCATGTCCAACATTAAAGAGCCACCATGTCTAACATTAACGAGTCACCATGTCAAGTATATTCGTGACTCCATGTCAAACATAAAAGAGCCACCATGAAGAACATTAAAGAGCCTCCACGTCAAACATTAAAGAGCCACCGTGTCAAACATAAAAGAGCCACCATGTCAAACATTAAAGAGCCACAATGTCAAACATTAAAGAGCCACCATGTCGAACATTAAAGAGCCATCATGTCTAACATTAAAGAGCCACAATGTCAAACATTAAAGAGCCACCATGTCAGACATTAAAAAAAAACCCGATTCAAACATAAAAGAGCTACCATGTAGAACATAAAAGAGCCAAAAGAGCCACAAACATAAAAGAGCCACCATCTCAAACATATATGTGACTCCATGTCAAACATAAAAGAGCCATCATGATAAACATTAAAGAGCCACCATGTCAAACATAAAAGAGACACCATTTCGAAAATTAAAGAGCCACCATGTCAAACATAAAAGAGCCACCATGTCAAACATTGAAGAGCCACCATGTCAAACATTAAAGAGACACCATGTCAGACATTAAAAAACCCCGATTCAAACATAAAAGAGCCACCATGTAGAACATAAAAGAGCCACCATGTCAAACATTAAAGAGCCACCATGTCAAACATAAAAGATACACAATTTCAAACTTAAAAGTAAGCGTCATGCCAATTTTAAAGGAGCCACTATAGAGCTTAGGAAATTGTTGTACTAGCTACTTATTGCCTGGTGGATGCTTACTATTTGGGGATGCTTGCTATCTGGGGGATGCTTGCTATCTGGGAGGGGGGATGCTTCCTATCTGGGGGGATGCTTGCTATCTGGGAGGGGGAATGCTTCCTACCTGGGGGATGCTTGCTATCTGGGAGGGGGGATGCTTCCTATTTGGGGGATGCTTGCTATCTGGGGGATGCTTGCTATCTGGGGGAATATTAAAGAGCCACTATGTCGAACATTAAAGAGCCACTATGTCGAACATTAAAGAGCCACCATGTCAACCATAGAAGAGCCACCATGTCGAACATAAAAGAGCCACCATGCCAAGCATAAAAGAGCCACCATGTCAAACATAAAAGAGCCACCATATCAAACATAAAAGAGCCACCATGCCAAACATGAAAGAGCCACCCTGTCGAACATAAAATGCTAGCTATCTGGGGATGCTTGCTATCTGGGGGATGCTTGCTATTTGGGGGATGCTTGCAATCTGGGGGATGCTTGCTATCTGGGGGATGCTTGCTGTCTTGGGATGATTTCTTTTTGCATTGCACTTTATTTGAGCAGTTTGTCTGTTGTCTTTGAGAAGGCTTTATCTGGCTGTCTTTTTGTTACCTGTAGAGAGCAGAGATTCTATCCAGATGTCCCCCAACGGGGGGCGAAGATTGCTAGTCGCATATTCTGAAATTGAAATCCCTCATTCTGAAACCAAAATCCCTCATTCTGAAATTGAAATCCCACATTCTGAAATCGAAATCCCACATTCTGAAATTGAAATCCCATATACAGAAATTGAAATCCCATACTCTGAAATTAAAATCCCACATTCTAAAATTGAAATCCCATACTTTGAAATGAAATCCAATATTTTAAAATGGATATCTCACATTCTGAAATTGAGATCCAATACTCTAAAATTGAAACCCCATGTTCTGTAATTGAAATCCTTTTTCTGGAATTGAAAGCTGATATTTTCTAATCAAAATGTCCTATTCTATAATCATGGAAATTTTCGACACACAAAAAATCGAAAAAAAGAATTAAAAATCTCTCAAAAAATGGTGACGTTAATTTACTCCAATAAAAACTCACCTGAGACTGCCGAGGCTGCCCGCTAAGGTCGCACAAGGTCCCGTCAGTAAATGTCACCTCATAGTAGGGCAGCAGCTGACCCTCAACCAGCACAGTTTGCGGCTGTTGATTTTGCTTCTTCTGCTCCAGCTGATCAGGCTGTTGATCAGGCGGTCGATAATAGCCGAGGTAGAATCCTGTGACACTTGTCTCAGCGCCTTGGCCCTTGCTCTCGTGGTATTGCCTGGCGTGTCTGCCGTGGCACAATTCGTAATTCCAGTACACGTCAATTTTATAAGAGCAGGCCGTCTGGTCAAATAGCGGCTTCAGCAGCTCCAGCGGGGACTGCTGCGACTCAGTGGTCTCCTCTTCCTGCGGATTTCGAAGCGGAGGTCCAACCATTGTAATCTGATATACCGCTAAAATAAATTACAAATTTATCTCCAAAATCTCCCATTATTGAGACATCATATCTAAAATTTCTGAGCATCAAGAAATTATCTCCAAAATCTCAGATTATCGTTGGGACATGATCTTTAAAATCACCGATCATTGTTGGGACATCATCTCCAAATCACCGATCATTGTTGGGACATAATCTTCAAATCACCGATCATTGTTGGGACATAATCTCCAAATCACCGACCATTGTTGGGACATCATCTCCAAAATCACCGACCATTGTTGGGACATCATCTCCAAAATCACCGACCATTGTTGGGGCATCATCTCCAAAATCACCGACCATTGTTGGGGCATCATCTCCGAAAATCTCCATCATTAAGATGTAGTCTCCAAAATCATCCAATATTTTTGTTTTATTTTTCAACTTCGACACCTTTGAAATCTCATCTCAGCCATATCCAAAAAAGAAATCTTCTTGAAGTGTTAACAAACAGAAAAGCTCGTGCATCGGCACCCACGCTACACACTGGAGAACCTTATATATTGAAGCCTTTTGCAAGCAAGCAATCAGTGCAAACTCTGCTTGGAGCGGAAGTAGCCAGCCAACTACTTGAGTTCAAAAATCGGCCCAAGGACAAGAGCACGAAAATCTGCATCTTAAAAAAACATATAAGTTCTTCCGCTGCTCCAAAAACTGGGTCATCCCCCGATTCGACCGTAAGTGCGAATTCGGCCAAGCGCAATGCCGGCACTTGGAAGTTATTTACTACTACAAAGCAAGAAGACAAGCAGAAAAAATATTTTAGAAGAAACCTAAGCAGCAGGAACATTCGAACTTGGTCTGGACTGCACACAACCAAAATGCAGCGCTGCGCAATGTGGCTCATGCTGTCAGCCGGATGCATCAGTCTGACAGCCAGCCTGTACAGCTGTCTGGACAAAGACTGGCTAGTGTACACCGAACCCGACTTGCTAACAAAGGACGGTCGCCTAGCAACCAGTTGCGGCCTATTCGTATCCGCGTCGCCATTGGAATGCCACACAACGCCGAATAGATACGGCGAATATCTGTGGCAGAGGAAGAGCCGGTGGACGCCGGAGTTGCACCGGGTCTGCCTGACCTGCGGCCTAGCTGGTCCTGTTGTTACCAGCCTGTGCCTGCTGGTGCTGGCCAAGCACCTTCTAGCCAGCAACCTGCTGTGCCAGCTGTCTGGCAAAGCCCGGGCATTGATCTGTTCGGCAACTGCAACAACTGCGGCTGTGTGCGAGTGCGCCTGCGCGCTGCTCTGGTACTACATGCTTCACGGCATCGTGTCTGGCCACAATTTGCCGCACAAAGACGCGGCGGCTCTGGTTGGCTTTGAACTGGGCAGGGCCTATTTTGCTAGACTGGCAGCTGCGGCAGCGGCGATAATAACTGCCGGCCTCAGCTATTCGTTGTGCGCGTTTGCGGCTGGCAGATCCGGAGTCTAAATGACTTTATGGACTCATTAACCTCTGTATTGAGTATTGAAGTACTCCTTGTAACACCAGCACAGAGAATTTGTTTTTTAGGGGAGTGAAGGCCACCGAAGGTCAAGGAGAAGTTGCCTAACGGGTACACACTTCTTGCAGTATTATCGCATCTTTTCTCACAATTTTGGCAATCTAGCTTGTAAAAAATATACACAGAATTTTCCCACAAAAACTAATGCTTACGTGTTCATCCTTGCGAAGAACTTTAGTAGGCAACATGCACACGAATTGCTCATTGTTGTTTGTCTTCATTGTGATCTGATCATACATATCTGGATTGGCGAAGCTCTAAAATAGAGAAGGTATATAACCAAAATTACAGTTAGTTAAATTATTATACACACAGACTAAATCACTTGCCATTTGTATGACTGACCTTAGTATTCCCTGGCCAATTGACATTAAACAGATAGTCATCGGTGAAGAAGGCATCACTAACACTAACTGTTAGTACAACTGTCAAACAGAGTATTGAAGTAAAATTCATTGCTCTGAAGAATTAAGTAAGGTATAATAGAGAAAAAAATTGAAATAGCACACTAAAAATGGTCTTAGTACATAAAAATAGGTTTTAGATAGCCTAGAAAAATGACTTAGTAATGTTAAACTTCATACATGCGCAACTGCTGGCCGACCTGGCCGATCTGGCCACCGTAAATCGTGGCTGACCAGGGGTAAGTCGCAAAATTGAGTCAACCAAAAACAGAAAAACACAAGAACCAAGAAAGTCAAGAGGAAAGCGAAAGAAAGAGCAGTTCAGGGAAAATGGTGAAGCAAAAGAAAAACAATTCGCAAAAGAAGCAAACTAAGTTATAAAAATAATCAGGTAAGTCGCAAAAAGGATCAGGTAAGTCGCAAAAGAAGCAAACTAAGTCGCAAAAAGGATCAGGTAAGTCGCAACAGGAATCAGGTAAGTCGCAAAAGAAGCAAACTAAGTCGCAAAAAGAATCAGGTAAGTCGCAAAAGGATCAGCTAAGTCGCAAAAGGATTAGGTAAGTCGCAAAAAGGATTAGGTAAGTCGCAAAGGATTAGGTAAGTTGCAAAAAGGATTAAGTAAGTTGCAAAAAGGATTAGGTAAGTTGCAAAAAGGATTAGGTAAGTTGCAAAAAGGATTAGGTAAGTCGCAAAAAGAAGCAACTAAGTCGCAATAAGAGGGAAGTAAGTCACAATCAGAGGCAATCAGGGGGTAGTAGGTGCAAGTGTGGCAGGAGAGCAAAAACAGAATAGAAGCCTTCAACCACAGACAAGATCTTTGAAATCAGAAGCCCGCGTCAACAGTTTCCCATTGATTTCTTAAACTCTGGAGCAGGGGTTGGCAAACTCCGGCTCGCGAAGCCCCTCTATCTGGCCCTCGCCCCTCGGGTTCTTTGAAACTTCCTAACCAGCAAGGTTGGTGTCTCTTCAACTCTCATCTCTCTCTTCTTCTCTACCTTGCCTCCCCTCTTCTCTCTCTCCCCCCTTTTCCCTCTTCTCTCTCCTCTCATTTTTACTCTCCTCCTTTACTCGCATCATTTCTGTACCGGCCATGTGACCGCAATCGATGTTTGTCAGCTCGCCAAGAAGATCCCAGGCGGCAAGGCAACGGGTCCCGACGAAGTTCCCAACGAGGTGCTCAGACTGCCCAAGGTCGCCCAGGAGATCGCCAGGGTGATCAACAACGTTCTCGATACTGGCGTCGCACCTCCGGAGTGGACCCGAGCACATATCGTCGGAATCCCCAAGAAGCCGGGCACCAACAAGATTGAAGAACATCGGGGCATCTCCCTGATGTCCTGTGCCGCCAAGCTGCACAACAAGCTGCTACTGTCGCGCTTGCAGCCAGTGCTGGACCCTTACCTGCGGTACGAGCAGAATGGGTTCCGGCCACGACGTGGTACAGTCACGCAAATTCTGGCGCTCCGGAGAATTATCGAGGAATCGCGCATTCGCCAGTCGGACCTTTTCTGTCTGTTCATCGACTTCCTGAAGGCTTTCGACTCGGTGGCTCGAGGCGTGATTCCACTAGTTCTCCGAGCCTACAACGTGCCAGAGAAACTGATTGCAGCAGTGATGGCGCTCTACCACGACACGCACGCTGCTGTGATCACACCTGACGGCCTTTCCGACTTCTTCACCACCTCATCCGGAGTCCTGCAAGGAGACACCCTCGCTCCCTTCCTGTTCATCCTCATCTTGGACTGGGTGCTGCGGACAGGACTACCGGACAACTCGGACGGCTACATCCTATGCAGGCGAACGAGCAGCCGGCACCCGGAGAAGCGGCTGGCAGTCCTCGGATATGCTGATGACCTCGCCCTGCTGGCATCCACTGCTGCTGGTGCTCAACGCCTCCTCGACGGCCTAGCTGCTGCCGCTGCGAAGGTTGGCCTTAAGATCAACGCCAAGAAGACGGAGGTCCTGACTGTGCCAGCCGATCTGCCAGCGGTCATCCGCCTTCCCAGCATGGACAGCGCAACGGCAGCACCGCTCCCCGATGTGAGCAGTTCCGGTACCTTGGTGGTCTCGTGCCCAGCGTCCAGGAGGACCTGCGGCGTCGCAGAGGGCTTGCGTGGGCGGCTTTCCGCTCAGTGCGCATCGTGCTCCAAAGCGACGCCCTGCCAGACCAGCTGAGAACCAGACTGTTCCAGGCGGTGGTGGAAACGGTGCTCTTCTACAACGCCGAGACCTGGACCATGACGGATGTGCTGGAGCGCCAGCTGGACGCGGCGCACTCCAGCCTGCTGCGCGCTGCCTTCAGCGTGCACCGTCACGCCGAACACGTCACCAACCAGGCTCTCTACCAGCGGGCCAAGCTGAGCCCTCCCAGCGTGACCCTGCGACAGCGCCGCCTGAAGCTGGCGGGCCACGTCATTCGCGCCGAGTCCTACTGCCCGGAGCCGCTGCAGGAGGTCTTGCTGTACACGCAGCAGGGCCCGTTCCGGCGGGGGCAGGCGCGGACCCGGAGGTTCGTCGACTGTCTGACAGAAGACGCCAGGGCGCCTGATCAGATCAATGGCGCTACCTTCATCAGAGACTGCGCAGCTAAGCGTGCTTTTTGACAATGTCCCCCCCTTTCCTGACCACTTGTGGCCGGTGGCCATTGTATTTATTGTATTGTATTGTATTGTACTCTCCTCTCTTCTCCCCCTTTCTCTCTACCCTTTCTCCTCAATGCCCTCTTCTATCCTCTTATCTTCAGCAAAAATATGTGCATATTTTCTTACTTCAAAGTAGAGGGAATAGAAGATTAGAGATAAGCAAACAGAGGAGAGGCGAGCGATGCGATGGGAGAAAAGATAGAAGAGGAGAGAAAAGCTGAGGGAGGAAAAAGAGATGAGAGAGAAGAGGAGATTAGAGGAAAGAGGAAAGAAAAGATGATGGATGAGATCAGAAGAGAGGAAAGAGGAAAGAGGAGAGAGTAGATGAGAGAAGAGAGGATAAAGAGGAGATGAGAGGAGAGTGAAGAGAGGAGAGATGAGAGAGTAGAAAAGAGAGGAGAGATAAGATGAGAGAGTAGAGTGGAGAGAGACGAGAGGGAAGATAAGATGAGAGAGTAGAGTGGAATGGAGAGACGAGAGGAGAGAGGAGAGGAAAGAGAAAAGGGATAAGGGATGAGAGAGAAAAGAAAAAGAGGATGAGAAGATTGAGGAATGGAGAGAATTTGCAAAGGCCTCAAATCTTAGTTTAACATGCATTACTCCCATCTTTGCCTTTTTCCTAACTGTTAACAAGTTTTTGTTTGAGCATGACTTCAAATTTAGAATCTATGCAAAAATAGTTCCGGGAATTAGAATTCAGTGGTTTAAAAATCTGTGGGTTTTCACAGCTTGTATCTCTACAGGATTCGTATTCTGCATCTGATGAGCCATCTGAATCAGGGCTCTCATCTTCCATGCCAAATCGTCTAGCAAATCGTTCTTGAGCTATAGGTCACACTGTATTCACTTCACTTACTTCTGGACATTCATGAATCATGACTTTTGTAGTATGCTCACTACACTGTACTGACAATTTACTAATTGCTTCATGCCGCCACTAGATGACACTGATTAGCTGTTATAAAAACGCGGAATCTGCACGCAGCACTAATTAGCTGGCGAGGCAGTTAGCTTTAAAAATATGGTCATAGTTACTCCTGCCGTTTACCCAAAGTTTTTGCTTGGCTCTTTCATAGGTAAGTCGCATTTTTTATCGAAAACTAAGTCGCACGGCCAGCGTAATTTCAGAAGTTGCGCATGTATGTTAAACTTGGATACCAAAATTGACAGTGCGAAGTCATATGTAGTTCTTTTAGACAGTTGTAGAGATGGTATATAGTGATTTTATCTTTTGCCTTTTTGTCTAGACTGCTAGACAAAACATTTTTTCTAGCAGACAAATAGGATACAGGTTCCAATTCCATGGTCTTGGGCATACATGCGCAACCTCCGAAATTCGGTCGGCCATGCGACTTAGTTTTAACAAAAATGCGACGTAGTTTTTGGTCAAAAATGCGACTTACGTGAAAAACCCTAAAGAAAATTAATGCAACTTTGGGTAAACAGCAGGAGTAACTATGACTGTCTTATTAGGCCAAAATGCCTCGTCAGCTACTTAGTACTACTACTTGGTAATTTTTTTGGGATGGCATTTTTGCGACTTCCTTGGTTGGCCGCCAAATTGGTTGGCCGAATCGGCCGACTCGGCCGACTGTTGCGCATGTATGGTCTTGGGCCTACAAGATAGACTTGAATAAAAAAATATATTTACTTGCTTGAATAAAAGCTATTAAGTGGCATATAATATATTTGCAATAGTTTTATACTCAATTACAAAACAATTAATGTTATATGCAATGCAAAGCATTACACTTAAATGTCTATAGTGTCCTTTTTCATAATCAATTTTTTTGCAAAAATTAACTGAATTTGTTAGCAAGACCTGGAAATATCTATGGATAAAATGGGTAAAATTGTTGATCAGATCTAACTATATTTTAAATTTTCTAGTATAACTCCTAAATATAATCAAATAGGAAAGGAAGTTTAAATGACAATTTTTTAATTGAAAAACTATCTTTAGTTTGACATAGCCTATGAAACATAAAAATTGGTTAAAGTACTAAAGAGCTAAAGCAAATATTCCAAGAACTTTGGGTATACCCTTGTAGTAAATATGGGCCTAGGTTTTATTAGAAAGTATAAATGATTATGGCTATTTAAGCATATATATATTTGATAAGATAAGTTAATAACTAAGTTTATTGACTTTTAATGGATATATTATATAAACTTTTGATTAAATAAATAAGATGATATAATATTTTAAAACCTTGCCATTAGGTCATATACCAAAAAAATTAGCTAATTCCTTTCATATGCAATTTTATAATAAATAGGCCCCTATTTGAAAAAAAACTTATTTATTATACTATTAGCCTTTTTACTTGAAAATAAATATAAGCTAAGAATAGAATAAGCCAAGATAAATTGGACAAGGTTATGTAAATTATATATTGTAGTTCAACCAAGAATTTTTACTAAATTGACTAAAGTTAAATGAATGAATTGTTAAGTAGGCCTGAACTTAAGTTTTTTTACTCAACTTTAGTAAGCTTTTAGACAAATAATCTTTATTGGAGGACATTGAAAGGCCTGGTTGTTTGAATACTTAAAAATAAATGAAATAGTGTGAAGTGTAAACTATAGTATAAAGTTAAGTGACATATAAAGCTAAAATAATAGTCTTCAAATTTTAGAGTCTTTAAGTTTACATGGTTTTTACTAAGTTTAAAGTTTATTATTATAAGATATATTATTATTTATTTGTTTTATTAATATAATATAATATATTATAATAACTATTAATAATATTATATTAGTTTTTCATTTAGACCTAGGCTAGGGCCTACAGCCTAGCTGGCTTATCCCCCGTCCATGGTGTATGGGGGATAAAACATTATAAAACAATATAGTAAAAATATTTTTTAATTAGGTTTGCCAATGCCAATGCGTGGATTTAAGGGCCCCAGTCCTGGCCAATTGCCGGCTGCCATGTATGCAATTACAACACTAGGTGGACGGCTGCATACATGCAAATAAAGCACTAGGTAGATAGCCGCCGTGCATGCAATTCTGAGCTTACATGAACGGCAGCCGTGCAGGCAAGCTCTTTATAAATTTAAATAGTTGCTTTGCCAAGCATTTTCATTTTCTATGCCTTCACACTTTCACATCTTTGTTGTTGGTGCTAAAAGTCATGCCTTTGGTATCTAGCAGCCTAGCATCTAGCTATGCCTTTTAAATCAGATCAAAAATATATATGCATTTAAATATTAGTAAAAGTCAAATAGGCCTATGGGTTGCATTGGATTTGGAAGAAGATACTTGTACATGTATCTTACAAAAAACGCCACACTTAGAGACACGGCGGCCGTGTCTATAATGCAGAAACTTATAGGCACAGCGGCCGTGTCTATAAGTATGGAGCTTATAGGCTCGGCGGCCGTGTACCATAGTCAGGAAGGTGTCCGTACGCCGGAATTTTCCGGCGTACATCAGCCCCCCCCCCCAAAAAATGGCGTACAGTTTCGCGTACACGCGGTCCGAAAAATGGCGTACAGAGTTCTTGGCGTACACAACACAGTTTTCGCATGCAAAAATCTGTCCAAAAATCGGCCTACAATATTTGCATGTGATTGGCGTACGAACAAACGTTTAAAAAACCTGCAAACAACCCAATTACTTCGACAAAGTATTGTATATCGTTCAATTTTAGTGAATTGGTAAATCTATTTTCATCTTTAAAACGCTGAAATTACGTAAATTTTAAATCTGATTTATTGTTAACAAAACTTTACTAAAGTTTTGTGTAAGTCAGTTATTTATTTTAACTTATTAACTAATTCTGTACAATAATTACTTTAGTATTTTAGATTTCTTCACGTTACAACAGATGACATACAGGTAAGTTAAGATTTAAGTTGCAAATTTTGGCGTACGCTTTTTTGGGCTATTCAAATTTTGGCGTACGTCAAAAAGCGCTTTTTTAGGGCTTTTCAATTTTGGCGTACACAACATTTTTTCTTAATTTTCATTCCGGCGTACACTGGACACCTTCCTGACTATGGGCCGTGTACCCCGTACAAAAAATAGTGGTTTCTTGTAAAGAAGAAAAAGTACACGAAATTAAACGTGTAAGGTTGAAAGTGTTAAAACAAAAAATCTTGTAGTTTTTCGGGTTGCCAAATCTTTGTATTTTGCAAAGAATTGTCGATTTTTAGATCTAGATATTTTCATAAAGTTTTTTAGTTGCTTTTCCAAAACCTTTCAAACTGAACAGCATTGGGTGAACTGAAACTTTCTGTTTGAAAGGATTATTGTCTGCCCCGGCCGGCAGGGCCGCCCGCGCGGCTTACAGTTAGTTATAGTTACAACCTAGATTTGATGGCGCATGACTAAGACCGCCACAGCTATTACTGGCTACTGGTATTGAGGGGGAGCTACCAATCTTTTAGCATTGCTATTCCTCTCATAGCATAGGTTCTTTTCTCGCAGCCTTGTCCTACTGGCTTTCCTAGGCCCTACCCACTTATCTCTTCTTTAGCACCATCCAATAACACATTGAGCCAAATTCCTCCCTAGCTCCTCAAGTGTGGCAGTGTTGGTGTGTGGCGGTCTTGGTCCTACACTGATTTGATTATGATGATGAGGGCAGTATCAAGTGCTTGCTACTCAATGTGGTGCTAATCAGTGAGGATTTTTATGCTAGAGGCATATTCATCAATTTTTAGCAAGGTTGCTTGTTTTATGTAATTATTTTTTATTAAATACATGTAAGGAAGACCTCCTATTATTAAAGCATTTTTAAAGCTAGGGAGCCTAATTGCTAGTGGCTGGGTTGGGTAGGCCTATAGATTCATCCATGACCATGTTTCCTATATTATAGAAATAAGCTTCTTATAGACTATTAGACTGTAGCTTTAGGTCTAAACATTTGTATATTTTTTATTTATAATTATATATTGGCTTGGCCATAGGGCAAATTGCATCATATAGCCATAGGCCCCTAGTTCCTAGTATAGGTAGGCACAAAGGCATAAAGCATCTAGGCTAGCTAGGCTAAGCCTAGACATTTTAGCTAGGTTTTTTTTAAGGTTGGAAATCCAGTTGCCAATGGCTATTTTCGGTTGCCCATTGGCAACTAGGCTTAGCCAAATTCTTGAGGATGAATATTTCCAAGACACTAAATTTTGAGTAATATGTACATGTTATACCATATATGTGCAACCCCCCTGATTTACACTGGCCATGCAACTTACTTTTTGACCATGTGACTTACCTGTGAAAGAAACCCTAGAGCAACATTAACGCAATTTTGGGTGAATGGCGGGAGTAACTATGACTCTCTTTCCTCTTATGAGGGCTGAATGCCTTGTCATCTAATTAGTACTACGTCTGTATTCCTTGGGGTGGGCATTTTTGCGACTTACCCCTGGTCCACTACAATTTACAGTGGCCAGATCGGCCAGGTTGGCCAGCAGTTGCGTATGTATATCTTATACTAACAATAACAGTAACAAACTAGGGCCTAACAATTCTATCATAGGCCTATAATATCAATTCATATGGCACTTTTATTATACTTACAAAAACAATTTTTGAAATTGGCAACTAGTATGGATAAAATGAAGTTGCTAGATTGGCCTCTGATGCCATAAATCCTATTGCCAATGTCTTTTTTAGGTAGCCAGTGGCTACCATATGGCCTAAAAAAACCTAGCATTTTAGTAGATGGCATCCATTACAAATCAGCTTGGTGTTGGTGGCAATGTAATGGTATGGAAAGTCCTATATATTTTAGCTATAGTTGTATAGATAAGATAACAATGTCTCATATTTGAAAATATTTATTTGCTTAGTTTTTATTTAGCCTTAGGCCCCCTAGTTTTATTTGCCACTTATATATAAGTAAGTTCAGCTAAACTAGAGCTATGCCTAGGCCTATACTATAACCTAGGCCTATTTGTCTCTATTGTACATAGGCTTAGGCAAGGCTATAAAGCTCTTTTTTAAATGCTAAGCCTACAAAGCTATCATTAGGGCCAATCAATCAATTTAGCATAGGCTAGGCCTACAAAGCTACTTTGAAGCTTTAAGTTTTCTTAGACCTAGTCACCTAGGTTAGGCCTATTTATATAAAGTGTTTTTAAAAATGTAAACTAGGCCCATACATGCGCAACAGTTGGCCAAGTTGGCCGATCTGGCCAACTGATTTGGTAGCCAACCAAGGTAAGTCGCAAAAATGCCCACCCAAATTAAAACCCAAGTAGTACTAAGTAGATGATGAGGCATTTTGCCTTAATAAGACAGTCATAGTTACTTATGCCATTTACCCAAAGTTGCATTAATTTTGCTTTAGGGTTTCTTTTATATATAAGTCATATTTTTGGCCAAAAACTACATCACATTTTTGTAAAAACTAAGTTGCATGACCGACCAAATTTTGGAGGTTGCGCATGTATGACTAGGCCTATTCTTTTTCTTATTTTTGTTATAATATATTATTATTATTTTGTCAAAGCCAAAGAAATATCAATATCAAGTATCAAGTAGCAATATCAAGTAGCAATCAAAAAGGCTATAGGGCCTAAAGCTATTTAGAGCCAATAAGGAAAGCATTTTTTATCTCTATCTAGTATAGACCAAATCTCTAAATAGTTTTTAAAATCTATCATTTTGTTTGAAATAAATTGCTTTGCTTATAGCCTAAGAAGTTCTTTGCTATTTGTCATTATATTTTAAACATGTCTATACTATATTATATATAAGCTATATAAGTTATTCTATTTATATATAAGCTAGCTTTTATCTAGTTGATAATATGAATTATAACATTAAGTCACATTAAGTTGGTTCAATTAAAAGCCTTAAGAAGCTTAAGAAGCAGTTATAATGTAATTGATTTCTTAGGCAATTAGTACTAGTTTTACTCGTAATTAGTTAATATAGGCCTAACCATGGCAATAGGCCTAATCAAGTCTTTGACATAACTTTTATACAATCTAAATCAAGTCTAAGTTGCAATGGAGCCTTGTTCTATATTGCTACATGCCAAGAGAATCAATGATAAAGTCAGGGTTACAATTAGTCATATACATATGCAACACCCTGCTAAGCTGGCTGATCTGGCTAGCTAGCAAATGGTCTAGCAAAGGAAAGTTGCAAAAATGCCTATTAAAAATATAAACATAGTTACTAATTAGATGACAAAGCATTTAGCCTTAATAATATAGTCAAAGTTCTCTTGCCATTTAGGCATTTTCCCAAAATTTACCCAGCATCTTGACTTTTTCAAGCTGTTCTCTATATTTTTTAACTTATTTGTTTGAAGATTAAAAAAGTATTGTAATTTTGGAATTCTTAAGGTTTCAAGACTTCTATCTATTGTCAAATTTGAGTAATCAGTAAAAATGGAGTTAGCAGACTTTAGAAACTTTTTTAGGTCATATAGGCTTATAAATATAAAGCAGGGGATGGCAAACTATTTAGCTTAAGGGCCAGACAGAGAACAGAGAAGGAATATAGAAGAGAGAAGAGATATATGAGAAAGGATAGGCGAGGGAATGAAGGTAAAGAGAGGAGTAGAGAAGAGAGAAAAGGAGAGATGAATAGAAGAGGAGAGATGAGAAGGGAGAAAATAGGTGAGAAGAGGAGAGGAAAGAGAAGAGAGATGAGATTAGAGAGAAAAGAGCTGAGAAGAGATGCAAACCCTGAGCAGGCCGGATTGCTACTGTGAAGTTTCAAAGGACCCGAGGGCCAGATAGAGAGGCTTCGCATGTGGCCTGTGGGTCAGAGTTTGCCGACCCCTGATGTAAGGGGTAGGGTAGAGACGTTAGGGTATTTTATTTGATTTTGAACTTTTTTGACTGATGCCAGCTGCCATCCTGGTTTTTCAATTTGGCTTGTAAAAGAAGGTCAGTCTATTAGTATAAGCCAGAAGCAAGGCTGCAACCCGCAGATGCTACCATCGCAGCCATGGCCAGCAGACAGTTGTCAGAGACCAAATTACGGCGCCGCTCAATGTCCACCTCATATCGCCTGCCCCCGTTGCCCTGGTTCGGCATGGACATTGGCGGCACCCTCACCAAACTTGTGTACTTCGAGCCTAGCCTAGACAATGCCGAGGAGGAGCGCGAGAAAGTGGCCCATATTCGCAAATACCTCACTAGCAATGTCGCCTACGGCACTACCGGCCTGCGAGACGTGTATCTGGAGATGCCTAACGTCAGTTTTCTTGGCCGGTCGGGCACTTTGCACTTTATCCGGTTTCCCACTTGCAGCATGAGCATCTTCATCGATATGGCAAAGGATAAAAATTTGAAAGACCTGGCGGACATGATCTGTGCTACTGGTTAGTAGATAAAAACACTGAGATTCTACATAAGAGCCCCAAGAATCTGCACGAAAAACCTGATGATCGCCAGCAACCTATGAGAATCTCGCAAAACCCTGAGAGTCTACCCACATATCCTGAGAACCCAGAAAATCTTGAGAGAACTCATACAAACTATGAGAACCCACACAAACCTAGAGAATCCCACAAAAACCCCGAGACCCCAAACAAACCCCGAGAACCCACACAAACCCTGAGAACCCACACAAACTCCGAGAACCCACACAAACCCCGAGAACCCACACAAACCCTGAGAACCCACACAAACCCTGAGAATCCCACACAAACTCCGAGAACCCACACAAACCATGAGAATCCCACACAAACCATGAGAATCCCACACAAACTCCGGGAACCCACACAAAATATGAGAACCCACACAAACTCCGGGAACCCACACAAAATCCGAGAACCCACAAACTCCGGGCACCCACACAAACCTTGAGAATCCCACACAAACCCTGAGAACCCACACAAACCATGAGAGTCCCACACAAACTCCGAGAACCCACACAAACCCTGAGAACCCACACGAACCATGAGAATCCCACACAAACCCTGAAAACCCACACAAAACCTGAAAACCCACACGAACCATGAGAATCCCATACAAGCCTTGAGAATCCCACACAAACTCTGAGAACCCACACAAACCCTGATGACCCACACGAACCATGAGAATCATACACTGCTACGAATCACTCTCATGACCGAGAGCATCTCCCTCTAAGCTTCTAGCACTCTCAAACACACAGGCGGCGGTGCCTACAAGTTCGAGTCGGACTTTCAAAGCCGATTAGGCATGTCGCTATTAAAGCTAGACGAACTAGAATGCCTATTGAATGGATTAATATTCCTGGCCGAGCGGCACCCGCTGGAGTGCTACTACCTGCCCGAGCCGGACCCCAGCAGATCTGACTGTGTGCGCCAGCCCTACAGCCTGACCCGCCAGTCGGACTGCTATCCATTCCTGGCTGTAAACATTGGCAGCGGCGTCTCCATCATTGCTGTGCGAGGCCCGCGCGATTGGAATCGGGTCAGCGGCACCAGCCTTGGCGGCGGCACCTTTCTGGGCCTCTGCTGTCTGCTGACTGGCTGCGAAACATTCGAAGATGCCATTGCACTGGCCGAACGGGGCGATAGTAACAAGGTAGGAGTGGGATAACCTAGCTGTGGGAATACCCGGCAGTGGGAATACCCCGCTGTGGGAATACTCAGCTGTGGGAATACCTAGCTGTGGGAATACCAAGCTGTGGGAACTATACCCAGCTGTGCATGTGGGAATACTCAGCTGTGGGAATACCTAGCTGTGGGATACCCAGTTGTGAGAATACCCAGCTGTGGGAATACCCATCTGTGGGAATACTCAGCTGTGGGAATACCCAGCTGTGGGAATTATACCCAGCTGTGCATGTGGGAATACGCAGCTGTGCATGTGGGAATACCCAGCTGTGCATGTGGGAATACCCAGCTGTGCATGTGGGAATACCCAGCTGTGGGAATTCCAGGCTGTGAGAATATTTTATACAATAAGTAGTTTTTAACTTCGCACAGGTGGACAAACTAGTCATGGACATCTACGGCGGGGACTACGAACTATTCGGCTTGCGCGGAGATCTCGTTGCCAGCAGTTTCGGTCACATGATGTCGGTGGATAAACGCGCCGAAGCCAAGCCCGAGGATCTAGCCAGAGCGACTCTGGTTATGCTCACTAACAATATTGGATCCATTGCAAGGATGTGCGCCTCTACTCAGGTGTGCATATATTGCTTTGCTTCCTGTGTGGAAGGACTGGATTAGGACGCGGGACATAGACAAACTCTGAGGCAACACTGGGATAGGGAGGCACTGGGATTGGAGTGCACTGAAGGCACTGGAATAATAGGGCACTGAAGGCACTGGGATTGGAGTGCACTGAAGGCACTGGGATAATGGGGCACTGAAGGCACTAGAATAGTAGGGCACTGAAGGCACTGGGATTGGAGTGCACTGAAGGCACTGGGATAATGGGGCACTGAAGGCACTAGAATAATAGGGCACTGAAGGCACTGGGATAGGAGCGCACTGAAGGCACTGGGATAGAAATGTACTGGGATAGGAGGGTACTGAAGGCACTGGGATAGGAGGGCACTGAAGGCACTGGGATAGGAAGGCACTGAAGGCACTGGAATAGGAGGTACTGGGATAGGAGGGTGCTCCAGGCACTGGGATTGGAGGAGGGTAACTGAAGGAGCTGAAGGATAGAGCATGAAGGAGCTGAAGGATAGAGCATGAAGGAGCTGAAGGATAGAGCATGAAGGAGCTGAAGGATAGAGCATGAAGGAGCTGAAGGATAGAGCATGAAGGAGCTGAAGGATAGAGCATGAAGGAGCTGAAGGATAGAGCATGAAGGAGCTGAAGGATAGAGCATGAAGGAGCTGAAGGATAGAGCATGAAGGAGCTGAAGGATAGAGCATGAAGGAGCTGAAGGATAGAGCATGAAGGAGCTGAAGGATAGAGCATGAAGGAGCTGAAGGATAGAGCATGAAGGAGCTGAAGGATAGAACATGAAGGAGCTGAAGGATAGAGCATGAAGGAGCTGAAGGATAGAGCATGAAGGAGCTGAAGGATAGAGCATGAAGGAGCTGAAGGATAGAGCATGAAGGAGCTGAAGGATAGAGCATGAAGGAGCTGAAGGATAGAGCATGAAGGAGCTGAAGGATAGAGCATGAAGGAGCTGAAGGATAGAGCATGAAGGAGCTGAAGGATAGAGCATGAAGGAGCTGAAGGATAGAGCATGAAGGAGCTGAAGGATAGAGCATGAAGGAGCTGAAGGATAGAGCATGAAGGAGCTGAAGGATAGAGCATGAAGGAGCTGAAGGATAGAGCATGAAGGAGCTGAAGGATAGAGCATGAAGGAGCTGAAGGATAGAGCATGAAGGAGCTGAAGGATAGAGCATGAAGGAGCTGAAGGATAGAGCATGAAGGAGCTGAAGGATAGAGCATGAAGGAGCTGAAGGATAGAGCATGAAGGAGCTGAAGGATAGAGCATGAAGGAGCTGAAGGATAGAGCATGAAGGAGCTGAAGGATAGAGCATGAAGGAGCTGAAGGATAGAGCATGAAGGAGCTGAAGGATAGAGCATGAAGGAGCTGAAGGATAGAGCATGAAGGAGCTGAAGGATAGAGCATGAAGGAGCTGAAGGATAGAGCATGAAGGAGCTGAAGGATAGAGCATGACTACCGCCAAGTCTTATTGCCTCTTCGTCGCTGCTATTGCAGGGCATCGATCGGGTTATTTTCACTGGCAATTTTCTGCGCTGCAATGAACTGTCTGTTCGCCTGCTGGCACACGCTATGGACTATTGGTCGCGTGGCAGCATTAAGGCGCTGTTTGTGCAACACGAGGTGAGAAAGAGGATAGTCTTATGCTCATAATATGGCTGTAGATAAAGTCCTTGGTAGTATAAGGCTTGCTTTGCGCATTGTTCTACTTTTTATATTGCAGGGCTACCTTGGCGCTCTGGGCTCCCTAATGGAGCTAGTTGATCCGGACAGCATCAACAATGCCTACTGTACATCCGAGTCTGCTCAAACCGCTTCTGATGACTCCCAGAAGATGAGCTCTCAGAATGAATGACCTCAATTAATCAATGCTATAGCAGATTATCTGTTCTCTCAATTTGAGTTGAAGTTTTAGTTTTCAAATATTGATCTGTTTGTTGGATTGCTAACGCATTTTTTTTATTAAAAAGGTCTTTGTGTTTCTATTATTAACAATATCGTTTGCTTTAAATGAGGCTTGTGTATACGATAGTTGGCCGGGGTGGGGTGCAACTCCTGTGTGAATCTGAAAACTTTTCAACTGCTTTCAAAGATGCAGAGATTGATATAAAAAGCATGATTTCCTGCGATTGTGCAACATTTTTAAATTGCTAATCTAACTACTCTTTAGCTAATTATTTTTGCGTTTTTTATAAAGTAAACTGCATTCCGTTAGCGAAATTGGCTCTGTCCTGCGAATATATTTTTTAATTTAAATAGTTTGTTATTGTGCTTTGAAATATCAAAATCCGCTGTTAGTTTTTATTAAATGAGTGTTGCTTTAAAAAATAGCAAGCTAGCTATAGTTTTAGTGTGCCAGTTATTTGCATTAGTTATGTGCACAATTTGGTATATAGGCTGCTTTGATAAGATTGATTGCAATTTGTTATCAGCTAGCTAGTTTTTATTCTGCGTCTTGTAGCTAATTTGCTGTGCGATTGTAAGACACGTTTTTATAAATTATACGCTTAGTTGCTTGGTGTGACTGTACTCCATTACTATTCAATACTTTCATTCTCTTGTATAAAATAATTGATATCTGACTCACTATTTTTTACTGACAATGAATGACCTATTATGTATGTGGAAGTGTCTCGGAGTTACAAATACCTACTTTATTGCTTTTTTGCTCATTTCAACCTCAAGTGATCCTAGTCTGTCTATCAGTGACCTCAAATTACCCCAGATTATGCCTATCAACGGCCTCAAATGACCCCAGATTATGCCTATCAACGGCCTCAAATGACCCCAGATTACGCCTATCAACGGCCTCAAATGACCCCAGATTATGCCTATCAAAGACCTCAAATGACCCCATATTATGCCTATCAGTGACCTCAAATGACCCCAGATTATGCCTATCAACGGCCTCAAATGACCCCAGATTATGCCTATCAACGGCCTCAAATGACCCCAGATTATGCCTATCAACGGCCTCAAATGACCCCAGATTATGCCTATCAGTGACCTCAAATGACCTCAGATTACGCCTATCAACGGCCTCAAATGACCCCAGATTATGCCTATCAGTGAACTCAAATGACCCCAGATTATGCCTATCAGCAATCTTAAATAACCCAAGTCAATGTGTACGACCTTAACTGACCCAAACGATCTCAACCGACTCCAGTACACGTTAATACGCGGTCTCGCATGACTTCAGTCCGTGTCTATGCGCGCGACCTCAAGTGACCAGGGCCCTTTACCGATACGTGACCTCATGTGACCCTGGCCCCTTCCTTCCCTTGATTTCACATAATCTAGCCCTTACCGGTTCACGACCTCGAGTAACCTTCACTCCCTCAGCCTTAACCTGTCCGCAAATACACCTGCTTTCCGGCCTTTACTTGTACCGGTACACTACATCACGTGACCTCCAGTTCCCACCTGTTCGCGACTTAGGGTGACCCTATCCTCGCTGTCTGCTATCACGGTTAGATTCAGACAGAAACTGCGTACAGCACAATAAGATCTAGTGGTTTAGTGTATAATGATAACTGTAAGACATCTTGTCACCTAATCTGCCTGTCGAAATTTTGCATGCAATAATTATGGACTGCGTGCCAATCATAGCGAACCAATCAGCTGGCGAGCTGGCTCACGAAGTCCAGCCTGAGTCAGATGGCAGCCTGTCATTGGTCAGTCTGGCTGCCGAATTCCCGGGCGCCCTGGGGCTGCAGTATCGCTGCCCGCAGACTGGCAGTCTACTCGCTGTGCCGCTAGTCGACGGGTCGCTGCGTCGGCCAAGCGAACTCGCGCGCTGGTCGGACGCCGTGTACTTTTGCACTTTTTCTCCGGTGGACGGGTGAGAAGTCGATTGAACTGTGTTTTCTTTAACTGCCTTTTAATAATTAAACTAATTTTTGGCTTTATAACTTATGCTCGTACGAGCGTACTAACAGTAGTATAACATACAGTGGTACATATTGTGTACTTTTTGAAAATTGCAATTTCGTTGCCGCGATTTACTCTAACTGTCTCAAACTGATCTCAAACAGTCTCAAACTGATCTCAAACTGATCTCAAACAGTCTCAATCTGATCTCAAACTGATCTCAAACAGTCTCAAACTGATCTCAAACTGATCTCAAACTGATCTCAATCAGTCTCAAACTGATCTCAAACTGATCTCAAACTGATCTCAATCAGTCTCAAACTGATCTCAAACTGATCTCAAACAGTCTCAAACTGATCTCAAACTGATCTCAAACTGTCTCAAACTGATCTCAAACTGTCTCAAACTGATCTCAAACTGTCTCAAACTGATCTCAAACTGATCTCAAACAGTCTCAAACTGATCTCAAACTGATCTCAAACTGTCTCAAACTGATCTCAAACTGTCTCAAACTGATCTCAAACTGTCTCAAACTGATCTCAAACTGATCTCAAACAGTCTCAAACAGTCTCAAACTGATGTCAAACAGTCTCAAACTGATCTCAAACTGATCTCAAACAGTCTCAAACTCATCTCAAACTGATCTCAAACAGTCTCAATCTGATCTCAAACTGATCTCAATCAGTCTCAAACAGTCTCAAACTGATCTCAAACAGTCTCAAACAGTCTCAAACTGATCTCAAACTGATCTCAAACTGATCTCAATCAGTCTCAAACTGATCTCAAACAGTCTCAAACAGTCTCAAACTGATGTCAAACAGTCTCAAACTGATCTCAAACTGATCTCAAACAGTCTCAAACTCATCTCAAACTGATCTCAAACAGTCTCAATCTGATCTCAAACTGATCTCAATCAGTCTCAAACAGTCTCAAACTGATCTCAAACAGTCTCAAACAGTCTCAAACTGATCTCAAACTGTCTCAAACTGATGTCAAACTGTCTCAAACTGATGTCAAACAGTCTCAAACTGATGTCAAACTGTCTCAAACTGATGTCAAACAGTCTCAAACTGTCTCATTGCACAGCGACCCGCGCCAGCCAAACGGCAACAGCAAGTCCGGGTCGCAGGCACCAATTAACGGTGACGAGAAGCAGCAGAGCGGCATCGCCGCCGACAGCAGCGGCAACGACAGCAATCACTGCCCGGAGACAGGCGAGCGCAATGGCAATAGCAAGGACTGCGAAGATCTCATAGTGCTAGGCTTGCCCTACGACTGCCAAGAGCAGGATCTGCGAGCCTACTTTGACTCTGTCAGTGGCGTCAAGGACAGTCTGGCCATGGCGCAGATCAAGCGGGACTGGACTGGCACCAGCCGAGGCTTCGGCTTCGTGCGCTTCTCCGATATGGCCAGTCAGGAATCGGCTCTGGCTACTCGCTTTTATCAGGTCAGAATAATCTCAATAGTTTTTGCAGCCCGCCCTACTCACACAGCTCCCAGGGAAACCCGCCCTACTCACACAGCTCCCAGGGAAACCCGCCCTACTCACACAGCTCCCAGGGAAACCCGCCCTACTCACACAGCTCCCAGGGAAACCCGCCCTACTCACACAGCTCCCAGGGAAACCCGCCCTACTCACACAGCTCCCAGGGAAACCCGCCCTACTCGCACAGCTTCCAGGGAAACCCGCCCTACTCGCACAGCTTCCAGGGAAACCCGCCCTACTCGCACAACTTACAGGGAAACCCGCCCTACTCGCAGCTCACAGAGAAACCCGCCCTACTCACAACTTACCGGAAAACCCGCCCTACTCACACAGCTCCTAGGGAAACCCGCCCCTCATCTCACAGCTCAGACAGACCCGCCCCTCATCTCACAGCTCAGACAGACCCGCCCCTCATCTCACAGCTCAGACAGACCCGCCCCTCATCTCACAGCTCAGACAGACCCGCCCTTCAGCTCACAGCTCAGACAGACCCGCCCTTCAGCTCACAGCTCAGACAGACCCTCCCTTCAGCTCACAGCTCAGACAGACCCGCCACTCATCTCACAGCTCAGACAGACCCGCCACTCATCTCACAGCTCAGACAGACCCGCCCCTCCCTGTTCCCTCCAATCGCAGATCGGCAGGCGTTGCTGCGAGCTAAAGATCCCCTACAGTCGGCAGCAGCTGCCAGTAGCCGCGGACTCGCATGGTTCTGAGCAGCAGCAGCAGCAGCAGCAGCAGATGCTGTCCCGTCGAGTATTCATTGGCGGCATCACGGACAAGCTGTCGGAGCAAACCCTAACCGAATACTTCACCAAAGAGTTGGGCCTGGAAGTGTCCGAAGTGTTCGTGTCTCGCCGGCCAGATCGCTCATTCGCATTCGTCACGTTCGCCAGCGCCGAAATGGCTGCTCAACTGATTGGTCGCGGGTTCGTCATTGAAGGCGTGCCCGTGTTCGCTGCCACCGCTAAGCCTATTCAGCAGCATCAGCAGCCGCAGCAACAGCCTGCGATCTACCAGCAACCAACCCTACTGCCACAGACTACTGTTAGTAACTACGGAGCAAATATTTGTCCCTATTATGCCTTGGAGCAGCCGCAGCCTGGCACAGTGCTTATGCAGCAGCAGTATCAGCCCGTCCGCTTTGCTCAGCACCAGTTAATCAATCCGATCTATCAGGCGAATCCTTATCAGCTACCTGTTTATCACCTGCCTCAGCAGCATTGGCAGTAGTGCAAAACCATGTGTTGCACTTTTATTAGCTAATATTTACCTATTACTTTGACTTGACCTTGACGCAATTTGTTTTCCTTAATAGCTTGTTAGCAACTGAGGTCCTGAAATTTGGCATTCCGATGACATTTTTTTCATTGACAAATTTGTAGATAATTTACCAAAGCTGCTTAATAACACCCTCTCTTAGCATAGACCCATAGCTTAATATATCCAAATCCCATAGATTAACATCCCAATCCCATGGATTAATATCCCAATCCCATAGATTAGTGTCCCAATCCCATAGATTAATATCCCAATCCCATAGATTAATATCCCAATCCCATAGATTAATATCCCAATCCCATGGATTAATATCCCAATCCCATAGATTAATATCCCAATCCCATAGATTAATATCCCAATCCCATAGATTAATATCCCAATCCCATAGATTAGTGTCCCAATCCCATAGATTAATATCCCAATACCATAGATTGGTGTCCCAATCCCATAGATTAATATCCCAATCCCATAGATAAATATCCCAATCCCATAGATTAGTGTCCCAATCCCATAGATTAATATCCCAATCCCATAGATTAACATCCCAATCCCATGGATTAATATCCCAATCCCATAGATTAATATCCCAATCCCATAGATTAATATCCCAATCCCATAGATTAATATCCCAATCCCATAGATAAATATCCCAATCCCATAGAATAGTGTCCCAATCCCATAGATTAATATCCCAATCCCATAGATTAACATCCCAATCCCATGGATTAATATCCCAATCCCATAGATTAATATCCCAATCCCATAGATTAATATCCCAATCCCATAGATTAATATCCCAATCCCATAGATTAGTGTCCCAATCCCATAGATTAATATCCCAATCCCATGGATTAGTGTCCCAATCCCATAGATTAATATCCCAATCCCATAGATTATTATCCCAATCCCATAGATTAATATCCCAATCCCATAGATTAATATCCCAATCCCATGGATTAGTGTCCCAATCCCATAGATTAATATCCCAATCCCATAGATTAATATCCCAATCCCATAGATTAATATCCCAATCCCATAGATTAATATCCCAATCCCATAGATTAGTGTCCCAATCCCATAGATTAATATCCCAATCCCATGGATTGGTGTCCCAATCCCATAGATTAATATCCCAATCCCATAGATAAATATCCCAATCCCATAGATTAGTGTCCCAATCCCATAGATTAATATCCCAATCCCATAGATTAACATCCCAATCCCATGGATTAATATCCCAATCCCATAGATTAATATCCCAATCCCATAGATTAATATCCCAATCCCATAGATAAATATCCCAATCCCATAGATTAATATCCCAATCCCATAGATTAATATCCCAATCCCATGGATTAGTGTCCCAATCCCATAGATTAATATCCCAATCCCATAGATTATTATCCCAATCCCATAGATTAATATCCCAATCCCATAGATTAATATCCCAATCCCATAGATTAATATCCCAATCCCATAGATTAATATCCCAATCCCATAGATTATTATCCCAATCCCATAGATTAATATCCCAATCCCATGGATTAGTGTCCCAATCCCATAGATTAATATCCCAATCCCATAGATTATTATCCCAATCCCATAGATTAATATCCCAATCCCATAGATTAATATCCCAATCCCATGGATTAGTGTCCCAATCCCATAGATTAATATCCCAATCCCATAGATAAATATCCCAATCCCATAGATTAGTGTCCCAATCCCATAGATTAATATCCCAATACCATAGATTAATATCCAAATCCCATAGATTAATATCCCAAACTTATAGATTAATATCCCGATCCCATAAATAAATATCCCAATCCTATGGATTAATATCCCAATCCCATAGATTAACATCCCAATCCCATGGATTAATATCCCAATCCCATAGATTAATATCCCGATCCCATAGATAAACATCCCAATCCTATGGATTAATATCCCGATTCCATACATAAATATCCCAATCCTATGGATTAATATCCCAATCCCATAGATTAATATCTAAATCCCATAGATTAATATCCCAATACCATAGTTCAACATCCCAATACCTAGTTGCTTGTGTTAATCCCTCTGCTGCTTATTCAGTGGTAGGCTTTAATTAGGCGAAAAACAATATTAAAACGTGGCCAACTCAGCGCATTATCTTTCTGTATTTGAACTTTCGCTAACATTTTAAATGTTTATTCGGCATTACTCTTTTAAAAAGTTTTAAAGCTTTTCCTGTTTTTTAAAGCCCAGTTTTTTTGCCACTTGCCAACTCTGCCAAAGCCGTTTAGGAAGATTGTTTTAGTTGAATTAAACTTTTCACTTCTCTCTGTGCAGCTCTGTTTCATTTATCCTACTGTTAGTAGAGCAATAGATATATGTACATTTAACTTGACTTTTCACTCAGAAAGTTCTTAGCCTGAACACGAAAACAGCAACAAATGAACTAAAAAACGACTACAAGTGCTCAAAATACTCTCCACCGGCATTGATACAGGCTTGCATCCTGTGAAACCAGCTGTCAAAGCACTGCCGCCAATCCTCATCCCGGAGCTCTTCGATGATGTTTTTGAACTCATTCACAGCTTCTTCCGGTGAAGAAAAGACCTGACCCATCAGAATCTCCTTGCACTTCGGAAACAGAAAAAAGTCGCACAGTGCCAGGTCTGGACTATACGCAGGGTGAGTCATCAGCTGGACCCCACAGTCAGCCAGAAACTCAAGAGTTTGAGCCGCCGTGTGCTCGCTGGCGTTGTCGTGGTGCAGAAGCACCCCGCGCATTCCGCACCTTGGGCGCCTCTGGCTCACAGCAGAAAAGACTTTGGGCAGGCAAACCGTTGTGTACCAGTCAGCGGTGACTGTCTGGCGATCTTCAAGTGAAACGGAAGCCACATGCCCAGTGCGCATGAAGAAACAGGCCACCATCTGCTTGCCGACACTCCGGCTGCGTCGAAACTTGGTGGGGCTGTCCTCGTCTCCAAAGGTCCACATGGCTGACTGGCGCTTGCTTTCGGGGTCGTATTGATAAATCCAGGTCTCATCGCCCGTGAGGATGTCCCGGATACGCCGGCTGGTCCCAGATTCGAATTTCTGCAGCATGAATCGGCACCAAGCCACCCTGGTGTCCTTCTGCACGTCCGACAGCTGATGGGGGATCCACCGGGAAGCCAGCTTCCGCACTCCAAGGTGTTCGTGCAGAATGGCGTGCACACTACCCGATCCAATACCGATCTCCTGCTGGATCTGCTGGTAGGTCACTCGCCGGTCAGCGGCAATCATGCTGGACACAGCGCAGATATTTTCTGGAGTCACTGCGTCACAGGGTCTCCCGGATCGATGTTCATCTTCGAGGCTTTCTCGACCTCGGCGAAACTCAGCGAACCAGTTTTTGACGGTTGCTTATGAAGGACATACATGGGTAAAAACGTTCTGTAAAGTTTGATACGATTCGGTCGGCGACTTGCCTTGCTTGAAGTGCAAGTAAATCATTGCTCTGAAGTCGCGATTTTCCAGCTTCATTGTTGAATTGAAGAACTCAGGGGGTGAACTGACTTTAACTCGCTGCAGTGGACTCAAAAGTGGCTGCTTCTGTTTGAAATTTTTGTTGCAATACTTTTAAAAGTTGGTCTTTACCATAGACAAATTTCATGCTTCTACGTCTCGTGGATCCTACTCAGGCTAAAGACTTTCTGAGTGACCCTCGTACCCTATTAACCAAAGACAAGTCTGTAAATGCATTGAATATTCCTCCTCTGTGCCTGTTAAGTAGCGGACATCGAATTGGCATGAAGCATTTGTACTCGTAGCTATCAATAATAATATGTTTAACTTACAGGTAACTTTTATTAGTTTATGGCATATAGCATTTTGCTCATTTCACACTACTAATAGTATAATTGCCATCAGCGCCTGTCCATCTCTCAGCTGACTACACACCGCTGCTGTCTATCTGCTTTTAAGCTTCAATATCTTTGTTGTTACTTTACTAAACCATTAGTAAGTACTAATTAATAACTATTAATATCACCGTTGTTACATATGTAATCTGCTATAATCCTACACTATTGGTGCCGTACTTTGTGAGCTGTGCCAACTCTTCTTATCTCATTAGTTATCTTCATCAACTTCCTTATTAATTTCGGACTTGGTTTTTTATTTACTCCAAATTGCACGCGCTGCTCACTCAATACTACTGATACTAGTAAAAATGCACGATTAATATTCATATTACTATTCCAGTTTTTTATTTTTTAATACACACGACAACTTGGTTCTCATTGCCTCGATTCTGTTTTTGCCAGAATTTGTCTTGCTTTGCTGCCATTTTTATTGCCATTTTTACCTTGCGTTTAAGTCGTTTTATGAGTTCAATCTTCTGTGTCTTAGATAGGTCTCTATGAGAATCGCCTATCTCTCAACTCGGTCTCTATGAGAATCGCTTATCTCTCAGCTTGGTCTCTATGAGAATCGCTTATCTCCCAACTCGGTCTCTATGAGAATCGCTTATCTCTCAACTTGGTCTCTATGAGAATCGCTTATCTCTCAGCTTGGTCTCTATGAGAATCGCCTATCTCTCAGTTTGGTCTCTATGAGAATCGCTTATCTCTCAACTTGGTCTCTATGAGAATCGCTTATCTCTTAACTTGGTCTCTATGAGAATCGCTTATCTCTCAACACGGTCTCTATGAGAATCGCTCATCTCTCAACTTGGTCTCTATGAGAATCGCTTATCTCTTAACTTGGTCTCTATGGGAATCACTTATCTCTCAACTTGGTCTCTATGAGCATCGCTTATTTCCCAACTATTTGCCATCTTCAGCCTCCAGAGGAAGCCTCATCGGAGGCGCACGCCCTGTGCGTTCAGATCGACCAAATACGGGCCGGCATTCTGTCCGTCAGGGCGTCGCTCCGTCTGCCGCTGATTCTGTACCTGCAGGACACCGTCAACCTCATTGTCGACAATGACAGAGTCTCCCAAGTACCCTTCCGCGGCGGCAGCGGTGGCTGTTCGGTTTCTAGGCAACCGTCAAAAACCGTAAACAGTTGCCATAGCAACGAAGACAATGGTGTCGACAATGTCGATGACGGCGACGATGTTCGAGATGCCGAGGTCGGAAACGCCGCGGCAACGTCGGCGGCCATGACGATCAGATCAGCTGCTCAGCCTGCGGTCGACAACGGCGAAGACGTTAGCGGCCACGTCGACGAAGACGAAGTCGGTGTTGTCGAGGAAGGCGTTGACGACGACGATGATGATGATGATGACGTCAGCGGCGTCAAGTTGTGTCCGCTGGGCGACCTGAGCATCGCCGATTTTAACGATCTGGTAGCCGTTTTGTGAAACCTGTTTTTGTAGGGCTGGTGAATTATTCTAGTCTGTATCTGTCTGTCTGTCTGTCTGCCTGTCTGTCTGTCTGCAGGTCCCAAATCGTCCTATTAACCCTGCAGATTGCCGACGATCCCGAAGACGTCCTCTGCGCTGAAGTCCCCGAGCAGCTGTCCGTCCGCGCTGGTCAGCGAAGCCCTCTGCAGCAGCAGCAGCAGCAGCAGCAGCAAGACCAATCCTCACAGCACCATCATCTGGCATCAGCCTCTCAGCTCCCTCCGCCGCCGCCTCCTCCGCCAAGGCAGTCGCTGCCTCCGCCAGCGCAGTCGTCGACATCGCCAGCAACAACGGAGTCGAACAGGATGCCTGTAGGTTCAACCATGCAGTCCTGCTCCGTCACACAGCAGCAGCAGCCGCAGCAGCATCTGATGCTGTCCATGGTGGTTGATGCAGACGAGTCCAACTCGTCGGCCCCACCGCTCTCGAATTTACTAGGCGTCGGTGGCGGCGTCGGCAGCAGTAGCGGCGTCGCTGTCCCAGTTGCTGACGGCGTCGGCAGCGTAAGCGGCGGCGCAGCTGGCACTGCTGCTGCTGCTGGCAACAAGTGCATGCGGCCGAAGCGGAAAAGCCAGCGGCCAGTCAAGCTCGACCAGGAGTCGGTGGACGGCGGCGGCGGTGGCAACTCTTCGCTGCCACTGTCGGCATCGGCAGGCCCTGCCGCGGCCAGCGCGGGAATCGAGCCGGCGACTTCGCTGACTATCGCCTCCGCCGCTGCCTCCTCGACCGACTCCACCGTCGCCAATGCAGTCAACGCCGCCGCCGGCTTCAGCTTCGACGACGAGGATGAGGAGGAGGATGACGCGGAACTGGCGTGTCCGGTGTGCCTGGCCGAGCAGCAGCCCGCCTTCTCCACCTGGTCGGCCTACCTGTCGCACCTTGCCGGCCACGGCACCGTCGGCGGAGCCAGCTGCCGCGCCTGTCGGGGTACATTTGCCAATCGGGCCACTCTGCTAGCTCACGAGTGCCTATCGGCTTCCGCCTCTTCGCCCGGACACCGGCTGGCCAGGGCCGGCTACTTTGTCGGCCGGAGCTGCCCGATCTGCCTGCGGCATTTCGAGGAGCGGGCTCGGTTTATTAACCATTCGAAACGCGCTCACAAGGCTAAAGGCGCTGCTAGCCGGGGCGTCGTCGCTGCCGGCAGTACAAGTCGGTGAGTAGTAGTACAAGTAGTAGTATAGTTGGAAAATTCTGCCTCAGCTGTGATGGGGATTCCGCAGAAATTCCGCCGTCTACAAATTAAAAGTATTCTTTGATAATACTTTTGAAGTGTACCAGAATGTACAGTAAAATGTCTACTAGAAAGCATGTACACAGCCAATCAGCAGCTAGGCCACATGTACACAGCCAATCAGCAACTAGGCCACATGTACACAGCCAATCAGCAGCTAGGCCAAATGTACACAGCCAATCAGCAGCTAGGCCAAATGTACACAGCCAATCAGCAGCTAGGCCACATGTACACAGCCAATCAGCAGCTAGGCCACATGTACACAGCCAATCAGCAGGTAGGCCACATGCACACAGCCAATCAGCAGGTAGGCCACATGTACACCGCCAATCAGCAACTAGGCCACATGTACACAGCCAATCAGCAGCTAGGCCACATGTACACAGCCAATCAGCAGCTAGGCCACATGTACACAGCCAATCAGAACCCGTTCCCCTCCCACAGCTGCGCCCTCTGCCACAACAGCGAGCGCGTATTCCAGTCCGCTGACGAGCTGAGCACCCACCTGCGCATGGCGCATAACAAATTCGCCTGCAGCCTGTGCTGCAAGCCGGTGGCCACGGAGGCCGCTCTGCAGGCACACCTCAAAGCCATCCACGCTAACGCTGTGTCTCGCTGCCAGCACTGCGCCCTGGTGTTCGGCCTGGAGCGCGAGCTGCGCGATCACGTGGCTTTGAAGCACTCGCTCCGGTGTCCGCACTGCGGCCTGGCAGTGCAGAAGAAAGGCCAGTTGCTCAGCCACCTGCGCCTTGCCCACGGCATTCGTCGCCTGCCCGGCCTTGTCGGCGTCTCCGGCGGTCCCAAGTCGATCAGCTCCGCCGCCGCTGTCGCAGCCTCGGCTTTTCATTGTTCAGTCTGCGCTCGGTCGTTCGCTAGCCGTCAGGCTCTGCAGCTGCACAAGCAGCAGAAGCACAGCAGCCTGGCTCTGGGCGTTGGTGGACAGGTTCGTGTCAGGCCTGGGGTGTTCGGGTTTCCATTTTTTCGGGTTCGGGGTAGAACCCGAACTTGAAGCTCTAACCCCGAACCCGACCCGAACACCCTACTCGAACCCGAACCCGACCCGGACCCAAAACCCGACCCGAATCTCCCCTTGAACAGATCCCAGAATCTCCTCTTGAACAGATCCCAGAATCTCCCCTTGATCAGATCCCAGAATCTCCCCTTGATCAGATCCCAGAATCTCCCCTTGATCAGATCCCAGAATCTCCCATTGAACAGATCCCAGAATCTCCCCTTGAACAGATCCCAGAATCTCCCCTTGAACAGATCCCAGAATCTCCCCTTGAACAGATCCCAGAATCTCCCCTTGAACAGATCCCAGAATCTCCCCTTGAACAGATCCAATCCCCGACTACTCACCCGCTCTCGCCATCTGTGTCCAGGAGAAGCAGAAGCATCGCCGATCAAAGCAGCAGCGGCAACAGCAGAAGCAGCCCCGCCGCTGCCCGGTGTGCGCCAAGGTGTTCCGCGCCTCCAGCAGCCTGCACCGCCACCAGAAGCTGCACCAATCGCCCGAGAACCGGCGCAGCCACGCGTGCCCGCACTGCCCCTACGCCACGCACGATCCTACAAACTACGCGCGGCACCTCATCCGGCACACGGATCAGCGCCGCTACGCCTGTCCTCAGTGCCCCAAACGATTCCTATGCAAAAAGTCGCTCAGCGATCACCTATTGTTTAAACACTCCGAGACGCGTTCGTTTCCTTGCGAACAGTGCGGCGCTGCGTTTAAAACGCGCGGGACACTGTTGCGCCATCTGCGCGAGCACGGCCCGCCGGCCTTGCGCAAGCGGCACCAGTGCGACCTGTGCGGCAACCGGTTTGTCCGGCTGTACAATTTGAAACGGCACTGCGCCTATGCGCATAAAACTAATGACGGGGCTGGCGCCAATGATGGCGACCAGATTGCCCAGCTGGTGAGCGTGGGCGGGGATGGGAGAAGCTTTGGGGGATAAGCAGGGAGAGACAGGAGAGGAGAGACAGGGGAGGAGAGACAGGAGAGGAGAGACAGGGGAGGAGAGACCTGGGTGGAGAGACATGGGAGGAGAGACATGGGTGGAGAGACAGGGGATGAGAGACAGGGGAGGAGAGACAGGGGAGGAGAGACAGGGCAGGAGAGACAGTGGAGGAGAGACAGGGGAGGAGAGACAGGGGAGGAGAGACAGGGGTGGAGAGACAGGGGTGGAGAGACAGGGGAGGAGAGACAGGGGTGGAGAGACAGGGGTGGAGAGACAGGAGAGGAGAGACAGGGGAGGAGAGACACAGGAGGAGAGACAGGGGAGGAGAGACAGGGGAGGAGAGACAGGGGTGGAGAGACGGGAGGAGAGACACAGGAGGACAGTCGGGGAGGAGAGACAGTGGTGGAGAGACAGGGGTGGAGAGACAGGGGTGGAGAGACAGGGGAGGAGAGACACAGGAGGACAGTCGGGGAGGAGAGACAGGGGAGGAGAGACAGGGGTGGAGAGACAGGGGAGGAGTGAAAGCAAAGGACAGACAGGAGAGGAGTGAAAGCAAAGGACAGACAGGAGAGGAGTGAAAGCAAAGGACAGACAGGAGAGGAGTGAAAGCAAAGGACAGACAGGAGAGGAGTGAAAGCAAAGGACAGACAGGAGAGGAGTGAAAGCAAAGGACAGACAGGAGAGGAGTGAAAGCAAAGGACAGACAGGAGAGGAGTGAAAGCAAAGGACAGACAGGGGAAAAAACAGGGAGACCCTAACTATTTATCACACGAGTCCCTGCAACGGCCTCCCCTCCCCGCAGTCCGTGCCGCAGCTGCTAGTGGTGGAGGAGTCTGTGGCAGCAGCCGCGGCGGCAGATGCGGCCGAGGACGCGGCAGCGAAGTCAATCCTGGACAGCCTGGTGTCCGCGGCGCCGATCGGCATGAGCTCTGCCGACATTGACTGCAAACCGGTGGCCGTTTCAACAACCCTATCGGCGCTGACGGTGGACCACCTGCAGCCGCAGCATCACCAGCATCAACAGCAGTCCGCTGGAATTTGGCGTCCAGCTGCTGCGGTGTCCCAGCCTCCGCCAGAATCAGCAGCTTCATCCGGGATTCGCCCGACCAATCCGAGCCAGCATCAGCAGCAGCCGCATCATCACCAAAGCCTGTTAGACGAAATTCTCTGGGGCAACCCGAGCATGTCCAGCGGCTCCGCCCACGTTGTCGACTGCTGCCAGCCCGCCTCCGTGATCGTCACCTCCTCAGCTTCTCAGCATCATCATCACGCCCATCAGCAGCAGCATCATCAGCAGCAGCAACAGCAGCAGGATCCTTGGACAGTCCAGCAGGTGAGCTTCGCTAGCGACTGTCCAAGCCCGCCTTATGCCATGGCCTCTCATCACCAGCAGCAGCAACAGCATCACCAACAACAACAACAGCAGCAGCACCAGCAGCAGCAAGTTGTTTCTTCCGATTTCTCCGTTGGCTACTTGATAGGCGACTCGTCCCGATAAATGAACCTAACTCGGCATTGTATTCGCTTAGCATTGTGTAAAAATTTGATTGCATAGATTGTGAAATAATTCCGTTTCTTAAATATACAGCGGACGTATTTATTTAAAAAAATAGCAATCTTATTGCTCAGGGCAATCATTTTGTTGTTCTCAAAATGCAACATTTTTGCTACCCGATCTGCTTTGCCTCTGCTGGTAGTCATTTCACGGATATGACCATCCGCACAACTGGTCAATTCACGGATATGACCATCCGCACAACTGGTCACTTCACGGATATGACCATCCGCACAACTGGTCACTTCCCGGATATGACCATCCGCACAACTGGTCACTTCCCGGATATGACCATCCGCACAACTGGTCACTCCACAGTGATGACTATCCACACAAGTAGTCACTCCACAGTGATGACTGTTCACACAAGTAGTCCCTCCACAGTGATGACTATCCACACAACTAGTCACTCCACAGTGATGACTATCCACACGAGTAGTCACTCTACAGTGATGACTGTTCACACAAGTAGTCACTCCACAGTGATGACTGTTCACACAAGTAGTCACTCCACAGTGATGGCTGTTCACACAACTAGTCACTCCACAGTGATGACTGTTCACACAAGTAGTCACTCCACAGTGATGACTGTTCACACAAGTAGTCACTCCACAGTGATGACTGTTCACACAACTAGTCACTCCACAGTGATGACTGTTCACTCAAGTAGTCACTCCACAGTGATGACTGTTCACACAAGTAGTCACTCCACAGTGATGACTGTTCACACAAGTAGTCCCTCCACAGTGATGACTGTTCACTCAAGTAGTCACTCCACAGTGATGACTGTTCACACAAGTAGTCACTCCACAGTGATGACTGTTCACACAAGTAGTCACTCCACAGTGATGACTGTTCACTCAAGTAGTCACTCCACAGTGATGACTGTTCACACAAGGAGTCACTCCACAGTGATGACTGTTCACACAAGGAGTCACTCCACAGTGATGACTGTTCACACAAGTAGTCACTCCACAGTGATGACTGTTCACACAAGTAGTCACTCCACAGTGATGACTGTTCACTCAAGTAGTCACTCCACAGTGATGACTGTTCACTCAAGTAGTCACTCCACAGTGATGACTGTTCACACAAGTAGTCACTCCACAGTGATGACTGTTCACTCAAGTAGTCACTCCACAGTGATGACTGTTCACACAAGTGATGACTATCCACACGAGTAGTCACTCCACAGTGATGACTGTAGTCACTCCACAGTGATGGTAGTCACTCCACAGTGATGACTGTTCACACAAGTAGTCACTCCACAGTGATGACTGTTCACACAAGTAGTCACTCCACAGTGATGACTGTTCACTCAAGTAGTCACTCCACAGTGATGACTGTTCACACAAGGAGTCACTCCACAGTGATGACTGTTCACACAAGGAGTCACTCCACAGTGATGACTGTTCACACAAGTAGTCACTCCACAGTGATGACTGTTCACACAAGTAGTCACTTCACAGTGATTACTATCCCCTAAACCCAAACTCACGAATCGTACAGCTGCTCACAGCCAATGAGCGCTCGAGCTGTCAAACAAAGTCATTATTCGTCGAGCGGACGGCTGAGGCTGACATTAATATAAGAAAAGACACGGACATGGTCGGAGTGCAGTCCGATCTTGTCTTATTGCCTGCTTTTTTAGTGAAATCCTATCCTATCTTCAACTGCTGCTAGGCTTGGTTTTCTAATCACGGGTGAGTCGCTCGTGTTCATCTGCTTTGAGTCTGAGCTCAAATGGCCTGTCTCTAATTAGCTCAGGTATCCAGGCTATTAGTTCTGATTTATTGTCTCCCGTTGAAGCTATTGGGCGGACCTTTCCATGCAGCATCTAAAACGAACTGCGAGCCAATGTGATATAATCTTTGACTCAATCTTCAATCTCAGATTATAAGGCCCAGAATCTCAAACTCATAATCTTTGACTCAATCTTCAATCTCAGATTATAAGGCCCAGAATCTCAAACTCATAATCTTTGACTCAATCTTCAATCTCAGATTATAAGGCCCAGAATCACAAACTCATAATCTTTGACTCAATCTTCAATCTCAGATTATAAGGCCCAGAATCTCAAACTCATAATCTTTGACTCAATCTTCAATCTCAGATTATAAGGCCCAGAATCACAAACTCATAATCTTTGACTCAATCTTCAATCTCAGATTATAAGGCCCAGAATCTCAAACTCATAATCTTTGACTCAATCTTCAATCTCAGATTATAAGGCCCAGAATCTCAAACTCATAATCTTTGACTCAATCTTCAATCTCAGATTATAAGGCCCAGAATCTCAAACTCATAATCTTTGACTCAATCTTCAATCTCAGATTATAAGGCCCAGAATCTCAAACTCATAATCTTTGACTCAATCTTCAATCTCAGATTATAAGGCCCAGAATCTCAAACTCATAATCTTTGACTCAGCATCTCAGACTCGTGAATAGATTCAGCATCTCAAACTCAATCTTAGACTCCGCATCTCAGACTCATAATTAGACGCAGCATCTGAGGCTCATTATCTTTAGACTCAGAATCTCAGACTCAATTGGACTCAGCATCTCAGACTCATAATCTTTGACTCAGCATCTCAGACTCATAATCTTTGACTCAGCATCTCAGACTCATAATCTTTGACTCAGCATCTCAGACTCATAATCTTTGACTCAGCATCTCAGACTCATAATCTTTGACTCAGCATCTCAGACTCATAATCTTTGACTCAGCATCTCAGACTCATAATCTTTGACTCAGCATCTCAGACTCATAATCTTTGACTCAGCATCTCAGACTCATAATCTTTGACTCAGCATCTCAGACTCATAATTAGACTCAGCATCTCAGACTCAATTAGACTCAGCATCTCAGACTCAGAAATGCACATGCGTATTTAAATACAAAGACCTGCATTTTTACACACAATACGCAGGCTTCTTTCCTGCAGAAGCTGTTCCTGGTCTGTTTTACCGAAACCTGAGGCCAGTGTTGAGATAGGTGTACATGTAAGTCTCCTATCCAATATTTTAGCCTAGAGGCAGCTTATATATTATCAAAAATTCTAAGGCAAAAATTAAATTACCTTGCTCAGAGAGCTCTCGATTCTCTTTTGAGTCGACAGCAGCGAAGCGTGATCAGCTTTGCCGCTCAGGGTTTTACAGGCTATGCGGAATGCTACAATATCATATTGACCGCAGTTGGTTCTTTATTTGAGATGGGGGGCATTGGTTAGTGCATGTCTTCAGTATATGGATCAGATAACTGTGTAAAGCGAAAGGTTAATTAGCCAGCTAGCTCACAAGACCAGCTGGTCGACTTATCAAAGATGGGCCGAGAGAAATTTGTGTTTAGTTTGAGCAAATGTCAGAGGTCCCTGTGTCAGAGGCATGGGAGTCAGAGGTCCCTGTGTCAGAGGCATGGGAGTCAGAGGTCCCTGTGTCAGAGGCATGGGAGTCAGAGGTCCCTGTGTCAGAGGCATGGGAGTCAGAGGTCCCTGTGTCAGAGGCATGGGAGTCAGAGGTCCCTGTGTCAGAGGCATGGGAGTCAGAGGTCCCTGTGTCAGAGGCATGGGAGTCAGAGGTCCCTGTGTCAAACATGGGAGTCAGAGGTCTCTGTGTTGATGAAATGGGAGTCAGAGGTCCCTGTGTTGATGAAATGGGAGTCAGAGGTCCCTGTGTTAAATGTAACTGAAGGCCCAACGCTCAAAAAATTATTTTATTTTTTTGCTGAAAATCACAAAATGATCCGATAAACACGAAAAACTGCAAAGCTGAATCAGCAGATCGGATACAAAAAAACATCAAAGACTCCGCCTGAAGTTCAATTCCAATCTTCTCAGCTAATCCGCTTTGATAGATTAAGCACGCACGTGGCGTTCGAGTCTCATCTGAGCTGTTCGCCTCATCATCTTGAGCAGGGAAACATTCGGGGAAGGGCGTTTATAACTGGGCCCTGTTTTGAACAGTAGACTTACTGGCAAAATCATATGGGGACTCAGGCATTGATTTCGTGCCAACATCCGCGTGGGAACTCTGCAAGACGATCCATGCGCATCTGCTTTTAGAAGCTTCGAGAACTGAGGCTGCCTGTATTGATGAGGCTGGGGAATTGTGCGGGGATTTTAGCCTCATATGCGGTAGGGGTGATCTAATCAGAATTTAACAAGGATTTAGGATAGGGTTTAGGATAGTGTTTAGGATAGGGTTTAGGATAGGGTTTAGAACGTGGTTTAGAATAGGGTTTAGGATAGGGTTTAGGATATGGTTTAGGATAGGGTTTAGAATGCGGTTTAGGAGAGTGGTTAGAATGTGGTTAGAATAGGGTTTAGAATAGGGTTTAGGATAGGGTTTAGGCTCAGGCTCGACAGTCAATTGCCGTAGACCCATGCAAACAAAATGCATAGCAAGTTCTTACATTTTGAGTTACTTTTATATTTTCCATGAAATTCAGGCCTTAATACGAGTAAATCCCATAAAAGTTGTCCAAAAAATCCCCAATTCTGGGACATTATTTCCATAAACGTGCATCGACATCGTAAGCGGCACATGCAGCAGACAGCCGCTAAGTACGCCTTGAAGCGGGATTGAATACGGACCAGCAAGCCCTTTGCCAGCAAAAATGAAGAAGTGCTAAAATAGAATTTTTATAAATCGATAACCTGCTGCCGCACTCGAAGCTGTATGTTTAGGCAGAAGAGGACTCCCTAAGTGCCTGTATTTGATTTTCGGCTGCCCCTGGGGCAAACTGGAATCTGGGCCATTGCAGCTGATTTGTAGCCAAAATTCAAGCAGCGCGGGAGCAGACTGCTGTCGGTTTCCGCCTGCAGGCACCGCTTTGAATCGATGCTGCCTCCGTGGGGCGACACTCTCTGATTGCCTTCGCCTGTTCGCTTGTCGGACAAGGAGTGCATTATTTGATTTGGTGAAAAAACTCGACGCCCATACTGACTCGGTGGCTACTCGGAGCATTAGTAGCTTCGCTCAGAACTCTCCTTTTCCTTTCATTGAAGCTTCAATAAAATGTCCTCAGGAGAGGAAGATGATAAGGGAGTGCGAGGAGCGGCTGCGACCTTGCCAAGAACCCTTGGTTCGATTTCGAAATGTGCGAAAACTGGCCAAGGGGTTTGTTGTGCGATTTACAGCCCCAGGGACCACATGCCTGACTGCTAAAAAGTTAGAGCGGCGCTCCTGACACAAATACAAGCGCTCCTGACACAAATACAAGCGCTCCTGACACAAATACAAGCGCTCCTGACATAAATACACTCAGCAACATTTAAAACGCAACACTCTAACTAGAAGAAAAATCAACTCACTCAGAAGAGTCAAAGCGCATAGTCTATGGTTCAAATCGAGCTTCAGAAACGCGTGTAGCTTCCTCTCGCAAGTAACAGGGCGATGACTATGGACTGTTTTCAGATAGAGTGATCCAGCTGAGAGAATGGTTCAACAGATGACAGACGCGGAAAGATGGCGAGCAGTCGGAATGTTGGAAGCAGGTTGTACTCTTCGAACAGTTGCGAACCACTTCGGGAGGAAGCGTGGCTCACGCGAGAAAAGGTACGGTGCTTCACCAACTTCGCAGTACAACAGCGAGGGCAGATCGACGCCTGCTGAGAATAGTGCGTGGAAACCCCACACTGCCTGCCACACTCCTGCGATTGATGTGGGCAGAGAGAAGCCGCAGAGGCAAAGTTCTCAGCGCGCAGACGATTCGCCGCAGGATTCACGCTGCAGGATTGCGGTCAAGAAAAATGCGGAGGAGGCCGCGCCTGAGTCCTGCACATGTCGCTAACAGGGAACTGTGGGCCATGCAGCGGGCGCACTGGCGGCAAGGACAGTGGCAGCGCGTTATTTTTACAGACGAGAGTCGGTTTCGTCTTTTTCGCAGTGATGGTCGAATTCGCGTCTGGCGTGAGCCACGGCAAGAGCTTCTGCAGCAGCACGTGCAAAGCTGCGATGGGCAGGGACCCTCCGTACACGTGTGGGCAGGGATTTCAATGCGAGGCAGGACCCAGCTGGTTTTCTTAGACGCAAACGTGAACGGCGATGAGTACGCTCGTTTGCTGCAGACGCATCTGCTCCCTTTTGTTAACAACCACTTTGGTGGCGTCGCAAACTGCATACTGCAGGACGATAATGCACCGGCGCACCGGGCAGCAGCTGTCAGCGAACTCAAGGACCAGCTGCACCTGCGTACTCTTCGGTGGCCTTCAAGATCCCCTGATATGAACCCAATTGAACATGTCTGGGACTTTATCAAGCGGAGTGTTCAACGGCAGAATCCGCCGCAGACAGTCGCTGAACTGCGAAATGCTGTTGCTAACGCGTGGCAGGAAATTCCCCAGGACTTTTTTCGACGCCTTGTTCTGGGAATGCCACGTCGAGTCAACGCCCTGTTACTTGCGAGAGGAGGCTACACGCGTTTCTGAAGCTCGATTTGAACCATAGACTATGCGCTTTGACTCTTCTGAGTGAGTTGATTTTTCTTCTAGTTAGAGTGTTGCGTTTTAAATGTTGCTGAGTGTACAAACGCTCCTGACACAAAAAAGGTATTCCTGACTTCTAAACAGGCGCTCCCGACACACACAGGCGTTGCTGACACCAACACGGGCTCCAGACACACAGGCGCTCCAGGCACCCAGATTGTCACCAAGTCATAACCAGCTTGAGAATCAATTGCCATCACATTTAATTGCATGTAGACAATATAGCATTTTGCAGCCCATTGGGGCTTATGCGCATTTAATTTAATCCAAGATACGTTTGCCAATGTAACGGAGCTTTTGTCTATGGTAGCAAGGCTGGCACAGCAGCATTTAATTTGGTCCAACAAGCATCAATTTGGTCCAAACCCTCGTGAGTCATTGGACAAACCCTTGCCTTCTCGCAACCGTATGCAGGTTGTTGCGTACCGCTGGAATGTAGGCGTCTCTATCAACAATTTTCAGTTGCTTTTCCAGAGCTCTGCTGATAGTCGAAATCTGATAACTAACTGGACCTGTTCCTTCAACTTCTGCTGCATTTCTGCAACGTCAAAAAAGGGTTCGTCTCAGCTGCATCGAGTAGCAGCAGTTGGATTTGAGGCTCTCGAGCAACTTGCCTTGGCGATTGCCACCCTTTCGCAGGCAATCTCTGCTGGCAAAGTTTCAACGCGCTGATGGATGCTGTAAACCACCTTTTCTTTTACATTCAGCAACCTTACAATGTTCTTTGGGTGTTCACCTCTGTCAAGTGCTTCGATCACAAGCCAATGGCATTTGTTCAACAGCCTAGCATATGGTCCACAATTCTGAGGCTGAGCTGAAAATGAACCAAATGGACCAAATTGATGCTTGTTGGACCAAAATAAATGCCGATGTGCCATCCTTGCTACCATAGACAAAAGCTCCATTACTTTGGCAAACATATCTTAGACACAGATACTAGAATAACCAGACGGGCCACTCAGGCACATATACTTAGCAAAACAGCTTTCTACTTTCAGTTCAGTAGCAAAGAAGAAGACATAAGCTATTTTATAAAAAAGGCAACTGAAATGACTTTTGATAAGCTTGCAAGGTTGCGGGGGCAAACAACTTGCTAATTGGTTCAGCAATAATGTACATTAGCCAGTCTACTGAAATGTACATGGCAGATTTTTAGGCTGAAATTCCGAGAAAGGCAGTAAAATTGGGGCGGGGCGGGGCGTAGTGTGGAAAGGCGCGGTTGGAGGGTTTAAGCTGGGGGGTAAGAGCCAATAAATGAGCCTTGGCTTTAAAAATACATTAAAATTCTTCAGTTAAACTTACTACTGAACTGAAAGTAGCTTACACGCAAATGCGCTGAGTGGCCCATCTGTTTTTTCTAGTATCTGTGGTCTTAGATTAAATTCAATGCGCGTAAGCCCAAATGGGCTGCAAAAAGCTATAGTAATATAATAACAATGCATAAACAATAGTCATGTACTAGAAGTAGATTCAGATGAATCTAGAGATCCATCCACTATACTATTAGTAGTAAATTGCATAGAAGTAGTGTTTTAGAAGAGCATATTTAATACCTAATCTTTTCCATATTCATCAAAATATCGTCAACTTTGCCATCCTACTATCAGTAGACTCGAAGAAAAATTTCCGTCGGCATTTAAAATAGTTTGGGAGAAGAAAAATACGCGAAAAGTGGGCTGAGCAAATTCTACGAAAAGAGGCCACCTAACGAGCTGGAAAGAAGGAAGACTAAGAAATGTGACATCCGGGCTACTAATGAAGGGCTTTACCTCAGCATCCGGTCTGGAAATCCCCCCTTAAAACCCAGCTCGAGTCTTCAGGAACCGAAGTGAAGTCAAAGGAAAAAATACTTACGACGTAACATCAGTGCAATGATCCCACAGTCAGTTCTGACTTGCCCAGTTTTGTTTAACAAAGCTAATAAATCAGATTTGTTGGAGCTCAGTTCCCTGATGAGTGGCGAAATCGTGCTGGATGCTCTGCGATGGTGTGGACAGGTAGGGAATGTTATGGACAGGTAGGGAATGTTATGGACAGGTAGGGAATGTTATGGACAGGTAGGGAATCTTGTGGACAGGTAGGGAATCTTGTAGACAGGTAGGGAATCTTATGGACAGGTAGGGAATCTTATGGACAGGTAGGGAATCTTGTGGACAGGTAGGGAATCTTATGGACAGGTAGGGAATCTTGTGGACAGGTAGGGAATCTTTTGGACAGGTAGAGAGTCTTATGGACAGGTAGGGAATCTTGTGGACAGGTTGGGAATCTTATGGACAGGTAGGGAATCTTGTGGACAGGTAGGGAATCTTGTGGACAGGTAGGGAATCTTGTGGACAGGTAGGGAATCTTGTGGACAGGTAGAGAGTCTTATGGACAGGTAGGGAATCTTGTGGACAGGTAGAGAGTCTTATGGACAGGTAGGGAATCTTGTGGACAGGTAGGGAATCTTGTGGACAGGTAGGGAATCTTGTGGACAGGTAGGGAATCTTATGGACAGGTAGGTTATAAGGAATCAGACCGGTGAACAGATGGGGATCAGACCGGTGAACAGATGGGAATCAGACCGGTGAACAGATGGGAATCAGACCGGTGAACAGATGGGAATCAGACCGGTGAACAGGTGGGAATCAGACCGGTGAACAGATGGGAATCAGACCGGTGAACAGATGGGAATCAGACCGGTGAACAGGTGGGAATCAGACCGGTGAACAGGTGGGAATCAGACCGGTGAACAGGTGGGAATCAGACCGGTGAACAGATGGGAATCAGACCGGTGAACAGATGGGAATCAGATCGGTGAACAGATGGGAATCAGACCGGTGAACAGGTGGGAATCAGACCGGTGAACAGGTGGGAATCAGACCGGTGAACAGATGGGAATCAGACCGGTGAACAGGTGGGAATCAGACCGGTGAACAGGTGGGAATCAGACCGGTGAACAGGTGGGAATCAGACCGGTGAACAGGTGGGAATCAGACCGGTGAACAGGTGGGAATCAGACCGGTGAACAGGTGGGAATCAGACCGGTGAACAGATGGGAATCAGACCGGTGAACAGATGGGAATCAGACCGGTGAACAGGTGGGAATCAGACCGGTGAACAGGTGGGAATCAGACCGGTGAACAGGTGGGAATCAGACCGGTGAACAGATGGGAATCAGACCGGTGAACAGATGGGAATCAGACCGGTGAACAGGTGGGAATCAGACCGGTGAACAGATGGGAATCAGACCGGTGAACAGATGGGAATCAGACCGGTGAACAGGTGGGAATCAGACCGGTGAACAGGTGGGAATCAGACCGGTGAACAGGTGGGAATCAGACCGGTGAACAGATGGGAATCAGATCGGTGAACAGGTGGGAATCAGATCGGTGAACAGATGGGAATCAGACCGGTGAACAGGTGGGAATCAGACCGGTGAACAGGTGGGAATCAGACCGGTGAACAGATGGGAATCAGACCGGTGAACAGGTGGGAATCAGACCGGTGAACAGGTGGGAATCAGACCGGTGAACAGGTGGGAATCAGACCGGTGAACAGGTGGGAATCAGACCGGTGAACAGGTGGGAATCAGACCGGTGAACAGATGGGAATCAGACCGGTGAACAGGTGGGAATCAGACCGGTGAACAGGTGGGAATCAGACCGGTGAACAGGGGAATCAGACCGGTGAACAGGTGGGAATCAGACCGGTGAACAGGTGGGAATCAGACCGGTGAACAGGTGGGAATCAGACCGGTGAACAGGTGGGAATCAGACCGGTGAACAGGTGGGAATCAGACCGGTGAACAGATGGGAATCAGACCGGTGAACAGGTGGGAATCAGACCGGTGAACAGGTGGGAATCAGACCGGTGAACCAGGGAATCAGACCGGTGAACAGCAGACCGGTCACCAATCAGAAATAGTCACTTCAGAATAGAAGCTTGACAGAAACACTAGAAGGATCTTCAGAAACCTGAGCTGAGCATAGCAAAATCTGACTCTTTAAGGAGCGAACAGGAGTCAATGGCAAAGAGCCAAACTACAGTTGCCTGTTGAACACGAGCAATACAACAATAGTATTAATTTTCCTAGATAGCAGAGGATCTCACAGACATTTGCGAGTCCAATGGAATTCTATTTTGAGGCAGCGAACCGCACAAGCAGCCAATGAGATTCCTTGTGCACTCAGCCCCCTCCCCCCCTCAGTACTTGACCTCCGCCGCGATGATCTACGTGCCGACCTACATGAGCCCGAGCGGCATTCTGGGCAGCGTCAGCCATCATCACCGCGACGATCCCGGCGTTGACGGCCAGACGACCGATCAGGTCGGCGGTCGCGCAGACGATTTTCTTTTAGTCGACGGCGCCGACGGCGCGGTCGACATGCTGAGCTACAGCCGCGCCTCAGCGGCGTCTTCCGCGGACGGCGGGCGGCGGTATCGGAAGAGGAGACAACGCGCCGCCGCCGCTGCCGCCGCTGCCGCCAATGCTGCCGATGGCACCACAGTGGTCCCATCGCATCTTCGCTTTTATCAGCGTCAGCGGCAAAGCGACGCCACCCTGGCGACGAACGAGAGCGACGAAGCTGCCGCCTGCCTGGTGCTGGGAGGCCCGCAGGAGTTGGAAGGGTTCGAATAATAATAGTAATATTAGTAATAACAATAATAACAACAGGCCAGCACTCTGAAAGCTGTACACGGCAGCCCATGGAATCGATTGCCGTGAGCTGCTGTTTGGTCGGCCGATTTCTATATTAGCGCGGTGAAGTTTCATTGTCCCCGATAAAAAGATATAGATACTTTTTTGGCTGTTAAAAATACTGTTTTCATCATGATGAGGCATATTTTTTAAGTCAGTTTCCCTACCTGTCCATAAGATTCCCTACCTGTCCATTAGATTCCCTACCTGTCCATAAGATTCCCTACCTGTCCATAAGATTCCCTACCTGTCCATAAGATTCCCTACCTGTCCATAAGATTCCCTACCTGTCCATAAGATTCCCTACCTGTCCATAAGATTCCCTACCTGTCCAAAAGATTCCCTACCTGTCCACAAGATTCCCTACCTGTCCGTAGGACTTCCTACCTGTCCATAAGACTCTCTACCTGTCCACAAGATTCCCTACCTGTCCACAAGATTCCCTACCTGTCCATAAGATTCCCTACCTGTCCACAAGATTCCCTACCTGTCCATAAGATTCCCTACCTGTCCACAAGATTCCCTACCTGTCCATAAGATTCCCTACCTGTCCACAAGATTCCTACCTGTCCAGATTCCCTACCTGTCCACAAGACTTCCCTACCTGTCCATAAGATTCCCTACCTGTCCACAAGATTCCCTACCTGTCCATAAGATTCCCTACCTGTCCACAAGATTCCCTACCTGTCCATAAGATTCCCTACCTGTCCACAAGATTCCCTACCTGTCCACAAGATTACCTACCTGTCCACAAGATTCCCTACCTGTCCATAAGATTCCCTACCTGTCCACAAGATTCCCTACCTGTTCATAAGATTCCCTACCTGTCCATAAGATTCCCTACCTGTCCATAAGATTCCCTACCTGTCCATAACATTCCCTACCTGTCCACAAGATTCCCTACCTGTCCATAAGATTCCCTACCTGTCCACAAGATTCCCTACCTGTCCATAAGATTCCCTACCTGTCCATAAGATTCCCTACCTGTCCACAAGATTCCCTACCTGTCCACAAGATTCCCTACCTGTCCATAAGATTCCCTACCTGTCCATAAGATTCCCTACCTGTCCACAAGATTCCCTACCTGTCCATAAGATTCCCTACCTGTCCATAAGATTCCCTACCTGTCCACAAGATTCCCTACCTGTCCACAAGATTCCCTACCTGTCCACAAGATTCCCTACCTGTCCATAAGACTCACTATCTGTTCATAAGACTCTCTACCTGTCCATAGGCTTTCCTACCCGTCCATTAGTTAGATTCCGTAGAAATATAATGAATAAAAGTGCAAAATTAATCAAAGTCTGCAAACAAACCTCGATAATGAAATCAATCTTCAGGGCCACCGTGGATCGCCCTGCCAACGAGCCAGACGATGGCAGCCAGCGGCAGCAGCAGCACGTCATGATCAGCAGCCTGCCAGCTCCGCTGCACAACTGTCATCTGATGGGCTGCGAGCGGATTCGCCTGAACGTTTCCGGCATGCACTTCGAGACCCGCCTGGGCATCCTCAACCAGCACCCGCGCACCCTGCTGGGCAACCCGCAGCGCCGGGCAGTGTACTACGATCAGTCCAGGCGGGAGTACTTCCTGGACCGGCACCGCCCCACCTTCGAGGCCGTGTTCAACTACTATCAGTACGGCGGCAAGTTGAAACGACCTCCAACTGTTACAGATGACATCTTCCTGTCCGAGCTGGAATTCTACGACATCGAGCGCGAAGTTATTGAGGCCTATAAGAAGGATGAAGGCTACATCTCGGAGACTGTGGTGCTGCCCGAGCACCCGCTGCAGAGGGCCGTCTGGATGCTGTTCGAGTACCCGGAGACCAGCGCCATGGCCTTCGTGGTGGCCATCCTGTCGGTGCTGTTCACCGTGGCCTCCATCATCCTCTTCTGCGCCGAGACGCTCAAGGAGTTCAAAGACTCGCACTGCACCGAGAGGCAGCTGCCGAATTTCCTCGACCCCTTCTTCATCATCGAGTCGGCCTGCACCGCCTGGTTCACCGTTGAACTGCTGGTCCGTTTCATCGTCTGCCCGTGCAAGAAGGCCTTCATCAAGGATGTGAAGAATGCGGTGGACCTCTCGGCCATCGTGCCGTACTATGTCACCCTCACCAATGTGCTGGTCACCATGAGCTGCGAGGGCGCGAAGTCGAGCGCCTCGCTGGCCTTCCTGCGAGTTGTCCGCCTCATCCGGGTGTTCAAGCTCACCAAGCACTCGGCCGACCTGCAGGTGCTGGTGCTCACCTTCCGGGCCAGCATCGAAGGTCTCGGACTCTTCCTGGTGGCGCTGATAGTCTGCATCCTGCTGTTCTCCTCCACCATCTACTATGTGGAGAGCGAGGTGAAGGGCTCGCAGATCGAGAGCATCCCGGACGCGTTCTGGTGGGCGGTGATCACCATGTGCACCGTGGGCTATGGCGACAAGGTGCCGAAGGGCCCGCTGGGCAAGGTGGTCGGCTCCGTGTGCGCCGTGGCCGGCGTGCTGACCCTGGCGATCCCCGTGCCGATCATCACCGAGAACTTCAACAAGTTCTACACGCACAAGACTGGGCGGGGCAGGCGGTGATGGGGGTCTGCCGTTTGCCGACTCTTCTCTGTTGCTATGCAAATCTTCTCTGTTGCTATGCAAATCTTCTCTGTTGCTATGCAAATTGCTCATTTCTGTTTTCTCTGCTCACTGTCCAGTCCATTCCAATTTACTAATTTCAATTTTACCCACAGATTGCCCGAAATCCCCACATCCCTTTCCAATAATCCTCATTCCAATAATCCCCATTCCAATAATTCCCATTCCAATAATCCCCATTCCAATAATCCCCATTCCAGTAATTCCCCTTACGCATATTTAAATTCCGCCGATTCCCAAAATTGGCCAATTGAAGAGTTCACAGATTTTCAAAGTTAGTTGATTTGTCACCAAATTAGCGATATCTGAGTAGCAGAACTCCCATCGGCCCACACAGTTTAATCCCATTTTTTAGTACTTTTAAACTGAAATTAAACAACAAAATGAAGGACTGCGAAGCGCCGGCCAGAGCGAAACTGCTGACGCAGAGGAATGCTAAGATTTCCACGAAAAAATCGCTAATAAACGAGATGAGAGCCGCCCGACGGCTATAATGAGGCTGACTCGGCGCCATGAAGTCATGGGCGGCTGCCGTCTTGCTTCAACAGTTTAATTGGAAAGTTTTCCCAGCGTCAACACTGCATGCGAACTCCCAAATCCCTGCTCTAGAGAGAGAGAGAGAGAGAGAGAGAGAGAGAGAGAGAGAGAGAGAGAGAGAGAGAAAAGTACTTCTGATTTACCACGATTGCAACCCTGTCTGTCGTTGTGATTCTCCATCAATCAATTGCTGATTTCCATTGTAAATAAATGCAATTACAATTTTTGTTAAGTTTTTTCTTTTGATAATATTTGCTTTTTTCTGCTAGTTGACTATCTGCCGAAAACAAAATTTCAACTTAAATGCAGTAGCAAATTATTTCGTTTAAATTAATTAGCTCTGCTCTTCTGTTTTTGTTCTGTTCTGTTCTGTTCTGTTCTGTTCTGATCTGTTCTGATCTGTTCTGTTCTGATCTGTTCTGATCTGTTCTGTTCTGTTCTGTTCTGTTCTGATCTGTTCTGATCTGTTCTGTTCTGATCTGTTCTGATCTGTTCTGTTCTGATCTGTTCTGATCTGTTCTGTTCTGATCTGTTCTGTTCTGATCTGTTCTGTTCTGATCTGTTCTGATCTGTTCTGTTCTGTTCTGTTCTGTTCTGATCTGTTCTGATCTGTTCTGTTCTGATCTGTTCTGATCTGTTCTGTTCTGATCTGTTCTGTTCTGATCTGTTCTGATCTGTTCTGTTCTGTTCTGTTCTGATCTGTTCTGTTCTGTTCTGTTCTGATCTGTTCTGATCTGATCTGTTCTGTTCTGTCAGTCCCCAGAGAATCCCTCAGCTGAGCAGCTCACACGGTGGAATCGCCAGTCAGACAGAACAGTCACCCGCAACGCTCGCATTTGAGTCGGGTGAGTTTTGCAGAGCGCAATAGTGGCAGTCCGTGAGGACATGCCAACTTTTAGGGGCGGCGTTTCCTCTTGAAGCTCAACAATGCTTGCTTTTTTGCAATTGCGTATCGAGCAGCCCACTGGCGCATAGAAGCTGTTGAAGAAGTGTCGGGGGTCCTGGACCAGTGCTTGCTTGGTGTTTGTGAAGAGAATAGCGCATTATAGCTAAATGCATTTATTTCTAGCTGTTTGATTGGAGAACAATGGCCAGGCAAATTTGACTTGCGGAGTTGCTGTGCGACCCTTCAGTGTTGTACAGGCAGTGCGCTACTTCTCGCTTTGACACCAGTGAATTTTAGTTGCTAGGGAAGTAGCGCTCACCCTCTCACCCTCTCACCCTCTCACCCTCTCACCCTCTCACCCTCTCACCTCTCACCCTCTCACCTCTCACCCTCTCACCCTCTCACCCTCTCACCTCTCACCCTCTCACCTCTCACCCTCTCACCTCTCTCTCACCTCTCACCTCTCACCCTCTCACCTCTCACCCTCTCACCTCTCACCCTCTCACCTCTCACCCTCTCACCCTCTCACCCTCCGCACCATTCTACCTCTCCCTTTCTGTCTGTGGGGTCGCTTCTCTCTCCTAGAAGATCCCAGCAATTTCTATTGCACTCTCCCCACAGTAGGCAAGCGGCTATAACCTTCTCCCAATTCAACCCTCCATCATGCCCTCCTCCTAGCTGCCAACTGGATCGCCCCTTCTCTCTCCTTGACCCCCAAAATCGGGCAGTCGTGAGTCACTCCGACAAGCACTTGCACTGTACCAGCTGCAGTGCCAGGTCAAGGCTCTGTTTTCAAACCCCTCCCTCTCGCACGCATAATAACAGTAAAATTGTTCAGCTCTTAATTACCCCGAACTTTGCAAGAACATCAGCAGAAAAACGGCTGCGCCAGCAACAAGGCAGAAGATGCAGGCAAAGTTTCGAAAGTTCGCGGGTCGGAATGAATTATCCCTCTGGCCATATTCCCTATCCGCGAGTTCATATTTGCTCCGCTGGCTGCCCGGCGACCTCACGATTGCAGCTCATCCATCAAGCCGGAACGGGACGGTGGGCAGCCCCCGCATGGCTCTGATATCCAAGGCGCCTGAATTTGGCTAAGCTGATTGAAAATCATTGCCTGGTCTTTTGGACACTTGCTGGATCGAGCGGCTGTTGCACTGCTGCCTGGCTATTTGCACTGCTGCCTCTGATTGTCTGTCTGAGACCCCACCGCCTTTTCTCCCATTCCTGCACTTTCTTGCCATTCCCCTCCTTCGTTTCTCTGCGCATCCTTTTACGCTCCCCCCTCACACTTCCTCTTACACTCCCTCTCTGCCTCTCTTTCTCTCTAGCACCCTGCCTCTTCGATCCATTTCGCTCTCCCTCTCGCTTTTCTCTCCCTCCCTCTGCGTATCTTCTTCTCTCCATCTCCCTCTTTCTCCCTCTCCCTCTCCCTCTCTCTCTCCCTCTCCCTCTCCCTTTTTCCCCTCCCTCTCCCTCTCCCTTTTTCCCCTCCCTCTCCCTCTCCCTCTCCCTCTCCCTCTCCCTCTCCCTCTCCCTCTCTCTCTCCCTCTCCCTCTCCCTCTCTCTCTCCCTCTCCCTCTCCCTCTCCCTCTCCCTCTCCGTCTCTCTCTCTCCCTCTCCCTCTCCCTCTCCCTCTCCGTCTCTCTCTCCCTCTCCCTCTCCCTTATTCCCCTCCCTCTCCCTCTCCGTCTCCCTCTCCCTCTCCGTCTCCCTCTCCCTTTTTCCCCTCCCTCTCCCTCTCCCTCTCCCTCTCCCTCTCCCTCTCCTCTCCGTCTCGCTCTCCCTTTTTCCCCTCCCTCTCCCTCTCCCTCTCCCTCTCCTTCTCCCTCTCCCTCTTCCTCTCCCTCTCCCTCTCCCTCTCCCTCTCCCTCTCCCTCTCCCTCTCCCTTTCCCTCTCCCTCTCCCTCTCCCTCTCCCTCTCCCTCTCCCTCTCTCTCTCCCTCTCCCTCTCCCTCTCCCTCTCCCTCTCTCTCTCCTTCTCCCTCTCCCTCTCCCTCTCTCTCTCCCTCTCCCTCTCCCTCTCCCTCTCTCTCTCCCTCTCCCTCTCCCTCTCCCTCTCCCTCTCCTTCTCTCTCTCCTTCTCCCTCTCCCTCTCCCTCTCCCTCTCTCTCTCCTTCTCCCTCTCCCTCTCTCTCTCCCTCTCTCTCCCTCTCCCTCTCCCTCTTCCTCTCCGTCTCCCTCTCTCTCTCCCTCTCCCTCTCCCTCTTCCTCTCCGTCTCCCTCTCTCTCTCCCTCTCCCTCTCCCTTTTTCCCCTCCCTCTCCCTCTCCCTCTCCGTCTCCGTTTCCCCCTTTCTCTTCCTCTATACCTTTCTTTCCCCCTCTCTCTTCCCCACCCTGTCCACCTCTCGATCGCTCCTTCTTTCCTTCCTCGCTAATCTACTCTCTTTCCCCTTCTCGCTCTTTACTTCCACTCTCTCTTCTCCGCTTCAAATGGAAACTCGCGTGGAATAAGACGATTCTGGATTATTTTGTTGAGATGTGTGCCTCTGCGATTGTGTTGGCAACTCTGCGCTATTGGAAAACTGTTACAAGCGTAATATTTAGAACTTTTGGCAGACTACAGCTCGGATCAGGCCATCTGCAAATGCACCAGCTTAGTGAGCTGGCCTGATGCCAGGTTTCTAAAAAATTTCCTCAAGCTATAGAAGCAGATGAAGCGTGACAATTTTGGCGGAAGCTGGAGCCAAGTCCCCCCCCCCTAAGAACGGTCTGCCAAAAAATGAAGCTCGCTACTTTATAATTGGGAACCAGTTTGTGCAGACTCAGATATCGACTTTAATTTACCATAATCTAAATATAAAGTACAGTTTGCATTTTTAATGAGTTATGACATGACTAAAAACGGCCGTGACCCAAATGACCCAATGATGAAATACTGTGACACAGATAATAATGACAATAGTAGTATTAGGGAGGCTACGGGCACCCTGGTGCAAGTGCAACCACCGCTGAGGCAACCCAGCCCATTCCCCTGACTCCTTAGCACATACAAGCGCGCCAATGCTGCAGTCACGCACTCGTACACACGCTCTCACAGGGTGTACAGCTGCCCTTTGACTTTCTAATCGTCAGGCGCATGTACACCCTGTGCGCCTTGCGTGGCTGTGAATCGCAGTAATCGGACCAATTTTTGCTCTCGGCGATGACCCAAAAATATTACTCAACATTAGCATATATGCAGTTTTATTTCAGTCTTTTACTACTTAATAAGTAATAATCATTGGCAGTAGTAAAGTTGGCGCATAGAATGCGAAAAATGTTAAAAAATAAAAAAAGAAAGAGTGATGAGTTTTATAAAGAATTCCGCTAAAGCTTATGCGCAGTATATACTTCAGTAACGTTAATGGTCTGTATATTTTCTAAGTATACCAATTTAATGCATGTAGCTGGTGACACAAGAGAGGAGGCCGTCCTTAAAGCTAAATAAAATTCTCATAGTAGCAGAAAAAATGAAGAAAACTAAAAAGTTCATTCACCTTATATTAATGCATACATGGGGAAGGTACAGTTGATAAAGGAATCCTGGGCGAGCAGGTCATCCGAATGTCCCATATTGGGACCAAGGAAAAGGCAGAACTTCAGCCAGAGACCCGCGACAAAAACGGTTAATCCCTCTTTTTCTAACGCTGGCAGCTCATTAATTATTAATGAGCTTGACTTTCCTGGTGCAACCTGACGTGCGCGCTGGGCCTCTGGAGAGAGGATTTTTCAGCGAGATCGCGATCCCCAATTGATTTGGGATTTTTATCACACCGGTTTGAACGGTGCGGCTCGGTATTCGATCGAGAGTGGTGAAAAGATTTAATTTTTTGATACCAGTAAGTTGCGGCATGACAATTTTAATATGGCCACAGATACTATGTAGAATAGCCAGATGGGCCACTCAGGCATTTACTTAGCAAAACAGCTTTCTACTTTCAGTTCAGTAGCAAAGAAGAATACATAAGCTATTTTAAAAGAATAGAGGCAGCTGAAATGACTTTGATAAGTTTAGAAGCGACTAATAAAGTAGAAGGACGGGAAACCTCGGGTTTCGGGTTCGGGTTGTCAGTGGGTGTCGATTTGGGGTTGTCAGTGGGTGTCAATTAGGGTTGTCAGTGGGTGTCAATTAGGGTTGTCAGTGGGTGTCGATTTGGGGTTGTCAGTGGGTGTCAATTAGGGTTGTCAGTGGGTGTCGATTAGGGTTGTCAGTGGGTGTCAATTAGGGTTGTCAGTGGGTGTCGATTAGGGTTGTCAGTGGGTGTCAATTAGGGTTGTCAGTGGGTGTCGATTTGGGGTTGTCAGTGGGTGTCAATTAAAGTTGTCAGTGAGTGTCGATTTGGGGTTGTCAGTGGGTGTCAATTAGGGTTGTCAGTGGGTGTCGATTTGGGGTTGTCAGTGGGTGTCAATTAGGGGTTGTCAGTGGGTATCAATTAGGGTTGTCAGTGGGTGTCGATTAGGGTTGTCAGTGGGTGTCGATTAGGGTTGTCAGTGGGTTTCAATTAGGGTTGTCAGTGGGTGTCGATTTGGGGTTGTCAGTGGGTGTCAATTAAGGTTGTCAGTGAGTGTCGATTTGGGGTTGTCAGTGGGTGTCAATTAGGGTTGTCAGTGGGTGTCGATTTGGGGTTGTCAGTGGGTGTCAATTAGGGGTTGTCAGTGGGTATCAATTAGGGTTGTCAGTGGGTGTCGATTAGGGTTGTCAGTGGGTGTCGATTAGGGTTGTCAGTGGGTTTCAATTAGGGTTGTCAGTGGGTGTCGATTTGGGGTTGTCAGTGGGTGTCAATTAGGGTTGTCAGTGAGTGTCGATTTGGGGTTGTCAGTGGGTGTCAATTAGGGTTGTCAGTGGGTGTCGATTTGGGGTTGTCAGTGGGTGTCAATTAGGGGTTGTCAGTGGGTATCAATTAGGGTTGTCAGTGGGTGTCGATTAGGGTTGTCAGTGGGTGTCGATTAGGGTTGTCAGTGGGTTTCAATTAGGGTTGTCAGTGGGTGTCAATTAGGGTTGTCAGTGGGTGTCAACTGTGATGTCAGCTCATTTACAATCAATCGCTTCCTTTGCTACACTCAACGATCGATAGGTCACTGTAATCAGCAGCTTGGCAAGGTGCATTCCGCCTCTTCAACAGTCATTTTCAGCATCTCGGTCCGAAGTGTGCCAGAAGCTCCATCGGCAGTGGAAATATTACAGTAGAATTGTTCTCGGCTGAAATCGCGCTCACAGTGTGCAGGTAGCGCAGTTGGAGGGCCGACGGCGACTGCTGGATCACGGAGGCGGCTTCGCGCAGCGCCCTGGACGCGCGCCGCTCGCCTTCGGCCATGATCACTTTGGCGCGCGCCTCCCGAGCAGCCTCCGCCTCCGCGGCCATGGCTCTCTGCAGCTGCACCGGCAGGCGGACGTCCTTGATCTCCACTCGTTCAACTTTGACGCCCCACGGATCGGTGGCCGCGTCCAGGCTCTCCTGCATCAGGCAGCTGATGTCCTCGCGCTCGGCCAGAATCTCAGACAGGTTCTTCGTGCCCAGCACGTTCCTGAGGGTGGTCTGCGCCAGCAGCCGGGTCGAGCGGTCGGCGTTCTCCACGTTGATGACGCTGATCACCGGGTTGAATATTCGATAGTACACCACGGCGTCAACTGCCACGGTCACTGAGTCCTTCGTCAGCACCTCCTGGGGCGGCACGTCGAAGGTGACGGTGCGCAGGTCGACGATGCGCACGGTGTCGCAGCAGGGCGCGGTGAAGAACAGGCCGGGACCGCGGGCGCGGCTGCCGGACACGCGGCCGAGACGGAACAGCACGGCGCGCTCATATTCAGCAACGACGCGCAGGCAGAACAGCAGCGAGAAGGGCAGCGTCAGCAGGACCAGCGCCAGGCTGCAGATGTACAGCAGGCGGGAGCAGAAGCCGACAGTCTCGTCGTTTTCGTCCAAGATGTCAATATCCGGGTTCAGCAGGTCGGGTCTAAGAAGCCGCAGGTCCCGCTTGCGTTGACGAAGCCGCATGGCGAGGTCGGCGGCAGCGGCATCGTCGTCGACGGCATTGGGGTCGGCAGCGGTGGCGGCGGCGGCGGCGGCGGCGGAGGTAGTTGCTGCGTTGGGATTAAAGATGACATCCTGAAGCAGCGGCCCCTCGACGTTATTCGACTCGCTGGCATCGGTGGAAGCAGCCATGGACGATGGCTGGATGATCGGGAAGTTCGGGAGACTTTGAGATACTCAGTTCTTTGCGATTGAGGAATGAGGTAATCAGCTGCTCATTCCTGTAGCACCTGTGGGGTAATCAGCTGCTCATTCCTGTAGCACCTGTGGGGTAATCAGCTGCTCATTCCTGTAGCACCCATGAGGTAATCGGCTGCTCATTCCTGTAGAACCCATGGGGTAATCAGCTGCTCATTCCTGTAGAACCCATGGGGTAATCAGCTGCTCAGATTCTAAATAGGTGCTTATATGGGTAGATTGTTTTGATTGATAAAATCAAAATTGATAAAATTGATTGTAAATTGATAAAATCTCACCTTAAGATACGCTCGTACGAGTAAAAGAATTTCAGTAGCTGGATAATCTTGCTTTAAAATTTTTGGCAAGTTGGCTCTGCCGCTCGAGCGCTTAGAAAATTCAAATTATGCTTCATACAAAACTTGCACTTACCGCGTACTTATTGCAGCTCATGCAGAATTCAGCCAATCAGACACGGTTCTTTGAATTCGACAATATTCTGGGATGGCCAGCAGCCATTTAGAGCTCATGCTCAAAACCCATACAGACTCTGTGCACTGAGACCCCCAGCCGAAATGTAAAAATTAAGCATTCTCAGAGCTGCAGCAGCGATTCCGTGGCTACTGAGTAGCTTATTGAGTAGCTTATTGAGTAGCTTATTGAGTAGCTTATTGAGTAGCTTATTGAGTAGCTTATTGAGGAGCTTATTGAGTAGCTTATTGAGTAGCTTATTGAGTAGCTTATTGAGGAGCTTATTGAGTAGCTTATTGAGTAGCTTATTGAGTAGCTTATTGAGTAGCTTATTGAGTAGCTTATTGAGTAGCTTATTGAGTAGCTTATTGAGTAGCTTATTGAGTAGCTTATTGAGTAGCTTATTGAGTAGCTTATTGAGTAGCTTATTGAGTAGCTTATTGAGTAGCTTATTGAGTAGCTTATTGAGGAGCTTATTGAGTAGCTTATTGAGTAGCTTATTGAGGAGCTTATTGAGTAGCTTATTGAGTAGCTTATTGAGTAGCTTATTGAGTAGCTTATTGAGTAGCTTATTGAGTAGCTTATTGAGTAGCTTATTGAGTAGCTTATTGAGGAGCTTATTGAGTAGCTTATTGAGTAGCTTATTGAGTAGCTTATTGAGTAGCTTATTGAGTAGCTTATTGAGTAGCTTATTGAGTAGCTTATTGAGTAGCTTATTGAGTAGCTTATTGAGTAGCTTATTGAGTAGCTTATTGAGTAGCTTATTGAGTAGCTTATTGAGTAGCTTATTGAGTAGCTTATTGAGTAGCTTATTGAGTAGCTTATTGAGGAGCTTATTGAGTAGCTTATTGAGTAGCTTATTGAGTAGTTTATTGAGTAGCTTATTGAGGAGCTTATTGAGTAGCTTTTTGAGTAGCTTATTGAGTAGCTTATTGAGGAGCTTATTGAGTAGCTTTTTGATTAGCTTATTGAGTAGCTTATTGAGTAGCTTATTGAGGAGCTTATTGAGTAGCTTTTTGAGTAGCTTACTAGGTAGTTTATTTAATAGCTTATTGGGTAGCTTATTGAGTAGCTTTTTGAGTAGCTTATTGGGTAGCTTATTGGGTAGCTTATTGGGTAGCTTATTAGGCAGCTTTTTGGGTAGCTCATTGGGTAGCTTACTGAGTAGTTTATTGAGTAGCTTATTGAGTAGCTTATTAAGTAGCTTTTTGAGTAGCTTATTGAGTAGTTTATTGACTAGCTTATTGAGTAGCTTATTGAGTAGCTTATTGAGGAGCTTATTGAGTAGCTTTTTGAGTAGCTTATTGAGTAGCTTATTGAGGAGCTTATTGAGTAGCTTTTTGAGTAGCTTATTGAGTAGCTTATTGAGTAGCTTATTGAGGAGCTTATTGAGTAGCTTTTTGAGTAGCTTACTAGGTAGTTTATTTAATAGCTTATTGGGTAGCTTATTGAGTAGCTTTTTGAGTAGCTTATTGGGTAGCTTATTGGGTAGCTTATTGGGTAGCTTATTAGGCAGCTTTTTGGGTAGCTCATTGGGTAGCTTACTGAGTAGTTTATTAAGTAGCTCATTGAGTACCTTATTAAGTAGCTTTTTGAGTAGCTTATTGAGTAGTTTATTGACTAGCTTATTGAGTAGCTTTTTGGGTAGCTTATTAGGTAGCTTATTGGGTAGCTTATTAGGCAGCTTTTTGGGTAGCTCATTGGGTAGCTTATTAGGTAGCTTATTGGGTAGCTTTTTGGGTAGCTTATTGGGTAGCTTATTGGGTAGCTTATTGGGTAGCTTATTAGGTAGCTTACTGATCCCTCTTCCCAAGGGGAATCGCTGTCATGTTATTGGGGGAATCGCTGTCATGCTATTGGGGGAATCGCTGTCATGCTATTGGGGGAATCGCTGTCATGCTATTGGGGGAATCGCTGTCATGCTATTGGGGGAATCGCTGTCATGCTATTGGGGGAATCGCTGTCATGCTATTGGGGGAATCGCTGTCATGCTATTGGGGGAATCGCTGTCATGCTATTGGGGGAATCGCTGTCATGCTATTGGGGGAATCGCTGTCATTACACGAGTACTATCTATCAACGATATTATTTCAGAGAGGCGTTGTCAAGCAGCTCAATACCTACCCAAAGCGGTTCATCCGATGCATGCAGCCCTGCTTGTACTTTTGTGCGGTTTTTTACCAGCCAAAGTTGATTTGCAGTCCAAAAACTGGGAATAGCCTCGGCCGACAGGGACAAAGATAAAACAAGGAATGGAATTGGTACACGAGGGAAGCAGCATTTAGAGGCTCAAGCAGCCCCAGTCCAAACTCAGCGTGTGCTCAGGATCTGGCTACAGAAATCTCCAGGATTAACTGGCTATGTCAACACCCCAGCTGGGATGCGTGCGCCTTTGCCAATGTCTGGGAACTGTGGGAAGACAGATGGTTGCGGTTTTGGGCCGTCCTCATTCTGGAGTGTGTGCGAGAGTGACAGCACCAGTGTCAGTGCATTGTCTGTCTTTTTTCGTCTTGCCCAGTTATATGATACTTAATTTTTTCCACTGCATCGATTGGTGTCAAACACAGCTGGGAATTTTCCACTGCATCGATTGTTGTGAAACACAGCTGGGAATTTTCCACTGCATCGATTGGTGTCAAACACAGCTGGGAATTTTCCACTGCATCGATTGGTGTCAAACACAGCTGGGAATTTTCCACTGCATCGATTGGTGTCAAACACAGCTGGGAATTTTCCACTGCATCGATTGGTGTCAAACACAGCTGGGAATTTTCCACTGCATCGATTGGTGTCAAACACAGCTGGGAATTTTCCACTGCATCGATTGGTGTCAAACACAGCTGGGAATTTTCCACTGCATCGATTGGTGTCAAACACAGCTGGGAATTTTCCACTGCATCGATTGTTGTCAAATACAGCTTGGAATTCATTCCAACTCTATTCCAACTTCTAATTTTAAGACATAACAGGCTCAAGTTTGAAAGCAAACAACTTTCTTTTGTTTCAAACAAGCAGTTGGTTTAGTATAATGTATTAATAAATAAAAGTTAAAAAAAACGACACAGCCCATCAGAAAATGAGTTTCCAAGACAAGTGCAGTGAAAAATATTCACAGTAAATTTCTGTTTGCTGATCACCCAGCAATTCTTAACAAACAGCTGAATTCATTTAAAACAACAGAAACCGAGTCAGCATACCAAACTACACTACTATCAGTAGATTAAATCGGATGCAAATGATAATAAAACAAAACAAAACAAAAACGCGATTTACTCAAACTGAATATTTCATTACATCGTTCAAAGCTATTCCTTATATGGTCGCCAAAAATCTTCCCTCAATTTGGGAAGATTTTCCTCTTCTTCTTGGACCGCTCTTTCGTGCGGCTCAGCCGTCAGCCTCGATGGCGTTGGGGCCTTCGGGCGTCCTTTGTTGTGCAGTTCTGCGGAAGTGTTGGAAATTTAAGCTAATAACGTGAACTACCGTGAGACTTACTGCCTGCTACTATGAGTAGTATGAGTAATCGGTGTGAGAATTCCTATGTGATTGAACTGATTTTTATTGGAAACCAATATGAGTCTCATAGCAACCGAACCGAAATGAGTCTCATAGGAAACCAAAATGAGTACCATAGCAACCGAAATGAGTCTCATAGCAACCGAACCGAAATGGGTCTCATAGGAAACCAAAATGAGTACCATAGCAACCGAAATGAGTCTCATAGCAACCGAACCGAAATGGGTCTCATAGGAAACTAAAATGAGTACCATAGCAACCGAAATGAGTCTCATAGCAACCGAACCGAAATAGGTCTCATAGGAAACTAAAATGAGTACCATAGCAACCGAAATGAGTCTCATAGCAACCGAACCGAATTGGGTCTCATAAGAAACTAAAATGAGTACCATAGCAACCGAACTGGGTCTCATGCATGTAACAGAGGAACCAAAATTTGTCTCAAAGCCATCGAGTCAAGAGGAGTTGTTTTAGCGCCCGAAATTCTTGCATGTTAAAAATGATATTACGGGTTGCAGATTGAAGCAGGCCTGCCCGGAGCCGCCTTCCCGAAAGGCAAACAAAGTCGGGGCTCAAGGAGATACTGGCCAAGGTGTCCGGTCGGTTGAACCAAATCCTCAAACAACCCCACCTCCAACCCCAGCCAAAGAGACTGGGTAATGATGGCGAACAATGGAGGAGCTGCTCAGAATTCCCTTTTTCTGGTCTGAGCGGGCTTGGCTGACCAGGTGCCCAGTCACGGATGTGACATCGGGGCAGGCGCGCGAAGGCGGTCACGCCTTCAGCAGATCGGATTTCGCGGACCGAGAGCCAGCTGACCAGGTTCTCGCTGGCCTGGCGTGAAAGCCTCTTTCGATATTCCTTTTTTAGCGATTTGCATAGCAAATCAATGGAATTTGGCGGAGCAACAGGTGGCAAAACAGACGCAGAGAAAAACACAAAAAGAATTTTTATTGGCCAGACCTTATTGAAAAAACTGCTTTGAAAATTCCTGTTGTATTTCTTGCTGTTCGATCTTATTTCGCAACTTATAAGTTGCGCCGAATGTTTTTATACCAAGGCAATGCAGGTTTTTGAGCTAAACTGACAACTATGACTGACAGATTACTAGCTCCGTTAGTTACTAATTTATGGCCTCATCAGCATATCGAACCACATCTGAACTCATTAACTTACTAATGAATATACTTAGTCACTCACAGAAACTCACTCATGAACTCCCTCGTAAAATCCCTCATGAACTCACTGAGCTCACTTATCAACTCACTGAACTCGCTCATGAACTCACTCATAAAAACTCACTCATAGAAGCTCACTCATAGAAACTCACTCTTTGAAACTCACTCATAGAAACTCACTCATAGAAACTCACTCATAGAAACTCACTCATAGAAACTCACTCATAGAAACTCACTCATAGAAACTCACTCATAGAAACTCACTCATAGAAACTCACTCATGTCGGAACCGATGCCAGCTCCAGTTCTAGCGGCTCCGATGGCAGCTGTCGCTGGCAGGATCCCTGGTGGCAGCGGCGGCGGTGGCGGCAGCAGCAGCGGCGGCGGCAGCGGTAGCGACAGCATGAAGGACAGCATGGAGTGCGGCAGCAGCGGTGGCGGCGGCGGTGGCGGCGGCGGCGGCAGCGGCGGCGGATGCGGCAACGGAGGTCGCTGCCGCGGCTGCTCACCTGGCCCTGAGCCCAACTCAGAGCGGCCGTTCACCCCTGTACGGCGCCGTCGTTTATGCGACATCTTGGAAGGCTGCAGCAGCCCCATGGATCTGGCGAGTGCCAGCTGGCGCTCTGATGAGGGTTTAACGATTGGGTTTATATTTGGGTTTATGTATGAGAGTTTCTCTACATTATTATATCAAGTTTTATCCGCGAGGGTTTATCTATAAGGGTTTATGTATGAGGGTTTATGTAAGAGGGTTTATCTAAGAGTGTTTATTTATGAGGGTTTATCTATGAGAGTTTATTTATGAGGCTTAATGTAACAGGGTTTATCTAAGAGGGTTTATCTTCGAGGGTTTATCTACGAGGGTTTATTTATGAGGGTTTACCTAAGAGGGTTTATCTATGAGGGTTTATCTATCAGGGTTTATTTATGAGGGTTTATCTTCGAGGGTTTTTCTACGAGGGTTTATCTTCGAGGGTTTATCTATGAGAGTTTATTTATGAGGGTTTATCTACGAGGGTTTATCTACGAGGGTTTAATATATCGATGAGAGTTTATGGCTCAAGATTTATCGAGTTTTGACCATGGGAGTGAAACCCTGAAAGAAATTGCACGAATAAGAAGCACCAGAGCCCCAACTTACTCAACTTGGACCTCGGCTCTCTTGGCCCGTCAACTGTCACCTTGATGGCCTGACTGTAAATGGCCACCTGCGGCGGGTAAGTCTCCACTGTGATTGACAGGTTGAAGTACTTGCCTGTGGGAGAGCGAATTTAGAGGATCAGAGATCAGAGGTGTCAGCGGATCGGAGGTGTCAGGGGATCAGAGGTGTCAGGGGATCAGAGGTGTCAGGGGATCAGAGGTGTCAGGGGATCGGAGGTGTCAGGAGATCAGAGGTGTCAGGGGATCAGAGGTGTCAGGGGATCGGAGGTGTCAGGAGATCAGAGGTGTCAGGGGATCAGAGGTGTCAGGGGATCAGAGGTGTCAGGGGATCAGAGGTGTCAGGGGATCAGAAGTGTCAATGAATCAGAGGTGTCAGGGGATCAGAGGTGTCAGGGGATCAGAAGTGTCAGTTCTCACCGCGCCCGCTCCTTCCGATGAACCGCAGATCGGCAAAGTGGGCCACCTGGGCCCGCACGAAGGTGAAGTTGTTCCTGAGCTCAGCGCTCTCGTTCTGCTCATTGCCGGCCGTCAGGGCCACGCGGGTGCCGTCGGGCACCAGGCCGAGGCAGACGACGCGGAACTGCGCTGGCAGACTTTTGTTGGAGCGCCAGTGCTGCGGCAGGCGGCTGCACAGCAGGTTCGGATTGCTGGTGCGGACGAACTCGGATGAACCCGAACTTGATGGCGCTGGGAGGGCTGCTGCAATGATGAGAGGGGATTGGGTTGGGCGCCTGCCAAGGGAACAGCCGGCGTTTATCCACACCGGTGTCCATCTCTCTAATCCTCACCGGTGTCCATCTTTCTAATCCTCACCGGAGTCCATCTCTCTAATCCTCACCGGAGTCCATCTCTCTAATCCTCACCGGTGTCCATCTCTCTAATCCTCACCGGTGTCCATCTCTCTAATCCTCACCGGTGTCCATCTCTCTAATCCTCACCGGTGTCCATCTGTCTAATCCTCACCGGTGTCCATCTCTCTAATCCTCACCGGTGTCCATCTCTCTAATCCTCACCGGTGTCCATCTCTCTAATCCTCACCGGTGTCCATCTCTCTAATCCTCACCGGTGTCCATCTCTCTAATCCTCACCGGTGTCCATCTCTCTAATCCTCACCGGTGTCCATCTCTCTAATCCTCACCGGTGTCCATCTCTCTAATCCTCACCGGTGTCCATCTGTCTAATCCTCACCGGTGTCCATATCTCTAATCCTCACCGGTGTCCATCTCTCTAATCCTCACCGGTGTCCATCTCTCTAATCCTCACCGGTGTCCATCTCTCTAATCCCCACCGGTGTCCATCTCTCTAATCCTCACCGGTGTCCATCTGTCTAATCCCCACCAGTGTCCATCTCTCTAATCCCCACCAGTGTCCATCTGTCTAATCCCCACCGGTGTCCATCTGTCTAATCCCCACCGGTGTCCAGTTTCAGTTCCTCGCCTCACCCCCCCCCCCTACTGATTTTCAGGGCGGCTCCTTGGCTTTCAACTGGCCAGCGAAACAGGAAGCGAGGCGGGGAGCTCTGCCTGCCTTCTGGAGCACCGAACTGATGAAGCCCGCATCAGCGGCGGCTGCCCTGCTTCGAGCAAAAAGTCAATTTCTGCGTTATTCCATAATTATCGGCCTTTACCGTCTCCTCCGAAATTCGAAACCGGAGGCTCTTTAACCGTTGCTTGCCAATTTAGCAACCAGCATTGGAATGCAGAATGCTCAGTGATTGGAATGCTTTTTGGATAGGCAGGCAAATAGACATGAGAAACGAGGACAATGGTATGGATTAGAGCAAGAGAGTAGATACGGAGGAGAGGAGAGGGCAGGAAAGGAGAGGCAAGGCGAGGAGAGAAGATCAGAGGAAAGGAGAGGAGAGGAGAGGAGAGGAGAGGAGAGGAGAGGAGAGGAGAGGAGAGGAGAGGAGAGGAGAGGAGAGGAGAGGAAAGGAGAGAACAGAACACGGAGAGAATAGAAGTAGGGAAGTGAAAGTGAGAGTAGAATAAAGAAGCAACTTCAATCGAATAAAGTTTTGTCCAGACGGAGCTCACCTCGAGACTGGAACGAGCCCAAACTTGAACGGATCTGGCGCGGGCTCGCTGATGTCATTGTATTGAAATGGATTTTCTGCTTGAACAATCGTTGCTAGAATTATTTTGTCTCAAACGCTATTTGCTCAGTTTTTTTGCTATTGGCGATTTAAAGAGCCGAAAGATCTGCTGAATCTCACCGAGGCGAAGTCGCTCAGTGATTCCCGATTGGTCCATGGGATTGCGTGGGGATCGAGCTTGATGCTTTGGGCAGGGAGTGAAGGGAATGAAGGGAGTGAAGGAAGTGAAGGGAGTGAAGGGAGTGAAGGAGTGAATGGAAAGAAAAGAATAAAGGGAGTGAAGGGAGTGAAGGGAGTGAAGGGAGTGAAGGGAGTGAAGGGAGTGAAGGGAGTGAAGGGAGTGAAGGGAGTGAATGAAGTGAAGGGAGTGAAGGGAGTGAAGGGAGTGAAGGGAGTGAAGGGAGTGAATGAAGTGAAGGGAGTGAAGGGAGTGAAGGGAGTGAACAGAGTGAATGAAGTGAAGGGAGTGAAGGGAGTGAAGGAGTGAAGGGAGTGAAGGGAGTGAAGGGAGTGAAGGGAGTGAAGGGAGTGAAGGGAGTGAAGGGAGTGAATGAAGTGAAGGGAGTGAAGGGAGTGAAGGGAGTGAAGGGAGTGAAGGGAGTGAATGAAGTGAAGGGAGTGAAGGGAGTGAAGGGAGTGAACAGAGTGAATGAAGTGAAGGGAGTGAAGGGAGTGAAGGAGTGAAGGGAGTGAAGGAGTGAATGGAAAGAAAAGAATGAAGGGAGTGAAGGGAGGGGAAAAGGTTCATCGGGCTGAGCAGTCATCAAGCAAATTAATTAGCTGTCAAAGATAAGAACAGCCTTTTATAGACAAAATTATCAAGGTTTGCTACTTAATGTGATTACCGCTTCAGGTGATGGTTTTCGAGTTTAATTACTCTAATCTAAAAGCGTGCGGCTTTAGCAAAGTTTGTGGAACACGGTCATTAGTGTGCAATTCGAATAAAAGGGGCAAGCAAGCATTTCAGCTATATAATACGTGTTGAAGTATTACACGATGTGTTAATAGACGCGATGAAAAAAATTATTATCTGCTCTGATCTTGCCCTGATCTTTTCAAACACATCTATGACGGTACAGGGGAGTTTTGGAAGCAATCGAAGCAAGGGATTTTAAGACGGTACAAGCGTGCGGCGATGATTGATGATTGATAGGCTTATATTGTTAGAGCTGTTCAAGCTGCGGTGGGAAAACATCAATTGTGAGCAACTTTCTCCTTGTCCAGAATGAACTTGACGGCCTCCAGGCTGTCTTCAAAGAAGAAGTGCGGCTTGGTCAGCTCGTCGTCTCGCTGGATGTCCCGGTGGCCGTGGTACACGTGCGGCCCGTACAGCGACTTGGCGTTGGGGTTGTAGACGCCTGTGCCGACCAGGATGGCTGTGGAATTCGGATGGAGACCGGGTTTAAGGCTCGATTGAGTCAAGAGGATTTACGAGCGTTGACGTAGTCTCAAAGAAGAAGTAAAGACTGAAGGGATTAGAGGCTGAAGGGATTAGAGGCTGAAGGGATTAGAGGCTGAGAGGATAAGAGGCTGAGAGGATTAGAGGCTGGAGGGATTAGAGGCTGAGAGGATTAGAGGCTGAGAGGATTAGAGGTTGAGAGGATTAGAGGCTGGAGGGATTAGAGGCTGAGAGAATCAGAGGCTGAGAGGATTAGATGCTAAAAGGATTAGAGGCTGGAGGGATTAGAGGCTGAGAGGATTAGAGGCTGAGAGGATTAGAGGCTGAGAGGATTAGAGGTTGAGAGGATTAGAGGCTGGAGGGATTAGAGGCTGAGAGAATCAGAGGCTGAGAGGATTAGAGGCTGAGAGAATCAGAGGCTGAGAGGATTAGAGGCTGGAGGGATTAGAGGCTGAGAGGATTAGAGGCTGAGAGGATTAGAGGCTGAGGGATTAGAGACTTAGAGTATTAGAGACTGAAGCTGGATTAGAGGCTTAGGGGATTAGAAGCTGAGGGGATTAGAGGCTAAAGGGATAAGAGGCTGAAGAGAGTAGAGGGTTTAGAGCTTTGAAAGAATTTAAGAGATTGGAACTGCAGGCAGGACCAAAGTGGATAAAGGAGCTCACAGATGAAAAGCTTAGCAGAATGGCGCACGAACTCAGCGTCCTCCGGGATCATGCGCGACTTAGAAATAGCGATTTTGTGCCGAAGGGCTTTGATCTCATCGTGAGTCGGCGGGTCGGACAAGGAGCCGGAGAGCTTGCGGTACCGGCGCAGGTACTGGTTGAACAGGTTGGCGCCCTTGATGTCCACCTCGGGATTGTCTCTGGCAATAAATTACATGTATCGGCGTACACAATTTTCCAATCAACCAGCACGTTCTTTGGGTGTCACTCCTGATCATAAAGAGCTGCATTCACTTTCTAACCTTCGTCCATTCAACTCCACTGTGCGCTTGATTTCTAACACTCACTCACCCCACTGCACAGCAGGGCGCTTGATTTCTAACCCTCATCCACCCCACTGCACAGCAGGGCGCTTGATTTCTAACCCTCATCCACCCCACTGCACAGCAGGGCGCTTGATTTCTAACCCTCACTCACCCCACTGCACAGCAGGGCGCTTGATTTCTAACCCTCATCCACCCCACTGCACAGCAGGGCGCTTGGTTTCTAACCCTCACCCACCCCACTGCACAGCAGGGCGCTTGGTTTCTAACCCTCACCCACCCCACTGCAAAGCAAAAGCGCTTGATTTCTAAACCTCACCCACCTCACTTTAATGGCGCTTGATTTCTAACCCTCACCCACCTCACTGCAAAGCAAAGGCGCTTGATTTTTAAACCTCACCCACCTCACTCTAATGGCGCTTGATTTCTAACCCTCACCCACCTCACTCTAATGGCGCTTGATTTCTAACCCTCACCCACCTCACTCTAATGGCGCTTGATTTCTAACCCTCACCCACCTCACTCCAATGGCGCTTGATTTCTAACACTCACCCACCTCACTGCAAAGCAAGGCGCTTGATTTCTAACCCTCACCCACCCCACTGCACAGCAGGGCGCTTGATTTCTAACCCTCACCCACCCCACTGCACAGCAGGGCGCTTGATTTCTAACCCTCACCCACCTCACTCTAATGGCGCTTGATTTCTAACCCTCACCCACCTCACTCTAATGGCGTTTGATTTCTAACCCTCACCCACCTCACTCTAATGGCGCTTGATTTCTAACCCTCACCCACCCCACTGCACAGCAGGGCGCTTGATTTCTAACCCTCACCCACCTCACTCTAATGGCGCTTGATTTCTAACCCTCACCCACCCCACTGCACAGCAGGGCGCTTGATTTCTAACCCTCACCCACCTCACTCTAATGGCGCTTGATTTCTAACCCTCACCCACCTCACTGCAAAGCAAGGCGCTTGATTTCTAACCCTCACCCACCCCACTGCACAGCAGGGCGCTTGATTTCTAACCCTCACCCACCTCACTGCAAAGCAAGGCGCTTGATTTCTAACCCTCACCCACCTCACTGCAAAGCAAGGCGCTTGATTTCTAACCCTCACCCACCTCACTCTAATGGCGCTTGATTTCTAACCCTCACCCACCTCACTCTAATGGCGCTTGATTTCTAACACTCACCCACCTCACTGCAAAGCAAGGCGCTTGATTTCTAACCCTCACCCACCCCACTCCACTTACCCGATAAAATAGAACCGCTTGATTGGTCCACAATTTGGCATGCTCATAGCCATCTTGGTAACCGTGTGCTCAGCAAACCGATAGGTGATCTCGGACGGCTTGCCCAGCAGGTGCGTGTAGTGCAGCTGGTTGCCTGTGACCTTCTCGTACAGGGCCTCGAGGCACAGCAGGAACGAACCGTGAGCAAGCCTAAAAAATTGTTAAAACTGCATAATTAAAAATTTTACAATGAAAAAATACTTGTTCAACTGATAGCCTAGTCACCAGCAAGTTAAGCAGAATTTGCTCCGGTTAATAATCGGATATGCCACGCAATTCCTATCATACCTGTATTCCTATGATAATGCTAGGAACTGAGAACTGGGAACTGGGAACTAGGAATTGAGAGCTGGGAACTGGGAACTGGGGACTGGGAACTGGGAACTGGGAACTGGGAACTGGGAACTGGGAACTGGGAACTGGGAACTGGGAACTGGGAACTGGGAACTGGGAACTGGGAACTGGGAATTGGGAACTGGGAACTGGGAACTGGGGACTGGGAACTGGGAACTGGGGACTGGGAACTGGGAACTGGGAACTGGGATCTGCGAACTAGGAACTGGGAACTAGGAATTGAGAGCTGGGAACTGGGAACTGGGGACTGGGAACTGGGAACTGGGAACTGGGAACTGGGAACTGGGAACTGGGAACTGGGAACTGGGAACTGGGAATTGGGAACTGGGAACTGGGATCTGGGAACTGGGAACTGGGAACTGGGAACTGGGAACTAGGAACTGGGAACTGGGAACTGGGAACTGGGAACTGGGAACTGGAACTGGGAACTGGGAACTGGGAACTGGGAACTGGGAACTGGGAACTGGGAACTGGGAACTGGGAACTGGGAACTGGGAACTGGGAACTGGGAACTGGGAACTGGGAACTGGGAATTGGGAACTGGGAATTGGGAACTGGGATGTGCGAACTAGGAACTAGGAACTAGGAATTGAGAGCTGGGAACTGGGAACTGGGAACTGGTAACTGGAACTGGTAACTAGGAACTGGGAACTGGGAACTGGCTGACAACTCACCTGGGCATTGGCGCCTCGGCCTTGAACACCAGGTCCAGGTTGCAGGCCAGGATGGGCAGGTGCGTGTCCGGGTACTTCTCCGGCGGTATGTCCGGCTTGCCGTCCGTCACCAGCAGGTCGATGAGCACCTGCAGGTAGGTCTCCCAGCGGTCCGGCTCCCCGATGCTTACAATGCCTTCAAAGCAATGAGTCAGCATGAGTGCAGCTTCAATTTTTGACACAGATTTGTCTATGGCGAAACCCCATGTAACGCTGTGCAAACAAAGCAAACTACATTTTAATTATTGCCGCTTTCAAACTTTTTCTCAACAAACTAGTGAGTGCATATTGACCAAAATGCATCATAATTGCTTCATTTGGAATTCGACAGTCTGGCAGGAGACAGATTCTATACACCCCTAGATGGGCTTCTCCGGCCACTTGGCCGCAGCGCGAAAACCCCGTGGTTTTGACCATAGACTATAGATTCTGCTGCTCCCAAGCATTAGCAGCAGCAACAGCAAATGTCTGTGGCCCAAACCCCAGGGCTTCTCGGGGCCTCGGAGAGCGAATAGCAGATGTTCAGTGCAGAGTTAAGTGTCTTGCTCAAGGACACAAATTGTTCTCCGAATGGGTCGAGAATCGAACCCCCGACCTTTCGCAGTCGTGAGTCCGACGCTCTAACCACTGGGCTGCAACTCTTACCTAGGTACGCAGCATAGAATCTGTGAAGTTTATCTGTGCAAAAACTGGCTTCTACCAAAGTTTGCTCCAGCCAATGCAGCACCCTTCTGCTTCAGCTGTCTATGGTACAATAGCTAAAAGCAGTGTGTTATTATGTTCTTATCCAGCCAATTAATGAAAATAGGGGGGGGGGCTTACATTCGATTCTTGGAAAATCCGGATTCTCCTTGTAGCCTTTTGCCTGAAGTTTTAAAGTTAAAAAAATTTTCATAACCTTAATTCCTTTAAGCTACTTAGTAAGTAGTATAAGTAGTATTAAGCATTTCAATTTAGCGCGAAACCATACCACAGCGGCTCTGTTCTTGTGGTCAACCATGTCGAGCAGGGGGTAGGCCTCTTTCACGTCGTCAGTGGTGAACACTT